>JAPMOQ010026171.1:79930-158042 GCA_026543055.1 Argiope trifasciata | reverse complement strand
CAATAACTATAACGGAGTCTTGATATTAATTTCTTTTAAAATAGGATCATTTCAAAAAAGATTAAATGGAAAAATTAACATGGAGAGAGAGTTGAATCAGATCAAAGAAATGAATTCTAATTAAATTCCGGAAGTATAAGAAAAATGCATTGCCATCAAAAATATAAAAATGGCTGCAATACATTTTTGTGAAGAGTGTAAACCGTTTTGTTTAGATTTTCATTAAAATTTACCATAAAATATCCTATTTCTCTAAATATATTTTCAAATGATTCCGTAGTATTTATACTATTTTGTATTATAACTGACAATATGTCTAAAAACAGTAATTTTAAATAGATTTATAAAAATCCAATTTTTAAAAATTTTCTTTTGAATGCAGTCGGATACCTTAAAGGAAAAGTGTTCATTCACCAATGAAGGTGTTAAGTAAAATTCTTTCGCAATCAAGCGCTAAGTCTGCAAAATCTTTTCTTAAACTGTATAAGTTCAGTACACTTTCTCATGCCTCTCTCGTTCCTATTTGCATACGGTAGCCTGTTTGCCAGGGTTTGGATAGAAAATCTTCATACAAAAATGGAACTATTTCTCTGAAACCATGAAGATCGAGAATCGCCAAAGAATTCAGTGACTGTGCTTTAAATTGTAGATCAATAAAAATGAATGTTTGTCAGTATGTCTCTTATGCGCTGCCGTACCGGTTGCAATAAAATTTTGAATATTTATCACTTGCACTTACTAGACGACAACAACAAAAGTATTGTCTGACCTAACGCTCTAGAATCATTAAGTGAAAAAAAAAAGAATAAATGTCATTTACACTTTTCCTTTACATATCTCTCCATTTCAATGAATGTATTCACTGCCAACAAGAAAATAAATATCATTCGTTCTATCACTTTTAACTATTCAAGATAACTATTTTGAATTCCAAACGATATTTCCAAGATTATTTCTTCTGCGGCAGCAACGCGCCGGGTACCAGCTAATACTTATAATAAAGCTCAATGTGTGTGCGTGTGTTGGCGCTCTATAGGCCAGACCGTTGGACCTACAGCTACCAAATTAGGTATATGTATACCTTGGAGATGCACTTTGGAGCCCTTTTCTCCAATTTTTAATTAGAACTTGAATTCATTAAAAGATTAAGCGACATTTCGACGTTTTTCCGCCATTACTTCCGAAAATATTATCGGACAAACATGATTTTAAAATCAATTAAAAGATTTTTTTTTAAATTAGCTTTCTAATGGTATCAGTGTTTTAATGTATAATGTAAGCTTCTACTTTTAACGAATTTTTAAAGAAATATTTTAACCATGTTTTCTTTAGCACGTGACTGGATAAAACAAAATAAATATATAAATGTGATATTTTCTAAAAAAATAAATGCAAAGCAAAGGTTTCTATGGTCGTTTGCAAAATCTGTATCATTAATTCAGTAATTTTTTCCCTTTTTCGCTTTCTTTAAAAAACATATTTAACATTTGGCAATATCACCGAAAAAAAACATTTTTAATATCTTGGAAGCATAATCGATAAATTATTAGAGCATTATACTCAAAAAGTTTTTCCGAATAAAGTTACCGACTTTTTAACTACTAGTAACTGAATCTTTTAACTTTAACTATTTCTTAAATTTTGGCTAATGAATATGTGATTTTATTGAAAATTTTAGAACGCATTACTCATGGCGAACCAGCTAGTCGCCAAAGGCGGCTAGTATATAGTAAAATACAAGATTCATTGGTCCAAAACAATAGGGAGCCGCGGTGGCCTGGTGGTAAAGTCTCGGCTTCGGAACCGGAGGGTTTCAGGTTCGAGACTCGATTACACCGAAGATCCGTCGTGTGAGGGGGTCTCTTGCACGTTCAATCTGTCTCACGCACCAGCGGAGGAGGCCAAACATCCTCCCGCTGGTGTGGCGTGGTGTGGAGAAGGGGTGCCTGTTCAGGTGTCGTCCTCGTCATCTGACAGTGGTTCAAAATCACGAGGTCCGTCCAAAAATAGCCCTCGTGTTGCTTTAAAACGGGACGTTAATATTACTAAACTAAACTAATCCAAAACAATAAAAAATGACTTTGTATGTAAAATGGGTCGATAAAGAGTATAATATCTGTACAAATAAAAGCTATAAATGTATTACGAATTGCCTTTCAATGCATAACGATATCACAAAATAAATATTAAGATAAAATTAAAGCTGAAGTAAATTTATCTTGTCACTTTTTTGCCCAAATTTTATCAGGGTCTGTCGTCTTATATTGCCAAAAACCGCCACTGTACCAGCGAAAGTGCGTAGCCTGCCTCGACAGCATCACAAAATAAAAAGCACAGCTTTTAAACAAATAAACACCGCAGAGCGGCCTTCCATCAGACTAACTGGTCCACCCCACCCCCCGCTCAGAGTTACATCATCATCCCCTCCACCCCCACCCCTTCTGGAATCTCACCAACTATCGATTTCCCCGTTTCTTGAGGGACGGCGCGTCGTCTGGCCGGTTGAGAAATCCTATCCGGCTTCGACTGGCGTCGCGCGTAACGGGAACCGTGACGAACGGGGTTGATCCGGCAGCCCGGATGCATCGCAGTCAATAAAGAGATTCGCGGGTGGTGAACTGAAGCAGGGCCGCCATATCTGCTTCTTTCTGGGGATTAGATTTAAGAAGTTTTGCCTCGGACATTTTCAGTGGCTTCCTGTTTTGGGCTATACGTTGGTTTATTTTCAAATGGAAAAATTTAGCATTTTTATAGTCCAAGAACATAATATTTTTTTCGCTTTTCGGGGCCTCAAAATGCGAAGGCAACAAATTGTTGAAGCCTCCAAATGCTTAGGCAACAAATTGGCGATTGATCTTGTTTTCTTTATCATTATTACCATCCATTAGTCGCGACTCTGTTCGCGGATGAATTTAGATGTGTATGCACTAAAAACTATCCAATAATAACAAATAAAAAAATTAAACCTAACCTAGAAACATTCAAAAGTATAAGCATACACGAAAAATATATGACATAAACACAATTTAATAACACACAACTAACGTAAAAAAAATTTATTCGCATCGTTGACCCAAAATAAAACAAAACTGCCAATCCAGTCATGTCATATCCGTTTTATTTCTTGATCGAGATGGAGATAGTTACAACAGTATTATACACATCATTTTAAAAGCTTTAATTTAAATGAAAACACAGTTGACAACCATCACGCGCGAACTTTCAGCGCCAGTGAGCGTAATGCACCTGTCTGACTTTCCTACGCCAGTTGGGGTAACGCGAGGAAGATGAGAAATTTCTTATTTCCTTTATTCTGTTTTCTTTTTCAATTAAAAGTACTTCAGAAGGAATCCGAAAGATCGGTTCATGAACAACATTTGATTTTAAATACATCAAACACAAAGAAAAGGAATAGAATCGTATGAAATAATCGGTCGAAATTCTGCTAATCCTAACCGGATTACTGTTGGGGAAAATAACCAGTGCCTTACTCATCTTTGGTGGGATGTGGCCTCAGCTTTTTGGTGCGAAAGTTAGTTTTTAATGAATAAGAAATGAACCGGAATAAAACGTAGCCCGTGTTCACTTCCCGACTAATCTATCTCTGTGCTAAATTTCATCCAATTCTACTCAGCCGTTCTGGCGTGATTGAGTAACATCCAAGCTTTCACACGTATGATATTAGTATAGATTTCAAGCCTATTCTTTATTGAATGGGGGGTTTATTTTCCAATCCATTGTCCTGACAGTTCAAAATTAGTCTACTGCAAACGTGCGGACAACTGCCAGAAAACTGTTCAGATCAGATTGTTTCGTGTTCCGTTTTCACAGATGTCATCATCGAATGGCTGCAGAGATTGTCTGACTCGAACGATCGACGTCCCGAAAGCAAGACGAAGAAAATTGCTATAATTTCTTTTGCCTATTCCCGACTAAATGGCATTGAATATTTTTTTAGAAACATGTATCCTCTATTAAAGGGGCCGTGGCGGCTTGGTGGTACAGTCTCGTCCTCGGAACCGGAGGGTTGCAGGTTCGAGACGTGATTATATCGAAGAACCGTCGTGTTAGGGGGTCTCTTGCACGTTCAATCTGTCAGGCCAAACGTCCTCCCGCTGGTGTGGAGAGGGGGGTGCCAGTTCAGGTGTCGTCATCTGACCGTGGTTCAAAATCACAAGGTCCGTCCCAAAATAGCCCTCGTGTTGCTTTAAAAGGGACGTTAATGTATCTAAACTAAACTAAACCTCTATTATAGGGGCCGTGGTGGCTTGGTGGTAAGGTCTCGTCCTCGGAACCGGAGAGCTGCAGGTTCGAGACCCGATTCCACCGAAGAACTGCCGTGTGAGCGGGTCTAGTGCATGTTCGATCCGTCGGGGGCCAAACGTCCTCCCGCTTGCTTGGTGTGGAAATCGGGAGAATGCGGGCATCAGCTCAGTTGTTGTCCTCGTCATCGTGGTTCAAAACATCTGAACTGGCACCCCACTCCCTCCCGAACGAGGGTCAGGCTCGCAATAAGAGTTGGATTGTCGGGGTGCCTAGCCCCGGCAGGGGCTAATCTTCGATATAGAGGAGGTCTAACGGTCAATGCTTGCCATGGTCCTCGTAGACGTAGATAATATGTTATTACAGAGCGTCATCGTCTTCAATACGTCTTGGAGATGCGCAAGAAGCCAAGCCAAGGTACAAAAGGGAACCAAATCATTCCTGTGTGGTCAGGAGCCAATAAGAGGAGCAGGATCAGGGAGCAGACTTGAGCCAGCCAATTAGGAAGAAGCTAAGTAGGAGAGATATTTTAGTAGAAGATAGCGAGTTGAAGGTTAACTTGGCTCTACTGGGGGGGTGGATATTCTGTTGGGCAAATCAGGAGCAAGGCTTTAGGCAAGTAGAGCATTGACCAGAATTAGTTTCCTTTCATCTTTGTCAGAAGTTTTCTTAAGTTATTCACTGCGTTGAGAATACCTGGGAATTCTTGCAGGAGGGCTTTGATTTCTCTGAGAGTTACCAATATGTGTTTGAATTCTGCAATTTCTATTATGGAGGTTTCGTTTGGTTTATGTGCTGTTGTGGTCGGGGGAATTTCGGGTTTGTTCATTTCATTGACCACTCTTGGCTTGGGTTCTGAATTTTTCCTCACGACATAGTGTCCTCGGATATGACTTGGTTCATGGAGCACCTAGCCCTTCAAGTTAGAGGCTTGATCTCCGGTAGTGACAATTTTTGATAAAGGTACAGCTTTCAGTAAGTGGCGTGACCGGCTTCGATGAAGACTGAAAAAGAGAAATAGCAATCAAAGCAGTTTAGCTGGAGTGGTGGTAGAAAGGTTTCTGGAAGCTCGAAAAGGTCTCAAGAAGTTCGAAACAGAACAGTCTAGGGTTCTGGATCAGGTACGGGACTTCCACCCAACCAATCAGCGTGCAGCTACTCGCAGAGTATGTAATAGAGGAATCAGATAGTAGTCAAGATGATTGAGAAAAGGTAACGTGGAGTGGGAATATGCTGTATTATATATAAGATGGGAAATTAATTTTACAAGGATAAACATAAAAATGGGTATAGTTATAGCAGAATATTACGGGGTCTTTTAATTTTAGAGAGTATTTTGGGATAGCTATGATTGCTTCATTATCGTGCGAATCGAAGATTTTGGAAAAATTTTGTGGCCAATTTTTTGATGAACTCTTTATTTAAGGGCTTTGTACATATTGGTATTTGGCATGTACCAGTAGCTTTTGCAAAATTTTCTAATGAGGTTGTTTGTTGAAGTTCAATTATTTTTAAGTTAGATTGCGAGATCGGATTATATAGTATTAGTGAGCTGGGTGGGTTTTTTGAGGTGGTGTGTGTCAGGACTCTTTCCTATTGGATGTTAGCATGGGGGAGTATGCTGGCCAGGTCGACTTGGATTTTTCTAAGGTCTATTATTTAGAGGGATATTGCAGTTATTAATGGCTATGAGATTTAATTAAAATGAGATGACTTGGGCTTAGGAAGGGAATTATATAACAGGACATGACGGGTCTTTAGATTTTTGCATCTGGGATGTATTTAGGGTATATTATTTACTGTGATATTATCAATACCAGCGGGTGACCGAGCTCCGCTCGGAGAAAACAGGTATCGAAGCTAACTCGAAGATTTAAATTTTCAATTGTGATTTATCAAAACAATACATGCCATAAGAAAATTTGTGAAACCATTGGTGAAAAGATAACCGGTTAAAGTGCACCATTGTAAACTATTCTAAACAAAGTTAGAGTTTGGAAAGGGAACTATTCTATGCAAAGGTAAAGTAAAGGTAAAGATTGAAGTGTGTTGAAGTTCAATATTTTTGACAAATTTATTTAGAAAAACCAAACATATATACATACATAAGAAACATATTATAAACCTATAACAGCCTAAACATAAAACTTTATTAGTTCGCCATATTGGCTATAGATGGCAGCACGTTACCGCTTGAAAATTTAAGTAGCCATTATGGCGAACTAATAAAGTTTGAAAATATCCTATCTGTAATTCCGAACTGCTCGACCGTAGCGCTTCAAAACCGGCGCCAATCGATTCCTTTTGGCCAAAAACCCCAGACCCCCAAGTTTACCGGAGTTTATTAATTCTGGGGCGATTTTCGACTTGGCAACCATTCCTCGTATTATAGTATTAGATTAACTAGGTTGTTGAAGAATTGGGTCGCGAGTTTAGCTATGAAATTTTTAAAAGAGGGTAGTCATGTTTGTGTTAGACATATAATAGTACATATTACAGAATTGTCGAATAAGTTTATTTTGTTGCAATTCTAGTCCTCTCAAGTTGATCCTGCCAGCATAACCCCAGACAGGGCAAGCATAGGTGAGTACTGGACGCACATAGGCGGTGTAAATAAGTATTTTATTCTGCCTGCTCATTTTGGAGTTTCGAGAGATGAATGGGAGGAATTTACAAGTTATGTCTCGGAAACTTTTTGATGGTATAGTTGAAATGAGGTTTCCATGTTAGTTTACTGTCCAATATGACTCCTATTTACATTCCTTAGACCACAGGATGGGTTGGTTTTTAATTTTAAGAGGGGGATGTTTTTTAAGGAAGTTACGAGGTTCAAGCTCGCTTCTGAGGAAAAAAATACATATATGTGGTGCCTGGTACATCACTTCCCGCCATTGAGTGGTGCCAGTGACCTCACTTCCCGCCATTAAGCTTCCCTCTGGTGGAGAAAACGTGAGCAAAGGGCAGTTCATGTCTGGACGAGGCATGATGACGACGTCCAAAAAACAACCGAAGACGTATGTGTAAAGACGGAAGACGACGTATTGTTAAAAGACGAACTTGTATGTCAATCGACAAACTTGATCATCGATTCCATCCTGTAAAATAGTCATCACCATTTGTTCATCCTTAAGGCCTTATCACACGGTGAAATTTCGTCAGCACTTTTCCGTTTCTACCCTCAAGAACCGGTCAAGCAAATTTCATAATCGACCACTTTTTAAACCAGCTCAAAAATGCCGTCGGAAATATTGTCCGCAAACGAAATTCAACCCATCATGTGAAACTTTGAAGTGACATCAATTTCACTGCGTTTGCTGACGAAAAGTGCCGTGTGATAAGGCCTTTAATCTAACTTCATTGTCATCCATTCATTGCTAAAGTATCATCTGAACTCATTATTGCTTGGCAATCACGACAACCCCACATACATAAACATTGAGATCACGTGATGTTTACATGATCAGCCCAGGAAGATCACGTGGTACACCTGAATTCTGAGTACAGAGAAGTAAGGGAGAAGGGGGTCTTCTGCCTCACTTTGTCTTCACTGAAAAAAGCTGGCAGGCAGCAGAGTGTGTCTGGTGTCGCAGGCCAACGACACTGACTCATCCCGATTTTAACGATCTCTCGCAGCTCCGATCCGCCTCCAGCTTCCAGTGCCTGAAGGTTAAGGAAAGGGCGATCTCCCACATTCCGCCACCTCCTGAGGCACCTCCACCCAGGAATGCGCTCTCGCTTAACGGTGGGGAGGGTCGCCCAAGAGACACCACTTAGCACTTCGTTCCGAAAAGCACCCTCACCCTGCTAACAGCTCTTAACGACGTGACGAGGGTGGAGTGCAAGGGTGGAAGAGAGGGCTGCTCATTGTGTACGATAACGGTAGAAGAGAACAATTTTAACAAGTGGATTTTTTTTAAAACAATTTAAAACTGTGGTTTTTAGATGTGTTGTCAATTATTTATAATGCAAAATACCATCCAAAAAATTATTTGAAAATGTAATATATTTTGAGAAATAGGAAAATTTGAAGTTAATTTGAATGAAATTGAACCAATACGGTGAACACTCTACACAAAATGGTCATGCGGCAGTCCCATTTTCGTTTGTTCACAAGTTATTGAATACAATAATGAATGAAATGAAACAAAAGCTAAGAAACATTTTGAGATGCAAAGAAGTGATGGATAAAAATATACGTACATATGCATTTTTTAAATAAATTCAAAAATAAAATTAAAAATGCCTATAAATGAAACAGTATTTGACCGACAATAAAACTTTTGGTTCTTTTCTTTACCCATATTATTTAAAACACAAGCTAAAAGTTTTAGGTAAATAACCCTGTTAGTTTTCGAGAAAGCATGCTGACATAATTTCCCTAAAAACGCCTATAAATGTAAAATTATTTCTCCAACAATAAAAATTTTGGTTCCTTTCACTGCCCATATTGTTTAAAACAAGCGCTGAATTTTTTAGGTAAATACCTCGATCAGTATTTGTGACATCATGTTAGTGGAGGAGAATTTTTATGAAAATGAAAGTCCTTATTTTCCTTATTAAATCCTTATTTTCCATTCTTTGAAACCATATATTATATATGTGTATATATATATATATATATATATATATATATTGTGTTTAAAAAAAGTTCATCAAAAAAGGAAACGTAAAATAAACTTTTTATCTCATTTGGGTCCCCCCTTTGACGTGGGACCCGGGGCAACTGCCCCTGCCTTACGGATCGTGGGAACGAGTCTCTGCTATGAATGTATTATTGAAAAGTCAACACAAATCATGTCATGTATAGAGATGAATGGTAAGACAAAACATTTCCCGTTCAGGAGACCCCATTTGTCGACCCCAACACATCCTGTCGTTACTGCTACGTTCAGTGGTTACGGGGTTGTCGGTTGTATGCAAGAAGAAGGAGGCCCCATTTAAAAATGGGTAAGTTCTACTCTGACCTTTTATGAATCGCGCGTTCCGCGAGTCATTGGCCAGTGGAAGTGGCCGAGCGGCGATAACCGACACACTTCCGACCGCCGGAAGTGACCCGGCGCAGTTTCTGGCTAAACACACAGAAGCTTTCTGCCGAAGGAAAAAGAAAAGCGATAAGATTTCGGAATCTGCCACATTTCGGTTTCGACGAAACGGTATTTCACCGAAAATCGGCTCCCCCCCGCTCTTCCTCCGGTCCACGCGTGCCGGACCGAAAAGCAATGGCAACACCCCCCAAAGGTTCAATTTCGGAAAGCCAGCTTTATCATAAATGGAAGAGATTCTGTCAACGCAGTTTTACCGTTGCACTGTAGCATCTTAACACATTGCGTAGGGATCACGAGATTTCTCGTTTCAACAGGTCACGAGACACGAAAAACAGGATATCTCGTTTCAAAGGATCACGAGACATCTCATTTTTATGTTTTATTTATTTTTTTTTTTTGACTAAATAAAGGCTTAACCAACCAGAGGCAAATATTTAATGCATTAAGGACAGCCAAAAATCTGTGAGACATACGCCTGCCACAGCAAGTTTTGGGGGCAAATTTGTATGTTCTAAAATCCTCACAACTTTTGTTCTTTGTGGATCAATAGTGGATGGGACACGCAACACGATTGCGAGTAGTCCTTAACAGGTGGGAAGCGAAACACGAGTAAACTCGTGAGCAATCCTTAACGGATGAGATGCGAAACACGGGTAAACTAGCAAGCGGTCCTTAACAGATGGAACACAAAACACGGGAAAATTCGAGAGCGGTCCTTAACACGCTGATTACTAACCACGAGTTAACTCGTAGATTGCGTTCTTTTCTAGGACCAAACCTTCTGTGTTATTAGATGACACCTTCCCTACTACAGTTAAAAGATAGCAAAGTAGGGGTCATCTCATTGAATAGATGCTTCTGATATCAGGCGAGGGTAATAGCAGTTAACTTGTAAACAGACGAAAAACACGAGCAAACTCGCGAGCGGACCATAGCAGACGGAACGCGAAACACGAGTAAACTCGCGAACGATCTTTAATGTCTTCAAACAAGAAACTGCAGCTAATCGTGCCAAATGCCACCCACGTCTTAAGCATTATTCGAGTCTGTGACATAAATAACAGTTTATGCAATAAATAAATATATAAATCTTATATAATAAATGTATACATAGCCTTATATAGTAAACAGATGTATAAAATATATCGTAATATTTGAGAATAGTTTATGTAAGCATAATATCAAATTGAAATTAAAAATGTGCATGGATGCGTCCTATTGCGTGCCAAGCAGTATTCAAAAACGTGCGGGCTCTTGGATTACAATGACAGCCGTATGCAATGTGCTATCCTCATTATTTTAGAGGCTTCATCTAAATACCACGAAACCTTTCACACCGTTTTATAGTTGTTACTTTTCATGTCCGATATTTTAATTTCGCCATATTTCTATTTTTAAGGTAAATGGTATTTATCGCATTTTTTATTATTTATTTATCAACGGCCGATGATTCAAAAAATGTATTCCTTCAATAAATTTGGAGAACATTGAAGACAAAAAAAAAATAGCTTAAGTTATCCGACTACGTTCAAAACACTGGTTATCGACCTCATTGGCGACTTTATTTTTTTAATTGTTATTTCTTGTAGTTTAGACATTCCTCTTTCCAAAATAGTTCATCTTTTCTCGGAAAAGGAAGGACCCGCTTATTATCCAGGGTCACTTATTTTTCAACTAAAATTTATCTTTAACTTCCATTTTCTCAAATCTTTCATTTTCATAAAAATTCTCCACCATTAACATGATATTGCAAAAACGAATAGGGGCTGCGGTGGCCTGGTGGTAAGGTCTCGGCTTCGGAACCGGAGGGTTTCAGGTTCGAGACTCGATTCCACCGAAGAACCGATTTGTGAGGGGGTTTCTTGAACGTTAAATCTGTCAGGCCAAATGTCCTCCCGTTGGTGTAGTGTGGAGAGGGGGGATGCCAGTTCAGGTGTCGTCCTCGTCATCTGACGGTTGTTCAAAAGGACGATGTCCGTCCCAAAATAGCCCTCGTGTTGCTTTAAGATGGGACATTAATATAACTAAACTGAATTAAACTAAACTCAAACACTAATGAACATATTCGCATAAATATTCCATCGCGTTTTTTAAATAATATGTGCAAGGAAACGAACCATAAGCTTTAGTGTTGGTGAAATACTTTAATATTTATAGGAGTTTTCAGATGAATTAAGTTGCGAATGGATGGAAAGAATGCAAATCTGTGTATATTTTTACCCATCAATTCTTTGCAACTCAAAATGTTTCTTAGATGTTGGTTCATTTCATTCATCATTGTATTCCATAGCTTGCGTACAAAGAAAAGTAGGATGGCTGCATTGTCATTTTGTGTAGAGTGTGAACCGTTTTCGTTAAATTTCATTAAAATTTACTACTTATTGACAAAATTTGACTACTTATTTCTCACAATATATTATATTTTCCAATATTTTTAGGGGATTTATTGCGTTTATAATAGACAATACAAGTAAAAATCCTTAATAGTTTTTAAAAAATCCAATTTTTCAAAAATTGTCCTTTGAACGTAGTCGGGTACCTTAAATGAAGTTAAAAGCTTTACAGCAGTACTAAAAAAGCGATAAAAGCTTTACATTTTAGTTTAGTTCAGTTATTTTAACGACCCTTTGTAAAGCAACACTAAGGCTATTTTGGGTCGGACCCTGTCATTTGCAACCACGAAAAGCTTTATTGGCGCATTCTGTGAGCGATCTTACTTTAATTTAGAGCGCATTTTTTACATAATATAAAACTAAAATAAAACAACAACATGAAATGCAGATTGACATCAGCGAACAACTTTTCTTTCCTTCAATTTTAGAAAGGGAAATAATGCTATTCTACCAAGTGTGATGCACGAATGATATGCAATTATGTGAATATAGATTGAGGTATCCGACTACGTTCAAAGCACTGGTTTTCAACCATATAAGGTATCCGGCTACGTTCAAAACACTGGTTTTCGACCAGTTTTCGACCCTATTAAGGTATCCGACTACGATCAAAACACTGGTGTTCGACAGAATTGACAATTTTAAAAAAAATGTTATTTCTTGTAGCTCGGACTTTCCTCTTCCCAAAACAGTTTAGCTTTGCTAGGGAAAGGAAAGCCTATCATCCAGGGTCACAGATCTTTTCAGATAAAATTTGTTTTTAGCTTCAGTTTTAATTTTTATAAACATTCTACACCATTAACATGATATCTCAAAAACTAACAGAGATATTTGCATAAACATTTCAACGTGGATTTTAAATGATGCGGGCAATGAAATGAATTAAAAGTTTTATTGCTGGTGAAATAGTTTTTCTGTTATAGGTGTTTTGAGAAAAATGAAGTTGCGAATTCATGGAAAACAAATGCATATATATGTATATTTTTACCCAATACTTCTTTGCATCTTAAAATTCGACTTTGATTTTGGTTTTATGGCACATGAGCCATTTCTGGCCATGCTGCGCCAAACATATGGTTGGAGAGATTCAATTCTTAAATTTTAAAAAAGGTAAAATTTGTAAAAGTTTATATATGTGGAGATAAAATGTTTTTCTAGTTAAATAAGATGGAAAAGGCCCATTT
This sequence comes from Argiope trifasciata, assembly GCA_026543055.1. Taxonomy (NCBI): domain Eukaryota; kingdom Metazoa; phylum Arthropoda; class Arachnida; order Araneae; family Araneidae; genus Argiope; species Argiope trifasciata. The sequence continues at coordinate 145,157 of JAPMOQ010026171.1, read as the reverse complement.
CTTTCAAGAAGGTAAAAATATTTGGATGGGGATCTTCACCCACCAAGTTCCGAATGTCTGAATTTGACGCACCAAATAAATGTAAACGATGGGGATTAAAAATTGGACATTCAGATGAAATAAGGCATGACAGGGGTGACGAACATTTATGGATCAACGTGCCATTTTTTTCCAAAGAAATGTCTGGTGTCCACGAAAAAATACATTTTGAGCTTCATCGTAGAAAAAGTTTTAGTTGTACGTGTCATTCAAATAAGCGTAACGGCCGCGGTGGCCTGGTGGTAAGGTCTCTGCTGCGGAACCGGAGGGTTTCAGGTTCGAGACTCGATTCCACCGAATGACCGTTGTGTGAGGGGGTCTCTTGCACGTTCAATCTGTCTGGCCGAGCGTCCTCCCGCTGGTGTGGCGTGGTGTGGAGAGGGGGGATGCCAGCTCAGGTGTCGTCCTCGTCATCTGGCAGTGGTTCAAAATCACGAGGTCCGTCCCGAAATAGCCCTCGTGTTGCTTCAAAACGAGACTCTAATATAATCTAATTTAATTAACCACGTGTCGTCACTCAAAATGCCGTGATTTAATTGTAAGTTTATGGTTGCTATTCTATGTCAAATTTTGATTTCAGTCAAGTAGGGTGATTGATATCAGGACCCTTTATCTAATCAGATGACCCCTTCTTTGCTATCTTCTAACTGTAGAAGAGAAGGTGTCATTTGATAATGTAGATGGTTTGGTCCTAGAAAAGAACACAATCTATTATAGCCAAAAGATAAAGAACTAAAAATATTCTTCTTACTAAAGTAATTCTTCCACAAATTCCTATTCTACCAACTCGAATATCTTTAATAAAATCCTCATATCCTCTATATTTGTATAGTAGAATAATTCCTAAAACTAACATTACTAACCTAAAAATTTCAAATCTATTATTAGAAAGAACTCTTATTATATCAATAAATACTACAAGTACACTTCTTACGAATTATCCCGTAGTTGGCAGTCAACGTGTTAAAACTAAAATTCCCCCTTATTAGAAAGCATGCGAAAAAGTTTTTTTGATAAACCCCTTCCCCCTATTCCCTCCTCTTCATGGCCATGCACAATACTGAAAGTTTCTGAAAACCACATCAGATACTTCCTACTTCAACGATTTAAAGATAAGGAGTTTTTTTGTGAGCGCTAAGTGCTTTTACGGAGGGGGGGGGTTCCACATGATAGTCTTATCTTATCATAAAGTAATCTATCACTGCCAAAAAGGTCATTAACGAAGTTTGGTTTCGTTAGTTTAGTTTAGTTATATTAACGCACCGTTGTAAAGCAACATGAGGGCTATTTGCAGACGAACCTCGTCCTTTTGGACCGTGGTCAGATGACGAGGACGACACCTGACATGGCACCCCCCTCTCCACACCACGCCACACCAACGGGACATTAACGAAGGGGTACGCTTTGAATATGCGCTTCACGCCAAATTTTCCTGCCAAAGGTAATAAAATTCCAGTAAACCTACAAACTAGGGATAGGAAATGATCAATAGAGCGCAAATTCCACAATTCCATCTGTTTGCGACATACGATCCTTTCTGTTTGGCAAGAATTCTGGGACGGAGAAATGCCAAATGAATTGCATTTTATTACACCTGCTATCAATTTGTGGCCTGTCAGAGGAGCAGATGTTAAATGAACGAGACTGCACACGGATCACACTCGACTTGCGCACAAACCTCTCTTGTTTGGTCGGCGTGCATCGATGTGCGCAGACTGCAGCGTCCATCTTACAGTTTTGCACATTTCAATTCAGTGTCCCGAAGTTAATTCTCATCGTATGCGGTGTTTTAATCCTTTCACGTTGGAGACTTAAAAACTTTTAAGAGACATAAATTTTATCTTCATGTATTCCTCCCAGACAGTTTTATGTTGAATTTCGGATCATTCAGTAGACACTACTGAATGCTATTATATAACTCATCATATATTGTCTGCAAGTCTCTTATGCGCTGCCATACCACTCATCCGATGGCGATGACACTTTGAATACTTACTACTGGCACTTTAAATGTTCAGACTGAACCTAAAAAAATCCATGCTTTTCACATAACCAGTCGTATGTTGGATACTCACGAGTCGGACTGTCAAGACATGTATTTGTTTCTGTTGATGATGGAAAAACAATCACAAAAAATATTGCCACTCCTAAAGTCTTGAATAATAAAGTTTAAAAAAATAGAATAGTTTAGTTTAGTTATATTAACGTCCCGTTTTTTAAAGCAACACGAGGGTTATTTTGGGATGGACCTCGACATTTTGAACCACGGTCAAATGACGAGGACAACACCTGAACTGGCACCCCCTCTCCACACCAGTGGGAGGACGTTTGGCCTGACGGATTGAATGTGCAAGAGACCCCCTCACACGACGGTTCTTCGGTGGAATCGAGTCTTGGACCTGAAACCCTCCGGTTCCGAAGCCGAGACCTTACCACCAGGTCACCGCGGCCCTAAAAAAAGAATAAATTTTACTGACGCTATTCTTTTATATATCATTGAATTTCAATGAATGTATTTATTTCCGATACGGAAATACATATTATTCCTCCTCTCATTCCTAATGAAACAAGGTGCTATTTCAAATTTCAAACGATGTTTCCAAAAAAAATTATTTCTTCTGCGGCAGCAACGCGCCGGCACCAGCGAGTTTCATATAAATGTCACAAAGATTATTAACAAATTTCCCGGAATCTTTTCTGTCATTGGAGTTCTAATTTCAAGATCTTTGTCCTTTAAACTTATTGTACTTTGTTTTTATAAAAGTCTTCTTGGTTTTTTTTTTTTTTTTTTTTTTAATTTTTTTAACGATATTGTTAACAATTTAAGGGATTTGAAAACAATATCATTTGTTATCGTTTGTATCTTGTCTGTATTTTGTGAAAGTCTTGTTGTTGTTTGTATTTTAACCAAGAAGAAACATTTTCTCTCATAGATCATTCGGCAATAAACACACACCATTTGTTTTGGGTCAGCTTTGGTCCTTGAGCCATAAAAATGCTGAGTTTCCAAAATCAGCATGAATCACTCCAAGCCTTATATTTTTTTAAGAAGAGGGCACTTCTCCCAAAAACGATAAAATGCAAAGAAAGGAATATTTTCCAGAACGATGAGTCACTCATAATTTACGACGGGGAGCAAAGAAAACACGGGAGGGGGGGAGTCACGTAAACCATCCCTTTTGACTGAGGCGCGCCGTCTTGCAGGAATCGCCGAAAAACCAAAATTCTTTTGCGAAAACAGCCTTCTTCTGTACACAACAGTGCCACTTTCTGCGCCGTCTGTTGCCGGCGCTCTGTGGATGGCTTTTGGTGAAGGCCGAATCGCGAATGAGGAAGCATTTTCGGTTTTTTAGTGACGCCTGGGTGAAAAAGCCACGCTTGTTTACATTACCAGGGTGCGTAGAGTGAAAGGGCTGCGAAAAATGAAGTACCTTGGCGAAAAAAAAATGAAGCACCTTTGTACATATATGCATACGAAAACTTGCGTATTTTCTAATCCCAGTTTATTTTCTATTTTATTATAATGCGTCATTTTTATTTAATTTTTTAAAATTAATTTTAAATGTACACTTTTAAAAACAAAAAAAATTAAAAAAAGAAGCACCTAGGTACGTGTACTAATATTTAAACCTGCATATTCTCTAATCCCAGATTCTGTTTTGTTAGTTTCAGTTTTATTGTAATGTGTGAATTTTATTGGATTATTTACCCCTTCCCGTAAAATGACGAGTATAGCTCGTCATTGATTTTTCATGCCATATGGCACAATGACGAGCTATACTCGTCATGCCACTAAGGTTACTGTTGAAAATAATAATGAATTTAATTTAAAATTTCTAGTGTATTGAATGCGCATGCACTTTTATTACTTATGTTGATATCATAGATCACTATCATATACCGTTTGATGGTCTTGGTACAAGTGACGGCCAAACTATTAGTAGACATTCTGATACATTCGTTCATTCATTTAAATAAACATTTAGCCTGAACATCTGACTCACTAAATGCTAAACATGCAGCGAAATAAACACCTTAATGAATAAGAGTAATGCAAATCAAGACCAAAATGATTCATAAAAATCAGAAAATAAGCCTACATTTAACTGATACTATTGAAACTAATGATAGTGAAATATTACCAATAAGACGAAAACGCGCTTAGTGACTAATAATTGAATTTTGTGAATACTCTGGAGTCGTAGACATATTTTGTGCCTAAAATTATTTTTTAAAATAATAATAATACCGGAGTGCCTGGGGTAAACACGAAAACTAGGGGCTAATCCGAAATCAATAGAGATTTTCGAAGAAATATTGAATGAGAACTTACAAATTACCATTACATTCATATCAATAATATAATTTTAATTAATAATTATAAATGAGTTAGAATTATAAAATAAACTAAGTTTTCTTAAATAAAAATGAAATAGCTATTTCGCAGATAATTTTTACCTTCTTAAATCTTACTGGAAGGAGTTAAAAATTAATTTTAAATGAGCATTTTTAAAAGCCCCCAAAAATTAAGCACCTTTTTCTTGTAAATAGCCGAGCACCCCGCCACCACTGAACGTAGCAGTATCGACAGGATAGATTAAGTACCTTTGTACATGTACGCATACGTAAACCTGCCTATTTTCTAATCCCAGGTTATTTTCTGTCTTATTGTAATGCATGAATTTTATTGAATTATTTAAAAATTAATTTTAAATGTGCATTTTTATTTTTTTATTTTATTGAACTACGTGTAAAAGAAATCCAAACATTTTTCGAGCTGCAACCCGTTCGGCATGTTTCTCTCTTTCGGAATAACCCTTCCAATATTTCAACACTGTGCCCGATGTTGAAAAAACGAACCAAAAAAAAGTTCATTAACCATTTTCTTCACATGGGTCTTGGATCCCTTCACCGAATGCTTCCCTTTCGTCGGTTTTCTTTTTTGCCACATCCAGCAAACAAAGATTCAGGACTTATCGATTGAGCGCATTCATCGAATGCGGAAACAACATGGGAATATCTTCCTCGCACTTCTCGACAAAATGAAGCATTTTTAAGGACTTTTCTTCCAAAATTGAGCATTTTTAAGGTGCTTAAAAATGGTTTTCAATTTTAAGCATTTTTTAAGATCTTTTCATGACGCTACGCAGCCTTATTACTTATTCAATTTATGTTTTTTGTTGTTGTTTTTGTGTGTGTGTGTGTGCGCGTTCCGTGATGAATGTCTCGTCATCTGACCATGGTTCAGAATGACGAGGTCCGTCCCCTAGTGTTGCTAACGGGACGTTAATATAACTAAAATAAACTAAACCATGATGAATGTCTATGTTTCTAATTATGAAAATCTATGCTTGCTCTGATCTAAAAATTTATGTAATCATATTTACAACGCTTAGTATTGTGGGTGATGATCTATAAAGGATCGGGATCAATGTTATTACTATTTTTATTTTTGTTTTATACTAGCCATCTTTGGAGATCAACTGGTTCGCCATGAGTAATGCGTTCTAAAATGATCAATTAAATGCTTACGTACTTTACTCTCTTTATAAGTTCAGCCAAATATATTTAAACTTCAAAGTTCAGTAGTCATATAACTCGTATTATTATAGAAACCTTAAAATTATTTGTTTATTGTACTGTAGATATCTCTGATTTGCAATCAGCTGTTGCGGAATTATTTCTTTTACTTTATCCAGTCGCGTGCTGAAAGTTACATTTTTTTAGATTTAATTTGCAATAATAGTTGATTTTTTTATTTGGATTTCTGTCAGTATGATGACAACACGTTGATAAAAGATAATTTTTTCCCTTTGACATGCTCGTGCATTATTTATTGTTTTGTCCGAAACATTTTGTTGAAAAACATGGCTAAAATTTTTCTTTAAAAATTCGTTAAAAATAGAAGCTTAAATCATGTGATATAACAATGATACCATAAGAAAGGTAACTATATCTTTGACATGATGTAAAAATCATGTTTATGCGATAATGTTTTCGAAAGTTATAGCAAGGAAACACCAAAATTTCACTTAATTTTAAATTAATTTAAATTCTGATTCAAAATTCAAAAAAAAAAAATCGTGTGGTAAGGCCTTAATGGGGATAGGTTGAAGAGCTGTCGTGTAAGGGGGTCTGATGGTCTGACGGGGTCAAACGTCCCCCTGCTGGTGTGATGTGATAGGATGTCCAGTGTTGTCCCCGTCATTCAAAATGACGGGCTCCGTCCCTAAATAGCCTTACAAAGAGACGTTAATATAAATAATCTCTATTATCTGGTTAACGACCATCCACGAAAATAAGAAGCCTTTGAAGTTCTAAAAATTAAGTTTTACAGTTTTCATTTTTGTTGCACTTTTTTTTAATCACTGAAAATTTTTTACACAAAATTAATGAAGACGGATCTTTTTCAAACCCCAGACGTTATTGAACCCTTCTCTTCCTCGGACAAGCGTGGAATTTTTGCGGCAAACCACAGACCATCCTCGCCGCCGATCTTTTGACCGTTGCAGTCGGCCGAAAAAGGATTCCTTTATTCTTCTTGCCTTCCTCAGACTTATGAAATCTGATTTATCGTCTGCGACAAGGGGAATGCCTTTTTCCAGTCAAGGAGAGCACCCCTCCGGGGGCCCCTGCACTCCTCCCCCGCGACGTCCTTCACCCTGGAACAGGAAGTGCGATTTCGATCTCCCTCCCCTGCATCCGCTCGTTCGGAAGTCTTTGAGGTGAGGGCAGCAGACGATAAGAGGGGTGACGAACAGCAAGAGAGCTAAACCAGATCTCCCCGATTCCCCTTTCTTCGAAAAAATGTGGCAGCTCTGCTAAAATAACTTTAGATGCGGAAAAACGGAACTGTTTCAGCCCGGCCACAGGCGACCGCTGAGTTAGCCTCTTGTTTGATTTAAGACAATATTATGCATTCGCAGGCAGTCGCTAAGTTGGCTGGTTATTTGATTTAAGACAATACCATGCAGACGATGGCTAAGCTAGTTGATTGTTTCACTAATCATGCTAATTGTTTGATTTAAGACAGCCAGTTGCTAAGCTGGTTGATTGTTTGAATTAAGGCAATATCATGAATTGGCGGGCGGTAGCTAAGCTGTTTGATTTATGGCAAAAGCATGAATCGATAGGCGGTCGATAAGCTTGCCGACTGTTTGATTTAAGACAAAAGCATGATTTAGCAGGCATTGCTAAGCTGGCCGATTGTTTGACTGATCACGTTTGTTTTAAGACAGTATCATCAATTAGCTACGAATCCTGTCGATACCGTTATGTTCAGGGGTGGCGGGGTGGTCGGCTGTATGCAAGAAGATGCAAGTATCATCAATTAGCATGAGTTAGATTGGTAACGGTATTATTCTTTACCCGTTACATTTTTGACCTCTTCTCCCAATTACATGAAAATTTTCGTTACGCTGACACCTCTTTTCTCATCCTAGGAAGCTTGCTTTTACACACTTATATATTTCAATTCCCTACTATGAGTTTACGCTCTCCCTAATATGTATAAATTTTGTTTAAATGTTCAATCTTTTAAGAAATACTTATTATTCATCCACTCGAGTTCAGATGCATTTTTTATAACTTGTAGTGGATGATACTCGATGCTAACACAGTTGTCTTTCAAATATTAATTCGTTAACTAAATTATTCTAGTAATTTCTATTTGGTCGCCAAAGTCGCCGTATCCGTCGGCAAGCTAAGAAAGGTAAGAAAATGTAACGCCAATGTAAGAAATAAAGAAGGAATTGAGTTTTTAAAAAATATTAATTGTTTTTTTTGTTATCACCGTTTGTGAGGAAGATTTCCGGAATAACTCGCCGAAATTTGTTTCATGTAGATTCAGCAACCCCTTCCTTCTCCCACCCGTGAAAATTAAGGGGTGAAATTTCTGCCTCTATTTCTCGCGCTCATGATATTTCCTGGCTGACATACTCAAAAGAAATGCACCAAAAATATTAAAACAATTCATTTCTTATGCCCAGAACCATGTTTATTCCTCAATATATACACCAGATGGCTGCCCTAGACTATTTGCAAGGTTTTTAGAGAGAGTTCATTTATTTTAAACTAGATGTCAGCAGAAAGGAAACTCGGTACTATTGTCCTGCTTGCGATGTTGGCCTATACATCTCATGCTTTAAAATGTATCACACGAGAAAAAATGACTATTATTTATTTACATCATGTGTCAATGCAATAAAGCTATGTTTGAATGCTCAAAACACACATATTTTTTATTTTCTCTCTTTGTTGGAAAGCTAACATTCGGTCATAATAACCCTGGCTTTTAAGATTATATATATTTTTTAAATTTCAAGCTAAAAATGAACTAAAAAATGAAAACTGAATGCAAATATTGTACATACACTCAGTTTTGTATCATTTTGTTAATAAAAAAAAATAGGCACTTTTATGACCCTTTTCTTCAAAATGATGCGACCGTTAAGGGGTTAAAAGAATGAATTTTTCCACGGAAATTTTCTTTTTATTTCATAAACTAATGAATGGACGAAGAATGGTGATCCATTTAAAGCTTCCATTTGAAATCTTGTTCCTTTCATTTGATTATTTCGAGAAGTGCTTTTGCCAACCCCTCGCAAAATTCACACAGGAATGTGAGGCACCCGTTCATTAACCATCCGCAGACTTCTCGTAACCCCGGCAACAGAAACCCGATCCTCCGCCGTCGCTCATTATAAAAGCTGCAACCTGTGGACGGGCCGCTCCCACACCGAGAATTTCCCTCAGAATGCGAGGAATAAATAGAAACTTTCTCATACCCGGCCCGCACCCACTTTAATCTCTCTAAACTCCGAAGTGAGCAGGCTGAATAAAATACTTATTTACGCCGCCTATTTGCGTCCAGTACTCACTTATGCTTGCCCTGTCTGGGGTTATGCTGGCAGGACCCACTTGGGAGGACTAGAACTGCAACAAAATAAACTAATCCGACAATTTTGTAACATGTACTATTATATGCCTAATACCAATATGTACAAATGCCTAGACTACCCTCCCTTTAAAACATTCATAGCTAAACTCGCGACAAAATTCTTCAACAACCTATACAACATTGACAATAGCACAATAAATAATATTTCTAAATACAACCCAGATGTTAAAATCAAAAAATCCCGTTATGTACTATTATATAATTCTATCTCTAAACCCAAGTAATGTCATCTAATTTAAATTCCATAGCCTCCTTTAACTGCAATAGCCACTTGAATAATTGAACTCAAGAAAATCCAAGTCGGCCTGGCCAGCATACTCCCCCATGCTAACAGCCAATAGAAAAGAGTCCTGATACACGCCACCTCATCTACCCACTCAGCTCTCTCAAACTATATATCCTGATCACCCGGAAATGACCACTGCAGATACTGAACGATAGGCCTCTTAAGGTCTTATCACACGGTGAAATTTCGTCAGCACTTTTCCGTTTCTACCCTCAAAAACCGGGCAAGCAAGTTTCATAATCGACAACTTTTTCGAACAAGCTCGAAAATATTATCGGAAATATTGTCCACAAACGAAATTCAACCAATCATGTGAAACTTTGAAGTGACTTCCACTGTCGTTTGCTGACGGAAAGTGCCGAAGATATTTTGCTGTGTGATAAGGCCTTTAGACTCACCCATTACCGAGGATAAGCCCCTGCCGGGGCTAGGCTCCTCGTAAATCCAACTGATATTCGACCCGTACCCACCCACCAACTTTACAGAGTCACTGAATAGGTTGAAGAAGCATTCAATAGCAAACAAGAAGTCGCAGCTGTATTTCTCGATGTCCAAAAAGCGCTCGATCGCGTATGGCAACGTGGTTTCATCTATAAATTAATTAACAAAACTACCTAGTACAAATTATCTACTCCTATCTCAAAAATCGAAAATATAGGGTAAGAATCAAAAAATGTAACCCTCCTCCGAAAACACTATGTTGTCGTTGTCTAATGCCACTTGATCATGCCAAGCCCGAGTGAGCAGAGCTCTTTCGAATGAAGGCAGAAGTGAGCGCCTTTCGTTGTGAACGAGCACCGTTCAGGTGAAAGGACGACTTTGCTCGAACACACACGACACAACCCTTTTTGAGGGGGTGGTCGAACTTCTTCATACACTCATTCATCCATCCGCAAGTCAGAATGGAGATCCGAATCTGAGACCGACTCATCCCTGATTCAGTACCCCCAGAGGTTATGGGCACTTGGAGGACTTTGCAGTCACGATCTATTGAACGTGGCCCCACTGACATGAGCCAAAACGGCGGTCTTTGGCCAAGACGAGGATAGAACTCAGCACCTTTCGGTTTCGAGACTGGCGCTCTACCAACCAGGCTACTACGATCGATAAAAAAATTATACTTAAGGGTGTTGCACAAGGGTCCAATATTGTTTTCCATATTCATTAATGACCAATCCCAAACAATTCAATACCATGCTGTTGAGACTCTATCTGAATTTCATATCATTCAGTCGTTTCTCCTCTTAATACGTTTTAAAGATGTGGTTTTTAAGACAACAATAATCACACGTAGTTAATCTGACTCCATTTTATTTCCAAACTATTTACAAATCTATATACAAGGTGTTGCCAAACACTTAAAGAAAACATTAGTTTCGCGCGCAATTAATTCAGTAAATTCTAGCTCTAGTATTCTTAAAGTAAAATCTGGCTTTTCAGCCAATAGCGCTCGTAACACATGCTATGTATCATGACACAGCTATTTTAGCAAAAAAAAAAAAAAAAAAAAAAAAACCTCCAACTTCATATAAATTGCACTAAACTGCCACCTTAACCCTTATGCTCATTTTGTCTAGTATACCATACATACCACTTTATAAAAATATACGATCAATAACGTATATATATAATAAACAAAGATACTTGTTTTTCCAAAATTTTCATGTCAAGATTTTTCTTTTTCTTTAATGTTTATATAGCCCAAAGAAACCACTTATATAAAATTTTTTGTTGTTGTTGTTTTTCTTCAAAAAAGCAATCTTGCTACAATAAGGGTTAAAATGATCGAGGAATGGTTTAAGAAATGGAAGATGACCACCAACGTATATAATCTATACTTATTTTAAATCTATACAATTATCTATACTTATAATAAAGCTCAATGTGTGTGTGTGTCCGTGTATGTTGGCGCTCTACAGGCCAGACCGTTGGACCTACAGCTACCAAATTTGGTACATGTATACCTTGGAGATGAGGAATGTGCACCTTGGAGCCCTTTTTTCGAATTTTTAATTAGAATTTGAATTAATTAAAGTTTAAGCGACATTTCGAAGTTTTCCCTCTATAACTTCCGAAAATATTATTGCACAAACATGATTTTTATATCAATTTAAAGATTAAAAAAATAAGCTTTCTAACGGTATCAGTTTTTTTTTTTAGTTTATAACGTAAGCTTCTATTTTTAATGAATTTTTAAAGAAATATTTTAATTTCTTTAAAAAAACATAAAACATATGACATATGTTTTATGTTTTAGTTTATATATGTTTATATATATATATATATATATATATATATATATATATATATATCTATATATATTTGTGTGTGTGTGTGAAAAATAAACAAATGAAAGTAAAGAAGAAATTTTCCTTGGATGAAATACACACACCCAGCGCTATATAAACAGTACACTACTGAGGGAGTGAATGACTGTACTCAGTACCAAACGTGTACCACTGAGGGAGTGAATGACGGTACTCAATACCAACCATGTACCATTGAGGGAGTGCATGACGGTACTCAATACCAAACGTGTACCACTGAGGGAGTGAATGACGACTGTACTCAATACCAAAAGTGTACCACTGAGGGAGTGAATTAACTGCACTCAATACCAAACGTGTACCACTGAGGGAGTGAATGACTGTACTCAATACCAAACATGTACCACTGAGGGAGTGAATTAACTGTACTCAATACCAAACGTGTGCCACTGAGGGAGTGAATTACTTTACTCTATACGAAACATATAATACTGAAGGAATGAATAACTGTACTCAACACCAATTGTATACCATTGAAGGAATGAATAGCTATACCTGTACTCAATACTACTGAGGGAGTTCCGATTCCCTGATGTCTGGCTGTCCTTAAAATTGTCATCAATAATCTATCGGTGAAATGACAAATTCCAGTGCATCGCACGTTCACCTTCCGAATGAACGAAAACTGCCGCCATGCCAGAACACCGAACAGATGACAAATCGAAGAGGCGCCACCCTTCTGCCACTCAACAGAGAAATAAGTGTTTTCTCGGGGCTCATAAAATATCTAATATCGCATCTCATCGCCAAAGAGATGGGGGAAAAGGAGCGCCAAAACAAATATCCCGGCCTGTTATTTATGGTGTTTTCTTCAAAAATTCAGGCGTAATGCATGCTAACAATAAATACAAAGGAACCCTTTTCTTGAAGAAAAAAAGGAATGAAAGGAAAATGAAAGGGAAAAAAACCAATTTATCTTTTCCTCTTTGCTTCCATCAAAACCACATTTTTTATATATTTTTTTCCCCATTTTAGCTTCGTTTCTAGCCCAAAATGATTTCCAGATGTATATGTATATATACAGCCCTATTTGTACTTCGCAACGACAGAGAATGCTTTGTTTTTGTTTCATATTATATCCAATAACGGACGAGGAAGGGGGGGGGAGAAGAGTGGAATGCGCGAGTCGAGAGCAAATATTTGTTTGACATTCAAGAAAATGAATTTTTGGCACATGATAAAGGACATCTCGGATGATGGAAACGGGCAGGTGCCCCCCCGCGCCAAGGCTGCCAGTGAAAGAAGCCAAAGTATCGCCAAACTTCTGACAAAATCGGGTGTGCTCTCGGTTCGACGCAATTATCTGCTAATAATGTGAGATCAAAATGATTGAAATGGATAAATGAAGTACGAATTCATTTTTGGGAGACAAAATGAGGCAATAAAAAAGGAAAATCCTTCGATTCGAGGGAAATACTGAATGTTTATGATTGAATCGGCAATCTTGATTTGTTCTGTCAAGCGAATGTTGTAATAGACTAATATTAACAAGTGATTTAAAATTGAAATGACTGAAATGGAAAGACAAAAGTAAACGAAGTACGAATTCATTTTTGAGAGACAAAATGTGGCAATCAAAAGAATCACTAAAGAAAAATCCCTTCGTTTCGAGGGAAATACTGAATATTTATGACTCGAGTAGCACACAAACACTGTATGATATTGATCAATATCCGCAATATTGTGGAATATTGATTAATATCATATTGTCACGTAGAGTAGACACGGGAAGTAGAGTTAAATCACTTTATTCACTCAACTCTGAACACTGTGAGTGAGAGATCTTCACCTTTTGTACAAATTGGGAAAGTTCCAGAATACCGTTCTGGAGGCAGAGCACTTTTCTGGTCAATGAAAGAAAGGAAAAGAATCTTCTGGAACAAGAAATCAGGGAAAAACTCATTTTAAGTCTACTGGGATTCGAACGCATGATCTCCTGTCTGTGAGTCCAGCTTCATAACCCTTTAGCTATGCAACCTTGGCAACGTTTCGTTTCAATGCGGCAGTATAATGAACAATACTGTGCTATTTGGGAATGTATCTGGATTGAATGGACTCTCTTGATTTGCTCTGTCAAAGGAATAATTGAAAATTTTCAATTCAGCTCAAAAGAGGGCGCAATCAAACAAAAAACCACAATGATTAAGGTATCCGACTACGTTCTAAGGAAACGTTTTGTAAAATTGGATTTTTTAGAAACTATTTAGGGTTTTTCGATGTACTGTCGATAGTAAATACTATAAATACAAAGGCAGTTATTTGAAAAGATAATATATTTAGAGAAATAGGGAAATGTGAAGCAAGTTTTAATGAAATTGAACAAAATGGTTCAGACTCTACAAAAATGGTAATGCAGCCATCCTGTTTTTTTTTTTTTTTTTTTTGCACACAAGTTATGGATTACAATGATGAATGAAACGAACCAACATCTAAGAAACATTTTGGGATGCAAAGAAGTTGTGGAAAAAAATAGACGTGTATATGCCTTTTTTCCATTAGTTTATAACTTGAATTTTCAGAAAATACCCATAAATGAGAAAGTATTTCACCCACAATCAAACTTTGGGTTCATTTCATTTTCCATATGATTTAAAACACACATTGAAATGTTTATGTAAATACCTGTATTAGGTTTTCAGACATCATGTGAACGGTGGAGAATATTTATGAAAATGAAAGTTTTGAGAAAATTGAAGTGAAAGACATATTTTTGTTGAAAAATAGGTCCTATCCAGGTCAGGCCTTCCTTCTACTAGAAAAGATGAATTGTTTTGGAAAGAGGAAAGTCTGAACTACAAGAAATAATAATGAAAGAAAAATCGCCAATGTGGTCGATACCCAGTGTTTTTAACGTAGTCGGATACTTTAATTTGTTTCATTCTAAACGAAATGATTTCGAAAACCAATTAACCTTTCCGAGCAATTGCAACTGAAAATATTGACGCACCAACCTTTCGTCATGAATCACTTCTCAACCCTTTCCTCTCTCCGAAGATGACCACAGACGGGGAATTGCCGCTGTCTGAATCACGGCGAAGAATGCAGCAATGCGGATGCTGTCCACTGCGGTCGACTGAGAATATTCCCCGCACGGTGGAAGTGAAATGTCCGTCCGGTTAGTGTGGAATTTGTAACATAGCGTGCGGTGAGATATCAAAACAGAAGATCCATTTTTCGGATGTCTTCATACCAGAAGTCTCTCCGTAACCGACAGAGCGAAATTCATTTTAGAAAAATGTGCAGGGTGATTCATAATGAAAGGGACCAAAAGGAAACATGACTGTGAACGTGGTAATTAATATATTTAAAAAATTCAAATTTACCACAAAACTACATTTATTCAAGTTTCTACAGATGTTCAATAGGTGACAAGACAAAAGGCTACACGCAAATAAAGCTCCTGCCACACTCGTGATAGCCTATCCCCGGGATGGAGTTCAACACCGCAGTCATCCACTGCTTCTTGCATAAAAACCCGGTATCCTAGAACTGCATCACCCACCTGCTTATGTCGTGCCGATGCGGTGGTTCTTCGTGTGAAAATGTCTTTGCGCAACAATGACCGAAGAGGTTTTGGCATGTTCGAAAACGCAGGACGCTTTCTCCTGCATGGACGACATTTTGTTTAACAGCGCCTCTAGCGGCAAGTTCGTCATTCGACGACTTTTTCCTCTTGCCAAATAAAACTTGTGTCATTGTAGTTTCAGAGTTAATTTGTTTCGCCCGAATAAATCTATTTCGGCAGTCACACTGCGCTATTCTTTTTGGCCCATTCATTATGAATCACCCTGCATTTTGATAGCAGAACATACTATTGGGGTTTGACGGTTTTGCAAATCTAATGCATATATGTAACTTCGAAAACCGGTTTTTAAAATCAGGAAAAAAAATTTAAGATATCCAAGAACGGAAGAGCACTTTTTGAGAAAAACATGGTGTAGACACACTTTAACCCTATTTATGGGTTTCAGACTATTCGAAATGAGTAATAGGATGTCATTATTTATATAAATAAAAATGAATGTTTGTCTGTACGTCTCTTATGCGCTGCCGTGCCGCTCATCTGATTAAGATAAAGCTTCGGCAACATATTGCTTGCACTTAAGGCCTTATCACATGGTAAAATTTCGTCAGCACTTTTTCGTTTTTGCCCTCAAAAACCGGTCAAGCAAGTTGCATAATCGACAACTTTTTCAAATCAGCTAAAAAATGCCGTCGGAAATGTTGTCTGCAAACGAAATTCAACCAATAATGTGAAACTTTGAAGTGAAGTCACTTTCCTTGTCATTTGTTGACGGAAAGTGCCGAAGATATTTTGACGTATGATAAGGCCTTTACGCGAAGATTATTGGCATCATAAAATCATCTAAAGTATAAAAAAATATTTTCAAAATTATTTACCATGGATGAACCTCCAAATAACACGCCAAAGAGACGCAACAGATGCAGTAAATGAGCTCAATTCAAGCCAGACGCTCATGTTTCGGTGCTATTGTACGTAAATGAAATGTGAGTCTTTCTCTGAAGAAATAGTTTTATGAGAGAGCGTGCGAGAAAGTGTTGGGGGAACCGATCCTGTAGGTTTGAAATTTTATTTAAATGTTTAATTAAATTTATATGTTTTCTGCAGTCACTTCCAAAAATATGATTGCACCCTCTTAGTTTTCAAACATTTATATTTTCAACTATATTAAAGATTTTATGGTGTAAATATGTTTTCTATTTTTAATCCATTTTAAAAGAAAATATTTTAATCACCTTTTCTAACATTAAATTTGAGAATTCTGAATGGATATCAAACGAATCAAGAGATTCAATACATAGTTTCTTTCATTAATATTCTGAAAGAAAGCCAAGCATTACAATTCTAAAAGAATACTGAAGTCTAATTTATAAAAAATGAATATTTATTTGTAAAATAGAACAATAAAAACAGAATAAACGCTATTTTTGCTTCTCCTTTATATATCCATCCATTTCAACGAATGTACTCATTGCCGGCAAGAAAATAAATGTCATTCTTCTTATTCTTTCATAACTAAACAAGGGCCGCGGTGGCCTCTTGGTACGGTCTCTGCTTCGGAACCGGAGGGTTTCAGGTTCGAAGTATTTATAAAATTGTTTCAGATAATGCATAAAAACTGTATTAAAAAAATAATAATTTTTAATATTATTTTCATACGTTCTTTCCTCTTTAATATTGAAGAAAAAAAGTATGAAAACAAAATTAAATCATTATCTTTTTAGACTTAAGATAATGCAGAAAAGCATTTCCATAAGATAATTGTTTAAAAAAGATATGAGAATCAATATCCGTAGGCAAGTTATAGCGATGACGACTCAATTTAACTTTAATATACGAGCGCCAAAATGGAAACATTTTGGGATGATTTCTCGCCAAACATAAACGAGATAATTTTTATTGCAAGTTTTAAATTCACTTGTTAGCATTTCTGGGTTAAAATATATTTAAGGGCGCCCCTTTAGCAAAATTGGCGAAATTTTATTTGGCGTCATTCCTGTTCGAGCCAGGGCCGTTGTGGCCTGGTGGTAAGGTCTCGGATTCGGAACCGGAGGGTTTCAGGCTCCAGACTCGATTCTACCGAAGAAACGTTGTGTGAGGGAGTCTCTTGCACGTTAAATCTGTCGAGTCAATCGTCCTCCCACTGGTGTGGAATGGAGAGGGTTGTGCCAGTTCAGGTGTCGTCCTCGTCATCTGACCGCGGTTCCAAATGACGAGGTCCGTCCCAAAATACCCCTTGTGTTACTTTAAACGGGACGTTAATATAACTAAACTAAACTTGATAACTAAACAAGAGATTTATTTCCAATTCCAAATGATGTTTCCAAGATTAATTCTTCTGCGGCAGTAACGCGCCGGGCACCAGCTAGTTTGAAATAAACATTAATGCCATTTTGAAAATTGGCATTTAATGGCACAACTTTAAGTAAATTCTTATAGAACACCAAATTGTATGCTATGTGCAGATGTAGATGTATTCCGTAGGATTTCATCTCAAGGGAATTTAAAGGAAATGTAGAGTTTTCGTCCGTGTAACTTGTGGCATCAAAAGGAAATAGATGATTTCAACACAAGAAAATTCGGTGCGTGGATTTTTTAAACAAACAAAAAATAAATAAATTGATGAATTTTTCTTTCAATACGAAAAAATAAATGCAGTGCCATAAATTCTTTCACCTACTCTCAGATGGGTTGTATGACTCTTTCGTACGAGTCATTTGCGTACGAGTCATAAAACTGTCAATCAACGGTCCCGTTTACAATGGGATTGTGTTACTGTAAAGGATGAGTTTTAGAAGAGGCTGCAACATTTTAAACGTTATCTGAAAGTGTCAGGTTTGGCGAGAGTTAACATACTTAACAAAATTTCGAATACTTAATGTTGTTTAATACCATTTCATGCGATACTTTCCACTTGGTTTTTTATGAAGCATGAACTGCTTTTCAAGGAGTTTATTCAAAAAATATGATAAAAATTAATGACCAATGATATTTTTTTCATATAAATACTATATCGACTTTGGGACAATAATCTGGATTTTGGTAAATGAATTATTTTACATGAATATAACGATTTGCATTAAACAAAAGAATTTTGGTTTCATTAGTTTTTATTTTATTTCTTCTTGATTCGTTTGTTTAATTTAGTAAGTTTGAACACTGAAATGTATGTTACTTAAATATAGGAACTTTAAAAACATTATTGTTTCTTAAGTATGGAGTACAATTAAATGGTGTTAAAAGCATTGAAATTATTTGTAAGATGGGAATAGTTATAAAAAAAAATCTTGAAATGACGTAAGCAGTAAGAAAAGATTCCAACTACGAATGTTAATTTTCCGTGCTATATATTTCTTTTACAAATTTAAACTTTTCTGTTTATCATTGTAGATTTAATTTCAATGCTGTTACATTTAAATGAAAAATCTGCTCAGGTAAAGATAAATTATTTGTTCATTATACGACTTTGAATTTTATTTATGAAATATTGTTATTACACGGTGCATAAAATAAATAGCTTACTAAATCAGAAGTATATTAATATTTTGCCAACTGATCCTTTTTATCTGCGAAAATTTGTAGGTGATATTAGCTGAATTCAAATTTAATTTTCTTCTAGTGACACTATTTATTAAACCCTAATTACAAATCTATTGATAAAATATAAAACAGAATTAAAAAAATATTTACATTAATGTACGTAGTAATAAATTTACATTAATATATGCAGTATATGTTCTTCAGAAATTTTAATTTTTTTTTTATAGATCGTTCCTGTATGTAAAATAAGCCATTAACAATAGTATTAAATGAAGCTCTGGTAATTAATTTACCCTTGAACAATATAAACCTACACCATTATTGAAATTTTTACTGATTATCTATGCGTTTTTTAACCATATTTTAAGCAGTGTAATTATTTCTAATTTCAGAAGAATTCATGGCCATTTTAAACCTTCCAGGGGTCCTGTGATAATGCAAATCTCGAAACAACCTTTTCCCTCCAAATTTTTTACTATGTATTATGTATTTGATTCCCAGAAGTTCAAAAGCTTTGAACAAATTTAATTTCAAATAGTAGGAAAGTTATCAATTGTTAAATTCTTTATTGACTTATGTACTATTAATCGTTTGAAATGTACATTTAAATGATCAGCTTCTCTTAAAACAATTAGAATCGTTTGTGATGGTAATAATTGAGTTTAGGCGTAATTTTTTAGAATGGAATTTCTGTTTTACATTTTCTTTTAAAATTTATTGATTTTTATTTGAGAACTATATTTAGCATACTTAGACTGTGAATGAATAATTCAGAGAATTCAAGCGTAGTAATGCAAGCTTTCTTGATGTATTTCGTCGTATACTTTAAATTTACCACCTTTGTCGTCCAGTTATCTATCTGTCTGTCCGTCTTATATATATTCTGAACAATAAGGTATAAGACATGAGAAAATATTCCTGCGTACGGTTTTTATACGCATTTTTTAAATTTTATAATGCTGTAAAAACTGTTTTTTTTACTGTAAATTTTTAGAAAGTTATAACGAAAATAAAGTCAATATTTCTTTTATTTTTTAATTAAATTTTTAAAAAATCACTTTTCTATCCTTCAAAGTAAATATTTGCCAAATTTCGTAGCTAAACGGTATGGTGTGTTGAGAGCCAGCATATCTTGTACACATAGAGACAAAACTTTTTTTCTTATGTTTACGCATCAAAACTTAGTTAAAACGCCAATACCCTTTCCCGCCAAATACTCTTGCCAACAGATAACATGTTTTTTGCAAACCTAGACTAATTACTCCCTACCCCCTTTTTTCAATGGGCTTAGAGTGATTTATTGGTCTTTTATGACCAGTACGAAAGTGGTTAGTACGCATTTGTCCCAATACCTCTCAGATGAGGGTGCACTGAGTCTATGCCTACTTTAGCTTCCTCTCCCCTCCCCGCTTCTAGTTTATGTCTTAAGAACAGGCAGCCTTCTAATCCGGTACCCATTTCAGAAAATACAGTAAAATCTCTTTATTCGCGGGTATATGTCCCATAAATATGCCACGAATACAGAAATCGTGAATACAGAAGGGTCATTTATGCGGGATACGTTCCGAGGTGACAACATAAGAAAAATATGTATATAACAAATATGTAATAAATTATTATTTCCTGCCTATTCATGTTTCTGGTGGATTATTGTATTCCATTGAGTCGTCCATTTTGAATTCGTATAGTTTGCTCAAGTCTTTCATTGTTACATTAAAATGGTTAAAATAGTCTTTGAGATCTTGCGTCAGATTCAAATGAATCTTTGGAATGAGGTGAGCAAATTTTCATTTCTGAATCGTTAGTGCTACCTTATTTCTGAGTCGTTCATTCTACAAATATACTTTATTCATTGAGTCATAAGGTTGCTTTCATTCTGTTTGCTTACATTCTTAAAAACACCGATCGCGGTGAAAATGGCTTATGCCAAAGTCCTTGGCGATATCATTTCACAACACACTTTAGGCAAAGTTGTCATAAGACCTATTTTACTTTTTTCATCAGTCCATTTGACGGCATTGACAAAGGGTATTGGGGTTGGAACCCTTTTATTATGATGTATGTACTTATGAGATCCACGAATAAAGAAATGTTTAGCCGCGTATATAGGAATTGGGTCGCATTTTTTTTAAATCCGCGAATAGTGAAAACGCGAATAAAGGAAGCGCGAATAAGGAGCTTTCACTGTTATTAACCACATCGCATACAATGACTTGTCTGAGACACGCATCGAATGATTAAATTTTTAATCTGCAACGAAGTGAAAAGTATTAAATAATTTAAAATGAGAAAAGAAACATATTATTATGAAAGAAATGAAAAAAGTAGCAGATATTCCAATGAGGAAGCTATTCAATTCGACATTAAAATTAGGAAGTGAAGCAAATCCGTATGTCATGTGGTTAAGGCAACAGGCTAAAGGTTCAGACCATGACTGTGGCGTCTCGATCTGGTCCGATCCAATAAAGGGTAGCATTTTAATCAAATTACTTTATTGACAGCTTTCATTTACAGAAAAAAATACTATTTATCATATAGGTTGTGAAAAGTCCATGCGGAACACTACAAGAATAGTTCTTCGAGATATTCTGGAGAAACCCACGAGAAGAGTTAACCGGCCTTCTAAGTTTCGAGCTGATACCGAGGTTAGCTCCAGGAATGAACCGAATTTCTCGGGTGGAATCTTCTCTCGAACGCTCGGCTTTCACCGATCTCTCCTCTACACCTCCTTCATCAAAAAAAAATAATAAAAAAAAAATAAACATCATCTTTTTTTTTTTCTCCAAAACCCTCGCCTTTTCTCTCTTCCTTGGACCCTGCATCTCCTCCACATTGGAGCATTTGGGCTGCCGATTCTCCCATCGTCGTTCAGCAGAAACTCCACTGGTCTACAGTTGACCGCAGGAATGTTCACTACGGGAAACAAAGCAAGCTGCACATCTGTGTCGCAGACACGATGAGTGCACGGGTGGTCCTTTATCTGGACTCCCTCTAAAGGACTAGATGTCCATTCTTAGATGCAATTACATCATTTACAGCAATTACATGTCATCCGTAAGTAATGACATCGCCTTAAAACGTAGCCGTTGAGGAGACCAGTCTGGAAAT
Organism: Argiope trifasciata; assembly: GCA_026543055.1. Classification (NCBI taxonomy): domain Eukaryota; kingdom Metazoa; phylum Arthropoda; class Arachnida; order Araneae; family Araneidae; genus Argiope; species Argiope trifasciata. The sequence continues at coordinate 123,375 of JAPMOQ010026171.1, read as the reverse complement.
GGTAATTATGAAGAGGTGAAAAAAAAAGAAACCACCATGGACAGGCCCGGAAGAAACTGAATCATTTCAGTGGCAAACCCAAAACTGCGATTCACCTCTTTGCGTGGCCGTGGTAGCCTTGCTGGTAGAGCGTCAGTCTCGTAACCGAAAGGTCGCGGGTTCTGTCCTCGTCTTGGCCAAAGACCGCCGTGTTGGCTAATGGCAGTTGGGGCACGTTCCATAGGTCCTCCAAGTTCCCATAACAAACAATACTTCTGGGGGAACTGAATCAGGGATGAGTCGGTCTCTGATTTGGATCTAAATTCCGACTTGCTGATGGATGAATGAGTGTATGAATGAATTCGACCACTCCCTAAAAAGGGTTGTGTCGTGTGTGTGAGCTAGCTGCCCTCTGGGTGCTGAGGGGTCTTTACCCTCAGAAGCTACTGCACCCCCTTTCCGTGAAAAACACGGACACGACAACAACAACAACACCTCTTTACGTGGCCATAAGTTCAGCCCTGGTGGTAAGGTCTCGGCTTCTGAACCGGAGAATTTGAAGTTCGAGACCCGATTCCGACGATGACATGCCGTACAAACGGGTCTGGTGAACATCAAATGCATCGGGTCTGAATGTCCTGATGGAAAGATCGGATTTTCGGATCGGAAATGAATGCATTCATTGAAATTGATATGTAAAGGAGAAGCGTAACAAATATTAATTTTTTTTTAAATTTATTATTCAAGACTTTAGGGTTGGCAGTTTTTTTTTGTTTTTTTGTTTTACCATCTTCAGCAGAAACAAATAAGTGCAAGAAATAAGTATTCAAAATGCCATCGCCATCGGATGAGCGATACGGCAGAGCATAAGAGACAAACATTCATTTTTATTCATATAGACATCACTTGTGCCTTCAATTTCTGCGTGTATTTCTAAATCAATGAGAAGGGCCCTATGACCCAACTACTCTTACGCAACTCGATACTTCTGAAATAAGATTGATGAACCAGATTGCTACACTGAAAAAAAACTGCTATCACTCCTACCTCTTTATTGGATGCTTTTAATATTCATAAAAGTCTTCGCTTCAGCAAAGGCGAGTGGCTTCAAGATTAATTAATGACATTGCAGACACCCGTACGTAGGTGGAAAAGTCTTTTGCAACGATAAATAAAAATGATAATCAGTACTCGTTCCTACTGTTCATTTTCCCTACCTTCTGATCATGTGAGCATAGTGTTCTTTTGGCTTGAGGTTTTTTAAAGCGATTTGAAGGCAACACATTGTTGAAGCCTGAAAATACGTAGGCAACAAATTGGAGATTTATCACTTTTTTTGAAATTTTATTTTAGAGTGGGCTTTCACAGTTTTGTTTTTAAACACTTATCGTCTGCTAATGTAGTTTCATTTTGGATTCGGCTTTCACTGTATAACTTTTGAATTCTCAATCGTCTGCTGTTGTAGTTTTATTTTGGAGTCGGCTTTCACTGTATAGCTTTTGAATTATCTATCGTCTGCTGTTGTAGTTTTATTTTGGAGTCGACTTTCACATAGCTTTTGAATTATCTATCGTCTGCTAATGTAGTATTTCCTTTGAAATCACAGTGTTATTACCTAACTCATGCAATGTGTATTTTTTAATAAATTAACCATCACAAAATCAATTTCCAGTGTTCGTGCCAATACCCTTGACCGTTTTAAGCTGGTTAATGAATCAAATTAATTGGTAAGAAATCAGAGAATGTATAGTTTGGAAATCAAGTTGTAACTTCAATTGGTGATAAATCGCTAAAAATGACAAATTTCTGGATTATTTTCTGATAACCCTATTTTAATTAGCTGAAATGATCACTTAACCACCAATCTTTATTGATTAAACAAACCATATTTTAACTTGTTTGGCTTATTCGATAAAAACATGTACAAATTAGGTTATAACACTCTAATGTTTAATTGAAATACTACAACAGACGATATTTAATTCGAAAGCTATACTTTGAAAGTCGACTCCGAAATGAAACTACATTAGCAGACGATAAATAATTCAAAAGCTATATTGTGAAATCCGACTCCAAAATAAAATTACATTAGCAAACGATAGATAATTCAAAAGCTATACTGTGAAAGCCGACTCCACAATAAAACTATATTAGCAGACAATAAATAATTCAAAACCCATACCGTGAAAGCCAACTCCAAAATAAAAATAAAAAATCTTCAATTTGTTGCCTACGCATTTTGATTCTCAAGAATCTGTTGCCTTCACATTTTGAGGGCCCAAAAACCTCGAGCGGAAATAATATCACGTTCTCACATGATAATATCAGTAAAAAAGCATCAGCATTTTTCTTTTCCCCGCAGCCTAATTTATCTGTCAATCAAAACTTTCATAAAAACAATCTCCGTTTTCAGAGCTTCCGAGAATTTCTCTTTCCATTTGGAGGTTCGAACTCCTTCTGCCCACGTCGAGGCGTGGCGGGCGGTAATAAAACCCGACAGCGCCCGAAGAGACAACCCCCACTTTAAACGGCGCATTTAAAAGGGTCTCCTTCGTCTTGTTCGCGCTCGCATAATGGGACGACGTCCCGCGGGTTGATTAATAGCGGTTTCTGTGCCCCGGGGCAGACCGAGCAACAGGTGGAAAAAGGAACTCCGCCGCTCTTCGCTTTCCTGGAGGCACGAGAAATGAAACATCTCGCTTGATTTAGAGCCGGCCGTCAGCTGAAGACAAATTGTGCAGATGCTCTCCGGTGTCCACCCCAATTGCAACAATGACAGAAAAGAAAATTCCAAGAGATTCATTTTTTTGTTAGAAGGAAGAAAGTGCGTTCCATTATTATTTTTTTATATAGATAGAATATTAATAATGGGGACATCTCAAATGGAACTCTATAATCACAACTCCATTTCTGTTTTATGACGAATAGGTATATGATATAATGTGATAGGTGATATTAAAAGCTAAACTGTGAAAGCCGATTCCTAAATAATGCTACATTAGCAGAAGAAACGTTTATCAAAAGCTATAGAGTGAAAGCCAACTCCAAAATACAGCTGCATTAGCAGACGATAGATCATTCAAAAGCTATACTGTGAAAGCCGACTCCAAAATAAAACTGCATTAGCAGACGATAGGTTTATCAAAAGCTATAGAGTGAAAACCAACTCCAAAATAAAGCTTTATAAGCAGACGATATATCGTTCAAAAGTTATACCGTGAAAGCCGACTCTAAATAATAACAATAAAAGAAAAATCATCGAAATTGTTTTATTGGCTCATGCGATAAATTGAATCATTCTAAATTTGTCTGCATGATTTTAGAACTGTAGCTTTAAATTTTTTAAATTAAGTTATAGAAGAATTTTTGATGCACGACAGGAGAGGAAACACTGTTGCCACACCCACTTTTCAGACTCAAACAGAAGCCCGTTTAGAAAAACTATTGCCCATTTACCAAAGGCTTTTATCAAATGAGCTATTAGAGCGATGTATTTGGTTCAAAACGCAAAACTTCAACGAGACTCTGCACAGTGTCATTTGGAGCAAATGCTCAAATGCATCGATAGAACTGCAACTGCATCTATTAAACTTAATGGCAGGAATAGTAAGGAGAATAACGAAAACAGCAATCAGAATAATAGAAACATGCATTTAATCAATTTTGATATGTGTATTAATTTTTTATGGTATTATAAAGTTTATGAATATTATATATTTTGGTCTTTCAACCCTTTAGAATAACTTGAATCCCTTTTTGTAAAAGTTACAAGTAAGTTGAATAGATTTTATATTGTGATTGAGATGAATAAAAACTTTAAATGCATTTTTGTCCGTGTTCGTTTTTTGTTTGTATATTTCAAAAGCTTAAGTCTTTCTTAAAAATGGACGTTAATGTGTGAAATCTTTATGAAATATGTTTTATAAAACTTAGCATGGAATTAGCTTTAAGGTGAATAGTAATTTTTAAAAATAGGACTTAAGTCAGAATTCCTGCATTTTTCAGATTTTTTTGTGTTTTTTAAAAGTAAAAAAAATAAATAAATAAATAAATAAATACAGTTGAAAGAAAAAATTCCATGCTTACTTTTGTGTAGTATATTAAAAGCTGCCTAGAAAAAAAATTTGGGGAGAAAAATCTTTCTATTTAAAAAAGCCTTAAGGTTTTTTAAAAAAAACCCAAATTTGTTTAAAAAAATTGTTTGTTAAAAAATTTGTTAAATTTGTTTTAAAAAATTAAGTTATTTTTTAAAAATTTTACGGACGAGTTATAAAGTACTATTTCACATAAAATAAAAGTAAAGAATATTTTTAAACATTGAAATTGCAAGAAAAAATTTTTTAGGTATTGTATCGTCTTAAAATGTATCGCTGTTGCACATATAAGGGATCCCAAAAAACTTTTCCAAAACTTTAAAAGGTTGGCTTAGGTAGGGCGATTTCGCAATGGAACAGGGGGTTGCCAGACAGACGATAATTTGTTAGTCAATTCATTGACAGGAAATAGTACACAAGGTTAAAGGACAGATAGGTTTAATGGAATATGAATTTGTTATATCACAACACAATCGCTTGCATAGCAATGTCTGAAGCAGATGTTTGCTTGAATTCTGAGGATATATCAGGAATACAGAAATCAATCGAATTCTGGCAAAGACGCAGAAGGGGTCTAAAGTCACATATCAAATGACGCGCCCTTTGAAATGCGATGCACAAAACAGATTTAACAGAATAGAACAGCACAGCCTGACCATTCGTGCTAACACTAAATATCAACACCAAGCTAGTGAATATCTATATAAAAAAATCAATTTCCAAGGTCAGCAACGAAAATTCTTATTTTAGTTGCTTTTTCTATACTTATAATAAAGCTCAATGTGAGTGTTTGTGTGTGTGTTGGCGCTCTACAGGCCAGACCGTTGGATCTACAGCGACCAAACTTGGTTCATGTATACCGTGGAGGTCGGGAATAGGCACCTCGGAGACCCTTTTTTCGAATTTTTAATTAGAATTGGAATTAATAAAAAGATTAAGCGAAATGTCGACGTTTTTCCGCTATAACATCCGAAAAAATTATTGCACAAACATGATTTTTACATCAAATTAAAGATTAAAAAATTAGCTTTCTAATAGTATTAGTGTTTTAATGCATAACTTAAACTTCCATTTTTAACGAATTTTTTTTAAATTTATTTATTAAAATTATAAATCATTTTATTAAAAGATATTTTTTAATTATATATTTCAAACAAAACAATAAAATTTTAATACAAACGGTAAATAATAAACGAGCAAAGGGGAAAAAATAGCTTTTATTAAACTGCTGCCATCATACTGACAGAAGTTCAAATTAAAAAATAAATTAACAATGACTGCAAATTAAATAAAAAAATGCAACTTTCAACACGTGATTGGATGAAATTAAATAAATATTAAATGTTATGTTTTCTAAAAAATAAATACAAGCCAAAGGTTTCTATAATCGTTTGTAATATCTATACATTAATTTAGTAAATTAGCATTTTGTTTATGGTAATCATGTTTGAATTTATACAGGATAAGCATTCAAATTCGTGCCAAAGGGCTAATTTGTAAATCATTAGTAATTGGCCTGCATATTGTTATCTACTGTAAAATTGGGCTAAAAAATTACAGTAATAATAATAATAATTACATTTTATGTAACTTGAAACATAAAATGCATAGATGAATATCTGTTGGATTTTTTCATACTTTGCTCTGTGAATCGAACTCGCATTCTTCATCTCGCATTTTACCGATGGAGCTACTACCTGTGGATTTCAATTTCCGTTTCTGCGAAAGCTTTATTTAAAGCATTAAAAATTAATTGGATTTTAATGAATGAATGAATATTCGATGAGAAAATTGTTTTAACTAAAAGTGTCATCAGCTACAAGTTACACACACACACACACACACACACACACACACACACACACACACACACACACATATATATATATATAAATATTTGTAGTTGCAATCTGTTCCACAAGTATGTACTATACACTTGATACTGTGCCTGACTCGCATTTACATCGATTCACTGACATTTTCTCAGGTAGCTACAGATTGACCTATCCTTAAATTAACTCTGCCGCATGGGCCGTGGTGGCCTGGTGGTAAGATCTCGTCTTCGAAACCAGATCATTTCAAGTTCGAGAGCCAATTCCACCGAAGAACCGGCGTGTGTCCGTTAAATTCGTCGGGCCACACATCCTCTCATTAGTGAGGTGTGGAAGTTTGGAGAAGGAGGCACCAGCTCAGATGCCGTCCTCGTCGTCTGCTCGCGTTCCAAAATGACAAGATTCGTCCTAAAAATAGCCGCTTTAAAACAGGGCTCGAATGAAACTAAACTTCTTACAGCATTTCAGGAATGGAGAGATTGATAAAGAAAATCTGATTTAGGAAGGCATGTAGTATGCATAAAATTTGCTGTTAAATGGTTAATCTTGAGAGAAAATTCGATAAATTTAATTATTAAATTTAGTTTCAACACTATAAAAGAATGTGAAAATTAAAATAATCTCTTTTTTATTTTGAACCAGAAACATGTAAAGAAGCCATTAAATATTTGTAGGAAAAAATGAAATATATTTAAGTTTCCCTCAAAAACTATTTAAAAATTCTAAAAATTAAATTTAGGAAACTAAACAAACAACTAAAATAGTTTCACTGAAAAGAGAATTTCTTTTTAATTTTAAAAATCGATAAAAATTGACAAAGGGAGGCAAAAATGCGCTCCATTTTTTTAATGAAAATTCAGACGAAAATTTCATTTCAAAATACATTTTTCCACTTTTAAAGGCGTGCTTTCTTCAAAATTGGTAATTCTATAAATTTGGCATTTAGACAACCAATAAAACATGCACACATACATTTGTATTTCTCGGTCGACTCTGTTAAACAGTTTTGCTAATTATTCATTTAGGATTATGAAATTTTTATGCATATTTACTGAAATATAAATAATTCGAATATCTTTTTAAAAGAATATCTTTTAAAAATTAAAAAAATACGTAACATTTAAATCTTTCAAATTATTTCAGGGGCATTTTAATTTTGAATATTTTATATTATTTTTTTCCTTATTCTCCAATAATTCATTTGGAGCCAAACTGTTTATGATTTTATAATTTCAATAAAATGCTAATTTTTTAGAAATATTTTTATGCGCATTTGCATAGGAACTTTATTTTTTTCTGAACTAAAATTGACTTCTAGTTATCTAAAATAAATTGAAATATAAACTACATAACCTTGTTTTCTTTACATGTTTAACTGAAATCTTTATTATCAAATTCATTTAATTTCTTCAAAAATCAAGACGCCAACAACGTTTCAGAAAAATTTAAATCTAATTATAATATCATCTTGGGCGGAAAAAGTCATAAGGTGTCTCCTTTTTTTATATTTAAACTTCAAATATTTATTTTAATAAGTAATATATTTTATAATATCATTTTAATTTAATATAAATATATGTTTTAATGATGAAGCGTTCAAAATAAAAAAGATTAATATCTCTTTAAAAAAATTAATACTCGCTTTGTAGCTGTTTATTTCAGTATTAAGGTATCCGACTATGTTCTAAAGAAATTTTTTAAAACTATTTTTGGATTTAAAAAAATATTTATGGTTTTTGTATGTATCGTCAGTTATAAGCGCTATAAATACAATATATACACACATATATATATATACATACATACACACACATACATACACACACACATGCACATATACATACATACATACATATATATATATAAATGAAAAAGTATTTCACCAACAATCAAACTTTATGTTCCTTTCATTACCCATATTATTAAAAATACATAAATTTAAATTTTTATGTAAATACCTCTTTTAGTTTTTGCGATGTCATGTGAACGGTGGAGAATTTTGATGAAAAATTTATGAGAAAGGTTCTGAGGTTCTGAGAAAATTAAATACAAATTTTAGTTGGGGGGAAAAATGTGTTCAGCTTAAAATTCTCCTGGAGATATTTGAGATGCAAAGAAGCGATGGATAGAAAAACTCGTATATATGCATTTTTTTTTTCATAAATTCACAACTTGTTTTTCTAAAAACACCTATAAATGAAAAAGTTTTTGACCAACACTAAAACTTTGGGTTCATTTCATTGCCCACATTATTTAAAACACACGCTGAAATGTTCGTGCAAATACCTCAATTAGCGTTTGAGATATCGTGCCAACGGTGTAGAGTTTTTATGAAAATTAAAGTCTTGAGAAAATTGAGAAATGAAAGACACATTTTAGCTGAAAGAACAGGTGACCCTGGATGCTAGGTTTGGTTCTCCTTTTCCCAGAAAAAATTAACTGTTTTGGAAAGAGGGAAATCTGAACTACAAGAAATAACAACAAAGAAAAGTTCCCCAATGTTGCCGGCCACCAGTGTTTTGGGCGTAGTGGAGATACCTTAAGTGATTCGGTGTAAAATGGGCGTTGAAGCCAATTCGCCAAATAAAAATAATGAAAAGAATTTATGTAAGGAAATGGCATACCTTCTTTATTTCTGTACAAGCAGTTTCATTTCCGTGGCATTGCAACGGCAAAGTGCCTCCTTCATGATTTTTGCTAATTTTCATCAAAAAGGCTATTTCTTGGAGGCTATGTTGATCGGAAAGAAATTCTACTACCATTAATTCCGCCAATTTTAGGCAATGGTTCATAATTTTTTAATGGTTTTTTTGAAAATAAAATGTAGGAAAATTATGTAAGGAAAAAAAATGATGATAAATATTAAATTTTGCTATGTGGCAACCTAACACCGAAGTCAGGTTCCCGAACTTTCTTCAAATTTGAGAACAGAGCCAGCCTTCTCTATGAAAGAGACCAGGTGCAAGAAACCTTTTGGGGTCATACATTTTAGGGGAAGAACACATGAATTTAACATCAGCATACATATTTAAAGTGCCTGATTTTGTTTTTGCCATTGATGTCTTCAGGAAGATGATCATTTTCCCTGGTCGATAATCAGTTTTTTAACGTCGTTGGATACCTTTTTTTTTAACGTTGTCGAATACCTTAAAATGTCTAAAATTAATCATTTCGATGAGAAAAAATTAATAAAACCTTGGCTTTTCCGATAAAATTCAGAATGAATCTCCTTCTGCTCACTTGTGACGATTCTAGGCCTCATCAGACGACTCATTAGCGGAGAACCATCCCCAAACAACAGGCGCCGAACCATTTTTCTTCGCTACCTGTTCGATGCGGTCGAATGACAAACAGAGGACCCGGTGACAGCAAGCCCCATTTATCATGTCGAACTCCCCATTTGCATTCTGCGCCGGCGAAAGGACTAATTAAAATCTCGACGGTTTCTCGGCGACACTTTTAATTTAAATTCCGGCGCTGCGTAATGAAGATGACCTTGGACGCATATCGCCGAGAGATCGAACGGAAGGGGACCCTGAACTTCGAACCACCCTACTGTTTTCAGGTTCGATTCCATCAACTGGGACTTACAAAAAGAATACTGTACTTAACCGAGTATACATTGATTAATAATTTAGCATGAATTTAAAGGCAAAGTAATCAATCAATTTCATTCAGTGATGAAGGATATAGATTTATAGGTAGCAAAGATTCAAAGATAGTTTAGTTTAGTGATATTAACGCCCCATTGAAAGAGAAACACTAGGGCTATTTTGGGACGGACCTCGTCATTTTTAGCGATGACGAAGACGACACCTGAGCTGGCAAACCCCCTCTCCACAAGGCCCCACATCACTGGAAGGACGTTTGGTTCTGACGGACTTAACGTGCACCAGACCCGGCTGTTTTGGGGTGGAATTGGGTCTAGGACTCGAAACTCCAAGACTCAGACGCCGAGACTTTAGTTTCAGACCACCACGGTCCAATACCAGAAGAAACAGTTTATATAACAAAACTCACTGTTGTAATACTTAATTTCATACTTCTTATTGAGTACTAAGCCTGCCTTTTATCTCAATCCAAGAAAAATGTGAACTCGATGTCTGGATATCATGGTTCGTAGGGTGTTGGACTCGTGTCTCTTAGGTTGCGAGTTCGAATCCGTCAGCCGAAGGCTCTCCGTGTGTGGTGGTGGCTGACGCACGTATAAATCTGTTGTGGTCACAAAGTCCTCCATGTCGAGAGTAATACAACCAAGGGAATTGCTTCAGAAGTGATCGTTCTCTGATCCAGTTCTAAATAACGATCTGCGGTTGAGTAAATGAAAGTCCACCCCGTAAAAAGGATTGCGACGCGTGATTGGCAAATTCGTACTCTCGGCCCTAGATGGCGCCACTCAAAAAATCAAGAGACGTACCCTATTGACTCAAATCGGTGTCTACGTCACAGCTCGCTTGTTCAATAGCAAGTGCCATAATTTAAACAGCAGAATGTGAATGCGACCTGATCAATCATCGAAACAGTTAACGATTTTGACTGTTACCCCTGTCGTTGTATAGCGCGTGATTTCTTTTTCTTATTTTTTTCAATTATAATGCATTTTTGAAATTTTTACTATGGTGCATTAAAAAAAACATTAAGCAGAACCCAAGAACAATTTACGAATACTGTTCATACTGATCAGTTATAATCAGATACAGCGGCGACAGCTGAGGTCCGTTACGCACTGACAAAACAATGAACAACGAGCAGAACGCTACTCTTTTCTTGTCACAGCTTGTATTTTGCACGCGACACGTGAGGAGATCGTAGCAAATGCAGGCTTCTGACACCTTGACAATGCTGCCAATGCAAGCTTCTCATGTAATGATGACAAAAGAAAAGTGTACTGGATAGTTCGAAAACAGGAGAGCCAGACACTCGGGAGTGTACTGTTCTATCTAAAAGCACTATGTTTAAAAAAAGCAAATATTTTAAGACATTACTTAAAAATATATGAAAAAATGTAACATTCATCTTTGCTTAGTCACACCTTGCTTAAAAAATGCACACAAGTTTTTCTTACGTTTCGGTTTTGTCATACGTGGTACAGTTTGACCAATTAATCAATGGCACACGATTCTATTTTAGAAAGTTTGGCACAGTTTAACCAATTAATTAATGGTGATAATCATACAAGTATGGTATAGTTTGATCGATTAATCAATGGCCAGTTGTTTTAAGCGTTAAAATTCTTATCAGCAAATCAGATCGATTTCTTTTCAACAGCTGAAATAAAAAATAAAAGAACAATTCATTTACCCACCATTTGCTGTTCTAAATCCACATGCTTTCTCATGCACATTTCTAAATTCACATTGCTTTTCTCAGTTATAAAATATTTTGAAAAATTTCTGAAACATACCTATATAGTAGGAAAAGCGTCTGCTGAATACACTGGTTGATTTTCAATCTCATACTTTCATCAAAAAAATTGATCCGAGTGTAAAGAAAATGCGGTCTCGTAGACCGCAGTTAAGGGTTAAAGCATATAGCAAATGTAATTCTTATTATTTGGTATAATTAGGCTTCTAAATCTATTTTATAGCCTATTGAAATGCAAATGACCGTCTTCTAAACTATTCTTAACCAAAGACCTCAACGCGGAGCAGTTTTGAATCGAATCCAATTCACGAGCTGATGGGATCTTCTCTGAAGTCAAAATGTCTGATGCAAGAATCGACACCTTGAGGCGGTCATTTTTTCATGAGATCTCAAAAATGAAACTTCAATTTATGGAGTAGGTGACGCATGATCGCAAATTTCCAGCGTCCACAGGAATAGAAGTGAAGGCAAACATGTTGAATTTTGGTCGCTGTATTACAGATTTCTAGAAGTAAATAACAAATGACTACAGAGTATTGGATTAAAACTTTATGTGTGGCATGTTTGGTCCTAGGTGAGGAAAGCTTACGAGTGGCTGGTTCAGATTCAAAATCGATGCGAAAGGGTCGTTTCAACAAACGGCCCGATTTGTACATTCCCACAATAGCTCTATTTGACACCTGTTTTCTCACCTCCAGGCCCCTCGCGAGGATCTATGGTCAACACGTGCTTTCGGGCAGACCAGAGGCCATCCCAACCTTGACCACCAATAAAAGAAGTCCCTCATCATAATTAGGGCACGGCGAGTTCATTGAGAGCCGAACAGTGGGGGGTTCACCTTCCCTTCACAATGGCAGCTACGGTCTCGGTTGCATTTTCGACACTGTGCAACAAATGCCTGCACGCTTTCGGTGGCAAAAATAAATATATAAATAAATAGAAGGGAAGAAAAAAAGGCATTTCTTTCACACCTGAGAATTTCACTTGGGACCTTCTTGTCAAGGTTGCATGGGGAACTTCACAATGCCATAGTGGGTGGGCCTTCAGGTCGGCGATCGTAGTCGAATATTAACCTTTCACGCCCCCCCCCCGGTTCAGGTTGATATTCTCACGGCACAACAAATCGGTGACCTGACCTGTTCGAATGCCGTCTCACCCTGAGCAAAACGCTGAAAAGGAGCATGACATTCATATGGATCATAAATAGTTTGGGAAAAAGGGAAGGGAAAAAAAAAACACTTCAAAAGAGAATTTCCATTGGCAGGGTTTCAATCGCTCGGATGATTTTGATCTGGAGGAATTCTGTTTTCCAAGGCGAATTTGCCTCAGTGTGGGCGAAGTTTTAACTTTTCACACGAATTCTCCACATCCCAACCTCTCACTCTAAAATCTGTTGAGTATAATCACGCTTTCTCTATAAACTGTATTCTCCACAACCATAACTGTATGAAATTTCTCTTTAGTTGATGGCAACACGTTCACTAGATGTCTGTGTTATGTACTGCCACGTGCGGGTTTTTCCTTACTTGGTTATCTTTCAATAAACCTATTATTATTTATATTTAGCCTCTGTTGCTGTTTTGTAATAACATTCAGAGCAAATGGTTTTTATTCCTGTGTTAAGCCTTATCACACGGTGAAATTCCGTCAGCACTTTTTCGTTTCTACCCTCAAAAACCGGTCAAGTAAGTTTCCTCATCGACAACTTTTTCTAACCAGCTAGAAAATGCAGTCGAAAGTATTGTCCGCAAATGAAATGGGAAACTTTGTAGTGTCGTTCACTTTAGCTGTCGTTTGCTGACGTAAAGTGCCGACGATATTTTGCCGTGTGATAAGGCTTTTATTCACTCAACTGATGCCTGCGTCCTGGCATAGGGGTGGCGTGTCTTCCCCGTGATCTGGGCGTCCCAGGTAGGGCATGCTTGTTATTCTGTGTGTTCTGTGAGATGTCTGAATGTGCCCGCCTGTAAAAAGGGGTCGTGCAAGCGAATGTGAAGCATGAAATAGCTGAGTCGTACTCTTGGCCCTAGTGGGCGCTACTGAAAGAACAAGGGACGCTCGTTTTGGCTTAAAATCGCTGACTTCCTGTAACCGGGTTTGTAGAGTGCCATTAGTAACAACAACATTAGAATGTCAGTACCCCTTCATATGCATTTGTGGGGAAATGGGTACGGTTTACCACTATGCAATGCATTTTATAGAGGTCTCAGAGTGAAGGAAGGACCTGAATATTATCAATAAGGATTTAAGTACAGTACTGATGTTACCGGGTCATCTCAAGACCCTGAAGCATAGGATGTTAAAGATGGACAGTTACATTCCAGCTGTTTGAAAGTGTGCAGTTGGGGAGACAGACAGTCATTTACTACCCCGGAAGGAATGTTGGTTTGATGGATCGGTAAATTTAAAGTTGGGCAGTACTTATTCAGCAGTCGACCACCAAAAATCCTGTCGATACTGCTACGTTCAGTGGTGGCGGGGTGGTCGGCTGTGTACAAGAAGAGGAAGTACCCCTACATATGTCATCACCTGTCTTTCATTTCATTTATCCTCATCATTTCCGAAAAATTCCAAAATAGAATTCAAATATCCCCAGCAGGGCAAATTTTACAGCTTAGTTGTGCAGGTGAATGTGTGTGTCATCTTCATTTGAGCTAGAAGTGAGACTTCTGCCCTCTGGGTGCTCATGGGTTTTCACCCTCAGAAGCTACCACACCCCCTTTCCATGGGCATTATCATCGCACAACTGATATTTTGTTTTTTAAATCCAAAATTTTTGTAAAGCATGAATTCTCCCTGAACATAAATCAGCTGAAAAGCTCTCCTCCTGGCTTTTTCGTAGGATTAAGTACAGTGAGGGGAGTTTTCGGCTCATTCTTTTTCGCACATTGGGTGAAAAATTTGACTTCCCATCGTTTAACAAGTTGACTGCCAACTACGAGTGATCTCTTGCTGTGTTTGCTTGCCATTTTTGTGCTGCCACGAATAAACTCGTCGTATATCAGTGCTCATATCGATAGATGGCTTCTCGGAAAAGAACAATGCTGGCTTGCATGAACGGAAAATTTATTGAAAAATGAACCAAAAATCTAATTATAAAAATGAGTTCAAATGAGTGAGTGTCATTTTAGGCCAGATTTCTGAAAATGGCCGTGGCATTCAAGGTGTTAATTTAGTTATATTAACGTCCCGTTTTAAAGTAACACTGGGGCTATTTTGGTATACACATCGCTATGTTGAACCGCAGTCACATGACGAATGCGGAGAAAGCGCACCCGTATGTCCCACTTATCATACTAATGTTACTGTTAAGCATATTTTAATCGAATGTCCTTCTTTTAATTCCCATCGCCAAATTTTTTTAAAATTCCTTATCTGTTACCTTGCGTGACTTGATGGATGAAACATACCACCCAAATCTTTTTAATTTCTTGAAAGCCATTTGTTTTTCACAGTATATTTGATAACCTATGCTCTTTGCTTACATTGGAAATTTTCGAGCCATTTTGCCCATTTTACCTGTCTTGCGCTAAAATCGTTCTCTTTTAATACTCATGTGTTCGATACATTTCATGTGGTTTCAATAACTTACGTCTGCTTTTAAAATCGTGTTGTTTTAAATGTCTGTTCTAATTTGACCATATGCTTGGCGCAGTTGGCCAAGTCTGGTTCTTGCGCCAATAAACCACACACAACCAACCAACCAGATGACGAATGCGACACCTGAACTGGCACCCCTCTCTCCACACCAGCGGGAAGACACTTGACCTGACGGATTTAACATGCAAGAGACCCTCTCACACGACGATCCTTCGGTGGAATCGGGTCTCGAACCTGAAACCCGCCGGTTCCGAAGCCGAGGCCACTGCGACTCATTTCACTTACGATGTCGTAATGTTTCACATTTTACTTATCCCGAGAAAGATCGCGTGGGGCACACAGTCACCCCATTCTTATCCGAACACCTGTCGCAGGGTAAATATTTATCTGTAATCAATCACCCACTCAGTACCTCCCTATCTGACAGTCCCCTGGGTAGATGAAGTGTTATTTTTACTTTTCTTTTTTTTTCTGCGTTTGAAGTAATCATTTCTTGGAATTCAGGTGGGACTGGGGTGACTCACTCTCCCCACGCGACTGTTATTGCTTCGAAATTTCTCATTCTAAGCAGCCTAATTTTGCGTTCTGTAGCTCTTTCTTTGCATTTATATTGCTGTTGACGAAATGTCGTCACACTGTTGATGAAATGCCATCATACAGCTCGAAAAACCAACAGGTGGCCAATGGTTATTTTCTATTGCACGTGGAACGTCGCCGCCATAAATGCCCGAGTAGCTCTAATGGCAACAAAGACACCTCCCTTGGAATATGCACATAGGAGAAAATTTCTGAAGAAATTGGCATTATCACTTATTCAGCCACACATAAACATAAGGCGAGATATGAAAATGCTATCCAAAAACACTTCGTGAAAGTATGGATGCCACCACTTCTAATGGATCACAGGAGATCCGAACAAAAATGTCGAAACAAGACAAAGGACGATGTGTTATATGTCCAAAATCTAAAGATAATAAAACTACAATTTCTTGCATAAAATATGATAATTTTACATGCAAAAATCATTCTTCGTACGTTTGCCATAAGTGTGTGCAGAATTAAAACTCCTAAAGAAAGTATGTAATTTTTTAATGTAAAATTTTCTTAAATATTAAAAACAGTTTTCTGAACTTAAGAAGTTGATTTTCTTAAAGAATCAATGCACTTATTATTATTTATAATTCACATGAGTTTATTCCTCTAATTTATGGAAAATTTTAGATAAAATGGATTGGGGTGACTCAGTACCCAGCGCAATCTCTTTTGTCACTATTAAGTGCTCGCCTTCTGCCGAGTTAGACTAGGGGGCTCCGTCCCCTACTGCCTTTATGCTCGCCAACCCCCAGGAACTTTTGATGCAGTTTCTCTCGGATCATTTCACTGGCTCGCCATCTACTAAACCCCTATAGTCTAGCAACTATACTCAACAACTTTGAGTATAGTCAACAGATATACTCAAGTAGTTTATTCCAAAATGGGATAAAACAATGAGAGGCATTAAAAAAATGCGAAGCAAAAAGAACACTCGAAAATGGATCCTTAGAAAAGTTCTTTGTAAACACAAGCAATATACATTTAGGAACTACATCCATCCATCGCAGAAACAAATTCAAAAAATGGTGCTTTGCTCACCATTTTTCAAATTTCGGAACTATACCACAGAAACAGAGTTTTTTAAAAAATGATATTTACAAAAAAAAAAAATGTTTGAAAGCATTCAAATGCAGTCCATTCCAAAATATAATTAAAATAGGAAAGAAAATAAAAATGTAAGGTAAAAAGTACACTCGAAAACTGAACCTTTGGAAAGACTGGATCTTCTTATGTACGATTCATGTGAATTTTCATTCGCCCTGTCTTCGACAATTTCGTTTTAAAATCGATACGGCACGACTTACACTCATTGAAAAAAATTTTGTCCGTTCATTTTACAAACGCGCGCCCTTAAAAGTTTATGAAACCGCATTTTGATGTGACCGAGCAAGGTCGGAGTGTTGCCAAACCGCGATGATCAAATTCAGCTCGATGATGCGCCCACATAAGAGTTTTATGTATATAGATTTACCGATGCAATTTTTTCCCTCACAAATCACGAAAGATGGGCAGGTAAAGAGTATCAACTCTCAGACAGATCCAATATATGATCAGCATTTAATATTTCAATTCATGAAATTAATTTTATGAAACAAAGGGCCAAATTTCATACATCGAGCTCATTCTTTGCTATTTACCTGTGAAAGTGTAACTGCGAAACGACAGACAGGACAAGAAACGGGATGTTTAGATAGGCGGCAGACTGAGGAAACTTGTCTGTCTTTGATGGACAACAGAAATTTACATCCTTCGTACAACAATTTATATCCTTCGTTCTTCAGTTGCATGTTAAATCCGTCAGGCCAAACGTACTGCTCCGATTGGTGTGGTTGTGGTGACATCTTAATAAGCATGTAACAGCCATTAAACATGGGTGATCACTATTATCTAGCGGATGTGTTACGCGGCTGCAAATCGTAGGGTCGCGAGTTCGATCCTTGGCGGAATTCAGCCTTCACATTGGCGCAGCACCACATTACAGCTCGCCACATGGTGTGGAGAGGGGTTTTTTTTTATTTTTTAAATTTTTGTATCTAGATGGATGTAACTTTAATTTTTTTTTTTTTTTTAAGCCAGGGAGATCTAGATTCTGCAACAATCTCCAAGTCGGCACTTCCTTTTGTAGAAGAGAATATAAAAGTGGGACAAAATAATAGTTCAAAATGAAATTTGGAATTGCATAGTTCTGTGGTATAATCTTCAAATGTTCAGCAAATGGCGCCGAGTAGAGTTTTGTGGGTCAACATCGGTTAAACATCAGTCGATATTGAGGTGACCTCAAAAAAGACTGAAACCTGGCAGTGGTTCAACTGATAGGAAAGTGCGCTACATGAAGACACAACAAAGGCACCATCTCTTGAAGATCAACAATTCAATTTGGATTTATTTATCTTTGGGCTCGCTGGTTCAATGCAATTCAATTGTAATCTCTCATACTTAATGTAACATTAGCATTTTTTATTGAATTATTTTGAAAGAAAAACGATATTCAGACTGAACAGACCACAAAAAGGACTCGATATACAAATTTGAAAAAAAAACGGAGTTAAAAGTCGTTACTAAAAAACGATAAAAGAAAACTACGTTTTTTAAAACGAAGCATGGCATAAAGATTTATTTTTAAAACTTAATTAAATAATTAATATACAAACAATAAGTTGATTTAATAAATAAATAAAAATTTAAAATTAAATCTACTAACGCAAATTTCAAGTTATCAAGTGGGAAGATTATTATTTTTTAAGTCATTATTTGTCAGCTATTATTTCAGACAATCTCCGTTTAATCCGGTTTGAAACAAACACGGTACTACTCTCTCTCTCTGTATATATATATATGTGTGTGTGTGTGTGTGTGTGTGTGTGTGTGTGTGTGTGTGTGTTTAAGCAGTATCTGCATTAGCGCTCATTAAATACAATAATAATTTTTTTTTAAATCTAGCTTGAATTGGAAATCATTTTAGTTTCGGTTCCAATTTATAGTTTCGTTTCCTAAATTATTTTAATTTAGTTTTGTTTCATAAATAGGTTTTATTTCATTTGGCTTTTAGTTTTGTTTACTTTTTGTAGTTTAATTCCGAATTAAATTAAAAATTTCGAATCCCATATAATTTGTTTCGTTTCCAAAATATTTTTTCCCCGAAATAATCTAGTTTTTAATGAATTTTGTAAAGTGGTTTTCATTATTTATGCTTTTATGGTTTATTACACACACACACACACATATATATATATATATATTTCTGAGATCGTAAAACTGCTTCATAGTGAATTGGTGTTAGATGAAGAGTCAAATCCCAAATCCTTCGTTGTTTCCCACTTGAGAAAGAATGAAGTGAAGTGATATTTCCTTATTGAGGGAAAGAGAAAATACTTTTATCAAAACTGTTATGAAACGAAAGTGAAGTTTTTTGAATATATTATAAAAATTGAAATTATTTAATTTACACCGAGAAAAAATGACATTCTATGAAAATAACAGCCATGATGTCATAGTTTTGCATCAACTGTTTACAAACGCACCTGCTTCCAAAGCAGCGTACGTAATAATAACGAAATATCGGTCAAAGCACGTGAATAACGATGAAAAGATTTTGATGCATATTGCCATTTATGCTTTATTCATTGCCTACGCGATTTCGAACATCCAATAACCTTCGAATTCCCTTAACGAAAACAGGATTATGTTCCCCCTTGACAGTAAAAATTCTGGGAAATTGCACTTTTCAATCATAGTTCATTTACTTTTAAAAGGGACCCTCATTTCTTTACAAACTCGAACTTCTCCTTTACCATTGAAACAATAAATGAATCGAACTAATTGAACCTGTCAGTTGCTCTTTGAAATCAGCCACAGCTGCAAAGCCTGGGCCGATGGAGACCCAATTTCTCCGAAGAAATACCGTCTAAGCGTGCTCGATAGAAAAATTAAGTTGTTAATTGATATATATATATATATAAAATGCATATATACGAATTTTTCTATCTATCGCTTCTTTGCCTCTCAAAACATTGCTCAACTTTTGGTTCATTTCATTCTATTCTGTAACTTGTGTGCAAAGAAAAAATAGGATCGCTGCATTACCATTTTGTATAGAGTGAAAACAGTTTCGGTTCAATTTCATTAAAATGTACTACCGATTTTTCTATTTCCCAAAAACAAAAATCATATTTTCTAATAGCTTTATTGTGTTTATAGAATTTCATATTACAATTGTTATTACATTTAAAAAACATAAATAAAAAATCCAATTTGTCAAACATTCCCCTTCGGCTTAAAGTTATCGACCTTAAGTGGACCACCCTTCAAATATCACATTTCTCGGAACAGTGCTCAGAAATCCGAATATTCAACCTTTTCATCTGTTCAACCATCAGTTTCCTGGATAGAAGCAGTTCCCCCCCCCCCAGAATGTGGCGCGAGTCTGTCTGTCCTCTCCGATCTCTTCCCAGCAGGTCGGTGGCAATATGACAGACGGGGGGAGGGTGGGGCAAGAAACGGATTCATTTAATAGCCAGACGACTTTCTTTTTCGAACACCACCTCCCACATCCCCCTCTCGCTTCTCGAACCTATTCAGAAATTTTCAGTGGGTGCGCCTTTTGACAAACGGCACAGGAATGCGACCCCCCCCCATCCCTTCGACCCCCCCGGCCTTTCATCGCGCTGCCACACACACACACAAAAAAATGAAGAATCGAGTGTAGGTGAGCTCCATTGAGTGAGTCGATCGCGTTCGAAAAAGTGTATTGGGCATCGTCTCGAGCAGCGGTGGCCTTGAGGTGCTCGCACCTGCGTTTGCACTTTGCGTGGTTTCGCGGGAACTGACCGGCAGCAGCACTCCCCTCCGCATGTCGCAATGTGTGCTCTTTCGAACGTCTGATGCGCACCGACTTCCTACGCGCTCGCCCGTCAAGGAGTCACTCGACACCCTGTCCGAGATCGCGCCAGGAGCCCCTTGGAGAGGACGATAAAAAGGTTAGCTCTCTCGTCTGCCCCCTCCATCTCGAAAGCAAGCGTCATTCCTTTAAAAATATCGTCTGAAGCTTTGTTATTACGCTGTTTAAGACGCAATAACAGAGTCATCCAGAGGGTGACAGATGGCAAACAATCTCTTTATAGGGGAGGGGGGGGGCAAAGAAAGAAAAAAATTAGAAATTAAGAAAAAATATATAAAATGAAATCTACCATCACAATATCAAGTCATTATGAGGGAATATCATTATTATTATTCTATGGGACCTATACATACATACATACATACATACATATATATATATATATAATTTAACAAGTTTTGAATAATATCACTAATTAGAAATGTGTGTTTTGTGTAAGATAAAAGAAAGTTATGATATTTACATAAAACACGAATTTATTACATAATTATGTTATAAATGCTCTTATATGAATGACACGCTTTGAATGAAAACATCCTCTTTGTGAAGGAGCGCCAAGCATTTCGCTGGATGCTTGATGGTGTCAGCCTCAATAGGACACCTATTGAATACCAGCTCCTGTGACTTCCCATTTTATATATTACTAGCAGCCTTTGGCGTGCAGCTGGTTCAACATGAGTAATGCATTCGAAAATTTTCAATTAAATCACATATTCATTAGCCTTGAAGTCATTCCGGGCATTGATTGGCCTGAAATGAATATTTTCTTTTAGATGATGGACGGAAACCTCTAAAAGAACACGTTTTCCTAATAATATTCTTTGATTTTATAATGCATTGTTTGACTCAAGTTACATAAAATGTAATTATTTACTTCATTTAGATCAAATTAATAGCATTAAACAATATATATGCCTATTAATAATATTTTACAAATTGGCCATTGGACCGGAATTTGAATGCTTATCCTGTAAAAATTCCATCCTTATAAATAAAGATAATTTATTGAATTAATGATTTAAATATTGCAAACGATCATAGAAACCTTTGCTTTGCATTTATTTTTTTTAGAAATTTCTTTTATTTTATCCAATCACGTGCTAAAAGTTGCATTTCTTTAGATTTGATTTGCGATGGCAGTTTTTTTTTTATTTTTAATTTTGAACTTCCGTCGTTGTTTTCTTTTATTTTATCCAGTCACGGGCTAAAAAAAACATAATTGAAATATTTCTTTAAAAATTCGTTAAAAATAGAATCTTAATTTATACATTAAAACACTGATACCAATAGAAAGCTGATTTTTTTAAATCTTTAAATAGATGTAAAAATCATGTTTGTGCGATCCTATTTTCGGAAGTGATAGCGGAAAAACGTCAAAATTTCGCTTAAATTTTAATGAATTCAAATTCTAATTAAAAATTCGAAAAAAGGGCTCCGAGGTGCCCATTCTCGATCTCCAAGGTATACATGCACCAAATTCGATAGCTGTAGCTAGAACGGTCTGGCCTGTAGAGCGCCAACACTCACACACACATTGAATTTCATTATAAGTCTAGATATAGATATACATTTGTAAATAAAAAATCATTTTTGACGTAGTTCTCGTCAAAGTGTGAAAATTTTAATGCTCGATGACTTGATTGCATCTGCCGGCGCATTCCAGGCCTGAAGATTTTTGTATCTTGCATTTAGAATGAAAAACTCTATCCTAAAAGTATTGTACTGAAAAAACCCACTCGTACAGAATTTCGGAAAATAGTGAAGGATTGAAAAATCTGCTGCCCTCGCTCAGTCACGTGAGAGTTGGTAAAGTATTCACATTTGTTTACGAATTAAACAATCGATATTTAAATATAATCTTGCAAAATTTGTTAGAATTTTAATAAATTTTTATTTATTACAATATTTTTCAAGACATATCAAAATAGTTTTCTTGTAATAATATATACAGGGTTCAAACGATATTTCCTAATAATACACTGATGGAAAAAAAATCCCAACACTAGGAAGGAGCTGTGCTAGATAAACGAAATTTGGTAGGCGTGTTTATACATCTGAAAGATGACGTCGATTCAAGTTTCGAGCTACGCGCGTAAGTGTGGCGCTAGTAGCGACACTAAGAACATGCAAATGAGGTTTGCTTTAAATAAGCGCTGTAAGGTTCGTGATTGTTATTTACAGTTCAGATTTGACGTAGTGGGTTAATGTTAGTCAAGGATGCCTCTGAGAAGACGAAGAAGCCATTATCAACAGCTCACTGAGTTTGAACGAGGTCGTGTTGTAGGGCTACGAGAAGGTGGGTTTTCTTCCCGCGATATTGCTGAAAGACTTCGCAGGAATGTATCCACTGTGCATGAGTATTGGCGGCAGTGGTCAAGGGAAGGTACTGCCTCAAGAAGACCAGGTTCCGGGCGGCCACGTGTACTACTGAGAGGGAAGACCGTCGTATTCGGCGTATGGCTGTGGCTAATCGTACTGCGTCTGCAGCTGAAATTCGAGCAACAGTTGGCACCACAGTGACTCAACGAGTGTTACAAATCTGTTACTTTAAGGACAGCTCCGAGCCAGACGCCCTGTACGGTGCATTCCACTGACTCCAAACCACTGCAGTTTGCGGCGTGAGTGGTATCAAGCTAGAGCTCATTGGAGGACGGAGTGGAGATCTGTTGTGTTTTCTGATGAAAGCCGGTTCTGCCTTAGTCGCAGTGATAGCCCAAGAGGTGGTGAAGTTGTTTGTTGGTTAGAAGGAGGCCAGGTGAACGCCTGCTATTGACCTGTCTGCGGCCTAGACACACAGGGCCTACTCCTGGAGTTATGGTTTGGGGAGCAATTTCGTATGACAGCAGGAGCACTCTCCTGGTTATCCCACGCACCCTGACTGCAAATTTGTACGTCAGTCTAGTGATACAACTTGTTGTGCTGCCATTCATGAACAGCATTCAAGGGGGTGTTTTCCAACAAGATAACGCTTGCCCTCATACCGCTGTTGTAACCCAACATGCTATACAGAGTGTCGACATGTTGCCTTGGCCTGCTAGATCGCCAGATCTTTCTCCAATCAAGCACGTATGGGACATCATTGGACGACAACTCCAGCGTCATCCACAACCAGCATTAACCGTCCCTGCATTGACCGCCCAAGTGTAACAGGCATGGAACACCATCCCACAAACTGATATGCGACACCTGTACGACACAATGCATGCACGTTTGCATGCTTGCATTCAAAATTATGACGGTTACACCGGTTACAAATGTACCAACAATTCACATTTGAAGTGGCTCTACCTGCGACCTTGAAACTTTAATTAATTAAATATGTTACCTAGACAAATGTATTCCTAAAATTTCATTACTGTACAATAATTTTTTCTTGGTGTTGGGATTTCTTTTTTCCATCAGTGTATTTCTTCTGCAACAGCAGCGCTCCGGATACCAGCTCGTTTATCATGAAACGCAATTCAGTTTTTAAATTTACTCTCGAAAGAATTTAAATGATGTAATTGCTAACATTTTGTTTGATTCAGTCAATAAAGTACTTCGGAAAAAAAATTATGGTTTAAATTTTATACAGTTTTTCGTTAATAGAGCATGATAGTCTACAAAATAGTTTTGACTATCCAATTTTTAAATTAAAAAAAAATAATAGTAGTGTTTTCCGCCACCAACTTTGATCGAACTATGAACTTTTGACTATTTCAGGGCAAACAGCATAATTGTTAATGGATCAGGTAGCAAAGGACATCGACTGTCGTGTCATCGTTGAGATTCTCAATGAAGCAGCATAAAATCGCGAGATTTTTAGAATAGTATTATTTAAATTTTCATTATTTCACGCAATTTTAATTGCAATGGAATGAATCTTTTTTTTAAAGTAAATGTTAGCGTCTCAAGAATATTTTATTAAATATGATTCACAGGACTGAAAGTCCGTCTATAAGTGTATAAATGTTTTACTCATCAGAGCATTTATTGACTCAGAGCGCATAAAGATAACATTCTTTACTTCATTTAGATCGGCCGCGGTGGCCTGATGGTAAGATTTCGGCTTCGGAACCGGAGGGTTTCAGGTTCGAGACTCGATTCCACCGAAGAACCGTCGTGTGAGGGGGTCACTTGCACATTACATCTGTCGGGCCAAACGTCCTCCCGCTGGTGTGGTGTGGAGAGGGGGTGCCAGTTCAGGTGTTGTCCTCATCATCTGACCGTGGTTCAAAAGACGAGGTCCGTTCCGAAATAGCCCTAGTGTGGCTTTACAACGAGACGTTAATATAACTAAACTAAGCTAAATTAGATCACCCCTGCAAAATGATTTTGCTTAGTACTGAGTGATTAGCCGGCGTTCTGATTTAGGGGTAGGGTGTCTTCCTAGTGTTAGTGTTCTGGGCGTCCCGGGTTCGGGCGTGGCTGCTATTTTGGGCTCTATCTGTGAGTAGTGTGAATGTGCCCCCCCTGTAAAAAGCGGTTGTGCAAGAGAATGCGAAGCATGAAGTAGCTAAGTCGTACTCCTGGCCTTAGTTGGCGCTATTGAAAAACAAGGGACGCTCATTTCGGCTTACAATTGCTGACAGCGATCAGCGGCAGGTGCCATGGCATACTACAACAACAACTAGATGTTTAGATGTTAAGTGCTGAAACCCGATTTCAGTGAAATCCTGAGAACCATGTTTTTCTTGAATATGTCAGAATTACTGAACTAATAACAAAGTTATTTTAAACGCTACTGATGGCATTTTTGGAAAGCCTCACGTTTCTTTCACTTCTTAAAGGCACGTCTCATGCATTATTCAGTGTCTTGTATTCACACTCGTTTTCCGTAAGAGTTAAGCTTAGAGCTCGAGTCAACAGGAGAATAAGCGAATAATTAGAGCTTTTACCAACATGATAGCTACATGTTGAAAAAGGCTCATCTCTCCCATCATTCATAACATGCTTCAAGCATGTAAATTTAATTTTTATTTTGTGTGCAGTTCAGGTGTCCGACCAAGTTCGATGGAAAATTTTTGTAAAATTTGACATTTTAAAAATTATTTATTGTTTTTAGGTGTATTGTCCATCATAAACACTATAAATACAAAAAGGATTTTTTGAAAATATAATATATTTTGAGAAATAGGATAATGTGTCGTAAATTTCAATGAAATTGAACCAAAACGGTTAACACTCTACACAAAATGGTACTGCAGCCATCCTGTTTTTCTTTGTACACAAGTTACAGAATACAATGATCAATGAAATGAACAAACGTTTAAGAAAAAATTCGAGATGCAAAGAAGTACTGGGTACAAATATGCGTATATATGCATTTTTTTTTGTCATCCCTTCACAACTTCATTTTTCTAAAAACACCTATAAATGAAAAAGTATTTCACCAATAATAAAACTTTTGGTTCGTTTCATTGCCCATATTATTTAATACATACGTTGAAATTTTAATGCAAATACCTCTGTTAGTTTTGGGAATATCGTGTTAATGGTAGATAATTTTTATATAAATGAAAGTTTTGAGGAAATGGAAGCGAAAGACAAATTTTAACTGAAAAATCTGTGATCCTGGATGAGAGGTCAGACCTTCTTCCTCCCAGAAAAGATGAACTGTTTTGGAAAGGGGGAAGAAAGAAATAATTAGTAATAATAGAAATTCGCCATCGTGGTGGATATCCAATGTTTTTAACGTAGTTGGATACCTTAATTGTTAGAAAATATGCTTAAAAATAAGATTAAAAATAGAAAAATTAAATGTTAGAAAATTGATAACATTGAAAAGATAATTTTTTGATTCTTTAAATGGTGTTAATATCGTGCTTGTGCTCCAATATGTTATCGCTAAATTTTTTTTTAAATCTCTCAATTTTCAATTAATTAAATCGCAGTTACAAAAAACAGGAATTAAATCCCAGATTCTATCAATTAAATCCCAGCTCTCACTCGGAGCACATTCCACCCCTCCAAGTTTGATTGCTTTTTGAGAAGCCACTGAGTCCGTAGAAGTCAAAACACAACCACATATTTCTCTTTGCTAAAATTAAAGATAAAATTATTCGAAATTATTAAGATAAGATTTGATTTATTAAAGATAAAAATACTATTTAAAAATTAAAATTAATTTTGAATTAGTTCGTATACAAAAAAAAAAAAATTCATTACCTATAAATTTTGTCTTTTAAAAATATTGTAAAACTATTGAAATTTAGTTAAAATTTTTATCGTAATTTTACAGCTTCAAATTAATTTTTTTAGCTTAAGCTCATTAAATAAGATTTTATTAATGACTTTAGGAATGTCGAAGCATTTGGAAATAAAGTTAAAGTTAAGTTTTAAAAAAAAGTTAAAAATTTGAAATTTATGCAATAAAATAAATAATAACTCAAAAAACCCGAGAAACTTATTAACGCAATCGGACAGCCGGATCTTGCTCGAAATGAATTTAGCTCAAATTTTGATCGAAATCTACAAATTAAGGTTAAAAGTCTACATACCATATTTCATCTTCATGTGTTTTTCGAACTCAGAATATTTCTTCAAAATCTGGATTTTTTAAAAAAAATAATTGCAACGCTTTCTTTATTTTTTGTAAAGAAGCCAGTGAAAAAGGCTTGAGGAACTTTAACAACGAAACAAAAATGTAAAAGTGAAAATGGCCGAAAAAAACTGAACTTTAATTTTGATAAAGGCCTCTTAGTATCTGATCTATTTACATACGCACATACATACAAAATAAAGTAATATATGTATATATAAAATTCTAATTCAATTTTCTTATATTATTTATACGTACCTTATATCGTCTTATCTTATTTATGATAGGGTGTCGCATCAGTAATCTCAAAACTTGACGACAGATTCGAGGACCAAATAAAAAATTATATATATATATATATAAGCAATCAATCATAGAAGCATTAAAGAATGAAAACCAATTTCCAGAGTCATCAAAAAAAAATTATTTCGGAAAACCGAAACCAGTTATGTCAGAATCGAAATAGAAATTTATTTCGGAATTAAACTACAAAAAGTGAACAAAAATAAAAGTTAAGTAAAATAAAACCTATTTATGAAGCAAATCTAAATTAAAAGACTTTAGTAAACGAAACAAAACGAGACTCATTACGAAAATTGAACTAAAAATTGGTATTGAAACCAAAAATTCGGATTCAAACAAGATTAAAATTTAAAAATTATTTCAAATGAAAGAAAGTTTCTCGAAATAAAAAAATATCATTGAGTGACATTTTTTAATTATTTTTAATTTTAAGATAATAAGAAAATAATTCTTGTGTGCTGTTATCTTATAAAATTATGACTCAAAAAACAGAAAACATTTTTACTATCATTTCATCATTGAAGCTTTTTAATAGCACGATTCCCATTCACATATATTCACTTATACATATAAACAGACAATTGCGGTTACAAAATTTGTACTCTTTTAAAATGCGTCGAAATACACTTTCTTTTAGCATGTCTTATCCGTTTTTAACATTCGAAACAAAACATAAAAATAATTCTTACCCTCTCCCAGTTTTATTTTTATGAATATTTAAGCTGATTAAAAATCACCAGGCAATTTAATTTAATTGTCTGTTCAAAACGTGCGGTTTGCTTTTAATTTTTTATTCCCACATTTGCTTGCGCATTTAGAAGTAAATGTGGAAGAGCTTTAACTTTTTATTTTTTAATTCATAAAATTTATATAATTCGTGTTTTAATATTATTTTTACGTTGGATTTGATGAAATAAAAATAATATCAGGCATCATAAATGTTCTTTATGGAAGGCGTTATAAATTTAAATTCATGACTTTTCCCTGCATGAAATTGTTTTTGATGATGTTTGCAAGAAATTAAATTTAGTTATATTAAGGTCCATCTACGAAGCAATGCTTTTATATTGCTTTGTAGTGTGGCTATTTTTGTTTTGTTTGTTTGTTGGACTATAGTTTTGTATTGTTATGTAGTTCAACCGTAAAGCATCATAAGTGATTGGCTGGGTTTGGTTTAGTTATATCAACGTCCCGTTTTATAGCAACACGAGGGCTATTTTGGGATGCGCCTCATCATTTTGAACAGCGGTGAGATGACGAAGATGATGCCTGAGTTGGCACCCCCTCTCCAAGCGTCCACACCACACCACATTTGGCCCCGATGAATTTAACGTCCACCAGCTCCATTTGTATGAAGGCTCTTCGGTGGAATCGGATCTCGAACTTGAAACTCCCCTGTTTTGAACCCGAGACTTTAACTCCGGCATTTTTCGACCCATGAGCATGTAAGATTAAGAAGTGAAAATCGCAATAAATAAATTTTTGCAAAGCATTTCACATACGTGACTCCATTTTCTAAGCGTTTGCAATGGAATAAATAGAGGCTATTAAGAATGCATATATCTTCCCGGGTTCGAGTCCCGGTTCGGGCTTGGTTGTTCTTCTGTGTTCTATCTTTGAGGTGTGTGAAAGTGCCCCCCTGTAAAAAGGGGCTGTGCGAGCGAATGGGAAGCATGAAGTAGCTAAGTCGTACTCTTGGCCCTAGTCGGCACAACTGAATAAACAAGGGACGCTCATTTAGGCTTAAATAGCTGACTATCGGTCGGCAGACTTGTAAAATGCCATTAATAACAAAAACAACACAACAGAATTCACATGCCTAATTTACATTTGGCCAAAACGAAGGAAACATAAAAATAACAATATTTACAATTCTCTAAACCTTTATTTATTTATTTTATTTTATTATTATTATTATTATTATTGACATATTCATCTATAATGGTTTTAATAGTGTGGCCCTATTGTATCTGCAGTAAAAATTGGGGAAAAATTATTGAAAATATCTCTCTCTTATCGATTGAAAGTAAAATCTCTCGTTATCGATACCCGATCAAATGGTTCATTATCAAATTTTTGAAACTATTCACGAGATATGGATATGAATTCGAAATGTAGACCATTTTTTAAACATATGCTTTTGCCTACACAATCAGTTTTTTTAACTTGTAACCATCTTAATAGCATTTGTGTTTGTACATTTTCATATTAAAAAATCTCAAAATGTTGTGATAAGCATGGCAATTTTAAACGGTACCCTAATTTGGCTTTTATTAATATTCATGTATTTTAATATAAAATAGTTAAAATATTTTTTGGTATTATTCATTTAAGGTATCCGATTGCGTGCGAAAGAAAAATTTTGTGAAAAATTTGAATTTTTAAAAATTATGGTTTTTATGTATTGTTAATTATAATACAAAATACTATAAATAAAACAAAATTACTTCAAAATAGGATATATATTGAGAAATAGGAAAATGTGTAATAAATTTTAACTAAATGCAACCGAAACGGTGAACACTCTACACAGAAGGGTCATGCAGCCATCCTATTTTTCTTTGTTTTCAAGTTATAGAGTACAATAACGAATGAAATGAGCCAAAATGTATGAAAAATATTGAAATGCAAAGAAGTTGTGGTTAAAAAAATACATATATATGCATTTTTTTCCTAAATTCACAACTTAATTAATCTAAAAACATCTATAAATTAAAAAGTATTTTACCAACACTAAAATTTTTCAGTCATTTCGTTGCTCTTATTATTTAAACACAAGCTGAAATTTTTATGCAAATACCTCTATTAGTTCTTATTAACGATGGAGAATTTTTACGATATTTAAAGTTTTGAGAAGATTGAAATGAAAGACACATTTTAGTTGAAAATACGTGTGACCCTGTATAATAGGCTAGGCCTTACTCTTCGTAGAAAACATAAACAGTTAAGTCTGAAATTCAAGAAATAAGAATATTAATCTTAGAAATTAATTTCTAAAGATTATCTATTTTTAACATTTTATCAAACTGCTAATCAATCCATCTCTTAATGGATGTTCAAACCGATTCCGAGCACAATGAATGATATCTCTGAATACCACAAACCAGGAGCCCAAACTGGAGACAAGGTCCAAAACATTTGGCTGGCCAGTTTCAGAATTCCTAGTGGGAAGTGAAAGAAGGCAGATAAGACAGTCAGATTCTTCAAAGGCCGACTGGTTTGGCATACAAGAATCGCGACATGATAGCGAGTCTAAATGTATCATCCGAAAAATGACTTTGCACAGATAAGGCACGCTATCTTTCTGACTGCAGAAAGATAAACCTTTGACAATGGTATGAGCAATTGCCGATTCATTAGTGGGAATCAATGTAAACATCTAACAGCATAAACAACATCAATCAATATGTGATCAAGGACAGTGCCGGCCATCTGTGGGGTGCACCCGGGGCCCGCAACTGAGGGGGGTCCTCACCGTGATTCAGAATTAAAACAGTGCTCGTAACAATGATAATGTTATACATGCTAAAACGTCTGCAATCTTGTTTCCATGTGGCTGGCTGAGCATCGACTGACGCCTTTATTGGGCAAAGATCGCAATGATATCTATAGAAAGGAGGGAATAATGCATTTACGAATAAGGAAATCTTCTTCAGACATGTTCAGACAGAGCAGCGTGCCCGGCGACCAGAAGTCGAGGCTGAGTTCAAATGAACTTGCAAATCTTCAACTATCTACTTTTGTCTAAATCTAGTGTCATATTTTTTTCGATCCTTTACATTGTCAAGGACTTGTAGAGCTGTTATGTGGAACTTATTGAGATCGGTTATTAATATAGATTATCTTTCCGGAATGATAATTTCAGATTATATTTGAAATTGAAATAAGCGGAACTACATCAAGTCGCTTTATTTTTATTCCATCATAACGCTACTACTGTTGCCACTTTTTAAAAGGACAACTTATATAAAAAAAAGATTATAAAATTGAAATGTAGCTGCTACAGACTCAATCTAATACATCTGAGCCCTCTTTCAGCGAATTGAAAGGAAATAAAGGATTCTCTTCGGTCAAGCATCATGTTTAAACGCTCTTGCTGCAATATGTCTAGGAAAAGAATTGGAAACAATTGTCATTTTCCTGGAGTTATTAATAGCAAAAACCAAAAAAAGGCGTTATTAAATATATATGCAAATGTTCGTGTTTTTTTTTTTGGGGGGGGGTGTTTACTTTGCTAAAAAATTTAGCGCACCAAATGGCTTCTTGTACCCTGGCCGGGAGATACAATTCCGGCTTTGGCCATGGAGATACAATTTATATAGTTAAGGTATCCGACTATGTCCGAAGGAAAAATGTTGAAAAATTGGATTTTTTAAGAACTATTTTTGGTTTTTAGATGTATTATCAATTGTAAACACTATAAATACAAAAACATTATTTGAGAATATAATATATTTTGAGAAATAGGAAAATGTGGAGTAAATTTTAGTGACATTGAACCAAAACGGTGGACATTCTACACAAAATGGTCATGCAGCCATCCAATTTTTCTTTGCGCACAAGTGATAGAATAGAGTGATGATTGAAAGGAACCAACATCTAAGAAACATTTTGAGATGTGAAGAAGTGATGGGGAAAAATATGCCTATAAAAGCGTTATTTTCCCATAAATTCCCAACTTCATTTTTCTAAAAACATCTATAAATGGAAAAGTATTTCACCAACAATAAAAACT
This sequence comes from Argiope trifasciata, assembly GCA_026543055.1. Lineage (NCBI taxonomy): Eukaryota > Metazoa > Arthropoda > Arachnida > Araneae > Araneidae > Argiope > Argiope trifasciata. The sequence goes on along the minus strand of JAPMOQ010026171.1, from coordinate 91,457 downwards.
CTTAATTCATTTCATTGCCCATATTATTTAAAACACACGCTGAAAGTTTTATGAAATACCTCTATTTGTAATTTGCAAAATCATCTAATATGTATATATATAAAATTCGGATCTATTTACCGTATCTATAGATTAACCACTAAATAACACGCCAAGAAGACACAACAGATTCAGTGCTAAATTCAACATAGACGTTCATATTTTGTAGCTATTGTATGTAAATGCAATGTCAGTCTTTCTCTGAGGTGATAGTTTTATAAGAGAGTGTGCGAGAAAGTTTTAGGGGTACCAATCCTATAAATATTTTGCAGAAACTTCCGAGAGTTATTAGATTATTATATATTGTTTATTATTATTATTAAATTTATTATTTATTTATTAAAATTATTAATTATTTATTAAAATATTAGAAAATATTAGCATCTTAGTTTTCAAAAAATTGTCATTTCAACCATATTAAAGATTTTAATGTATAAATAAATATATTTTCGACGTTTAACCTATTTTAAATGAAAATATTTTAATTCCATTTTGTAAAATTAAACTTGAGAATTCTGAATTAATGTGAAGCGAATCACGAGCTACAATAAATAGTTCCTTTCATCGGCATTCTGAAAGAACACCAAGCATTACAATTCTAAAAGAATACGCAAATCTTATATAAAAATGAATATTTAAATAATATAAAAATGAATCAATAAAAAATGAATATTTGTTCGTAGAATAGAACAATAAAAACAGAATAAATACTATTTACGCGTTCTCTTTATATATCCTTCCATTTCAATGAATGTATTTATTGCCGACAAGAAAATAAGTGTCATTCTTTCTATCGCTCCTAATCCAACACAACAGTTACACATCCAAACGATAGCAGCAACGCGCCAGGGACCAGCTAGTATATATCTATATCTATACTTATAATAAATCTCAATGTGTGTGTGTGTTGGCGCTCTACAGGTTAGACCGTTGGATCAACAGCTACCAAATTTGGTGCATGTATACCTTGGAGGTGCACCTCGGAGCCCTTTTTTCGAATTCTTAATAAGAATTTCAATTGATTAAAAATGAAGCGACATTTCGACGTTTTCCACTATCACGTCCGAAAATATAACCGCACAAACATGATTTTTACATCCATTTAAAGATTAAAAAATTTGCTTTCGAATGATATCAGTGTTTTAATGTATAACTTAAGCCTCTATTTTTAACGAATTTTTGAAGAAATATTTTAACCGTGTTTTTTTTTTTCTTTTAGCACATGACTGGATAAAATAAAAGAAAACGCTGACGGAAGTTCAAATTAAAAACAAACAAACAACGATCATCGCAAAATAAATCTAAAGAAATGCAACTTTCAGCACATGACCAGATAAAATAAAAATATGTGATATTTTCTTTAAAAAATGCAAGGCTAAGGTTTCTATAATCGTTTGCAGTATCTAAATAATTAATTCAACAAATCTTCTTTATTTACGGTAAACGCTTGAGTCAAACAATGCATTTATGAATAATGAGTTTTAGATTTCTTCATACATTGCTCTGTGAGCCATATTTTACAAAAAAAAATTTTATTAATATTTTAAATAAAAGTTGCTGCATCAATCAATTTTCTAAATCAAACATTAAAACTGACTGATTTATAAAATGAAAGAATATTATTAGGAAAACGTGTTCTTTTAGAACTTTACGTCCATCATCTGAAAGAAAATATTCATTTCAGGCCAATCAATGCTCGGAATGACTTCAAGGCTAATGAATATGTGATTTAATTGAATATTGTAGAACGCATTACGCATGGCGAACCAACTGGTCGCCAAAGACGGCTAGTTAATTTATAAAACCAAATTTTAATTTTCTGCGAAATGCTTTTTTTTTTCGTGCAAGTGATCACGAGAAATGAACAACACTCAGTGCTTCACGACCTCGTCATCTGACCGCGGTGCAAAATGACTAGGTCCGTCCCAAAATAACGCTTGTTTTGCTTTAAAGCGGGATATTAATATAACAAAACTAAATTGGGAAACTTAGGCAGGGATAAGTGGCCTTTTTTCCCCCCTTCAGTTTCCTAGGTTTAACCCCTTGCATACCAGAACGGCGTTCTCTTAACACAAGCGCAAACCCCAGATTTCTGGGGATACTGACCTTGACGTTACGACGCTGTTGGTTGTGCTACAATGTTGAAAAAAAAAACTAAAGTGATTATACACTCATGTAATGCATGTGAAAAAAGCTTTTTTTTCCAAGGAACATTTCAAGAAATTTCACAAAGATTGGTAATTTTAATTTTCCTATTTTTTTCACATTTTTGTAACACAGACATTTTGCAAACCCCCTCCTGTTTCCACCCTTCAGTTAACTGCAGACAAAATGAATCCAAAATGCTTTTATACAATCCTAATAAAATAAAATCTACCTCATGATGTTTCCTGTGCTGGTTACTCTGGTTGTACACCTAAAGAAGCCCTGTATCCACATGAGGTTACATTGGGATTTTGGCCTATACATAGCATGTATCCACTAGTGGTTACTTGGTACGCAAGGGGTTAAAGGGGTTTCCAGTTTAAGTAAAATTGCCCTTTTGTTGTGTGAAGAAGGAAGAAATAAAAATTCAACCTTCAAATGTTGACGAAATTCCTCGCATACGAAAGTCATTGAAGTTATTTCTGCTGGTCTGCTGTTCATTGGTGGGTAAAGTTTTTTGGCACAAAAGCCAAACTTGGCCATGCTGCACAATGCAAACGGTAAAAATTTGATTCAATGAGCTGTTTCAATTAGGTAAAAGTATAACTATAAAATTAATCGATATGTATCGAAAAGACACTTTAGAAAGAAACTTTAGGGCCTCGGTAGCCTGGTTGGTAGAGCGTCCGTCTCATCACCGAAAGGTCGCGGGTTCTGTCCTCGTCTCAGCCAAAGACCGCCGTGTTGGCTCATGGCAGTGGGAGTTCGTTGACTGCAATTGCCCATAGCAAAACGATATTTCTGGGGGTACTGAATCAGGTATGAGTTGGTCTCTGATTTGCATCTGTATTCTGACATGCGGATGGATGGATGAGTTCAACGAAACTACGAAAGGCGCACACCTTTGCCTTCATTCGAAAGTGCTCTGCTAATTCGGTTTGATATGACCAAGTGGTTTTAGACAACAGCAGAAATTTAAAAATATTTGGGTAAAGGCTGGAAAATGAATGATAAAACCTTCGTCGTTGAAAATTAAAAACAGAACACTGAATCAAAACATGACTTCAAACTGCATGGCATGTCGTGTATATTGGTTTAATTTGTTCACACATAAAAAAAAGACGTTTGTGGCTGAATCGGGTCTAACCAATCTGGAGCCGAGTTCATTTAACAAAGAATGATTTTACCATCAATTCTTCAAATTAGTTTTTAAACGATTTATTAAGTTTGACACAAAATAAATCCAGAAAGGAAGAAAAAGTTTTTTTAATAAATTAATTTAATAATATTTTTATTGTTATTTTTTATATAATATCTACCGCTTTCTATGGGAAATATGTTCTTCATGTTCTTTCAAATACTGGCAGAAAAAAATAGTCACATTGTGAAGATATCCTCCGGATTTAAATGGTATGATAAAGTACCTGCCTACATCCAAATATTTGGAAGAACGCTGGAAAATAAATGCATCTGTGGAGAAATGGGTCCGGTTTACAACTATTTAATGGAATGTATCGAGGTCTCAGAGTGAAGGAAAAACCTGAAGATTGTCAATAATGATTCAAGTACAGTACTGACGGCACCGGGTCATCTCCAAACCCTGAAGGACAGGATGTCGAAGATGGACCGTTTCATTCCAACTGTTTGAGAGTGTGCAGGTGGGGAGAAAGACAGTACTGACTACCCCGAAAGGAATATTAGTTAGGTCCATGTCAGGTTGGACAATACTTATTCAGCAGTCGACCCCAACAAAACAAATCCTGTCGATACTTCTACGTTCAATGGTGGCGAGGCGGTCGGCTGTATATAAGAAAAAGAAGGTATTATAAAGTACTATCAGTAAATAAAGGGTTAACATCACTAGGATGGTAGGCCAGAAACGAATCACTAATTGGAGTGAATGCAGCTTGTTTGAAGTCTGTTGATCTCACGATCGTTGTTTTGCTTGGCGCAATATGGACAGATATGGCTTTTGTGCCATAAAACACCGCAAAACCAAACCCAAGATCGTTGCCACAACATCATACAAACATAGCGAGCAAAAAAAGGTAACATGGCGAGCAATTAAAGACAACATGGTGAGCACAAAAATGGCACCATGGTGAGCAAAAACTGATACAATGGTGAACACAAAAAAGGCAACATGGTGAGCAAAAAGACGGCATCATGGCGAGCACAAAAATGACAGCATGGCGAGCGAAAAAAGGCCCCATGGCGACCAAAAAAGTCAACATGGCGGGAACAAAATGGTATAATGGCGAACAAAAAAGGCAAAAAAGGCTACATGGCAACATACAAACCGACGAGCTGTCGGTTTGCGTAAATAGAACAAGTGGAAAAATGGCTTCGAATTCTGAATCAGAACTGAAAATTTTCTCACACATTTTAGATCCGCCGATTAAATTTTTGCACATCTGCTCTCTACAAGAAAAAACAATAACAACCAACACATCACTAGACGCACTCCGTCAAAAGACGGATTGTTTATTCGTGAGTAAGTATGGACTCAAAAGCAAGATGGGCGACTAGTCACAGGTGATCGCATTCAGAACTTTTGTCTCAGAAAGCATGAAAACTATTCCAACATTCAATCGGTCCCAGATGCGTCCAGGATGTGTGAAATCCGATCCTCCAGGAGTGGAGCGAAACGCCTTCCCCCCCCTACGAAAACCCCTTTCCGGCACACATGCCCGGCAGATGTGGGAGGAGAGGAATTCACTCCTGCAATTCACGACAGAATCGGTTGAAAATCGAGCAGTGCAAGAAGGGCAGTCACCAAAACAGTTTACCTTTTCTAGGAAAAGGAAGGTCTGACCTATACAGAATCACATACTTTTCAGCTAAAATTCGTCTTCAATTTCCTCAAAATTTAAATTTTCATAAAAATAATCCTCCGTCAACATATCACAAAAACTAATAGAGGTATTTACATAAATATTTCAGCGCGTGTTTTAAATGATATGGACGATGAAAAGAACCGAAAGTTTTATTATGGGAATTACTTTTTTCATTAATGGATGCTTTTTAGAAAAATCAAGTTGTTAATTTATGGAAAAAATGCATCTATGCGTCTATTTTTACCCATTACTTCTTTGCATCTCAAGATTTTTCTTAGATGTTGGTTCCTTTCATTCATCATTATATTCCATAACTTGTGTACAAAGAAAAATAGGATGGCTGCATGACCATTTTGTGTACAGTGTTAACCATTTTGCTGAAACTTTGTTAAAATTTACAATTTTCTTAATTCTCAAAATATGTTATATTTCCCTATTTTTTTTTTTTTTTGTAGTCATAGTGTTTATAATGAACAATGCATCTAAAACCCAAAAATAGTTTTTTAAAAATCCAATTTTTCAAAAGATTTCCTTCGAACGGGTCGGATACCCTAAATACCTTGAACAATGAATGCCTATAGTTGCACGGAGCACAATTCCCCCCAGACAACAACATTAAGTCTCTCCTCCGTAGAGTCAATACAGACATGTCTGGCCTCCTTTATCTGTCTACAAGAGGCGACATGGGGTTAGCCAGAGATTTCCTGCCTTATCCTTCTTGCTTATCAAGGTAATAGAGTCATTTGTAACAGACAGTTGTGACGGATTTTAACATGCTAAAAATGCAGTGTTAATTTCTATTCATTTTAAAAGACGCCAAATTTGGCGGCCACTTTTTCCACCAAATTTGGCGACCTCGACCAGAATTCCTCCTCTTTTAACCAGTGAATGGGATGATTTATAAATGATCATTGCTGAAAGTCTTCTTTACAGATTCAAACTCTCAGATAACCTCTAGTGCATCATATGTAATGAAAAAAACAATATCTATACAAATATTATAAATGTGGAAGCATGGATGGATGTTTGTTGCACGCCAGAACGGCTCAACAGAATGGGATGGCACAGAGACAGATTGCAGTCAGGAAGAGAACATAGGCTGTTTATTACTCCGGTTCACTGAGGGGTTCAATTCTTATTCATTCAAAACTAACTTTCGCTTGAAAACACTGAGGTCAAATCCCGACAAAGAGGAGCAAAGTTCTGAGTTTTTACCCCAACAGAAAAGAGATTAGGCTTAGCAGAATTTCGACCGATTATTTCATACGATTCTGTTTACTTTCCTTTGTGTCTGATGTATTTAAAATCAAATGTTGTTCATGAATCGATCTGAAATACTTGTAAATGAAAAGAAAAGAGAATAAAGGAAATAAAAAAATTCTCATCGGCACTGCATTACCCCAACTAGCGTAGGAAAGTCAGACAGGTGCATGACACCCACTGGCGAAGAAAGTTCGCGCGTGATTGTTGACAACTGTGTTTTCATTTCAATGGAAAGTTTAAAAATGATGTGTTTAATACTGTTGTAGCTATCTCCGCCTCGATCCATAAATAAAGGAGATTTGACCGGACTGGATTGGTGTTTTGTTTTATTTTGGGTCTACAATGCAAATAAATTGTTTTTACGTAAGTTGTGGGGTTTTTTTTATTAAATTGCATTTAATATATTTTTCGTATATGCTTACACTTTTAAATGTTTCGTTTTTAGGTGAGGTTTAATTTTTTTTTTGCTTGTCATTATTGGATATATACATAAAAATTTAGAGGCGAACAGAGTCGCGGGTAATAGCTAGTTTCCCACATTTTGTTAAAATGCTGAAAATGTACAATTTACAAAAAGCGCTTTGGAGAAAACTCAGCATCGAGCAACCCTTCTCTTTTGCCTCCCTTCTGTCTCAGCGTCTTTGTTCAAGCCCTCACGCAGCTTGTGTGTGAATGCAACTTTTTGGTTCTTATGTTATAACAGCCTTTGTCGCTTCATCCCTCACTGTCTCTGGACCGTGGTGGCCTGGTGGTCAGGTCTCGGCTTCGGCATCAGACAGTTTCAGGTTCGAGACTCGATTCCACCGAAGAACCGTCGTGTGAGGGGGTCTCTTGCACTCTAAATCTCTGAAGGCAAACGTCCTCCCATTGGTATGATGTAGAATCTAGGAGATGAGAGTGCCAACTCAGGTTCGTCCTCGTTATCTGACCATGGCTCAAAAAGACGAGGTTCGTCCCCAAAATAGCCCTCGTGTTGCTTCAAAACGGGACGTTAATATAATTAATACTAAACCCTCCCTGTCTCTATTCAAGACCAATGCATTTCGGTATAGAAATAGGAATTGTATCGCCATATCATACCATTTAAATAGATCATTTATTATCTGTTTGGGAACAACTGATGTGGGGATTCGCTTGAAGCGTGTTCGAAAAAGTATGAAAAAAGGATTTTAAATATACAAAATGGCAGAATTTTGAAAATATTATCTTCTAAAATTGAATCATGCAAATACTGTTTCTAATTTTCATTATCAAGTAGCATTAGTGACGCATAAAAAAATTAATTATATTAACCTTTTAACTGATAATTAGGTCCTGAAGATATAACTGTTGCGACTTATGGCGCTTTACAAGCCCGCTACCAGATACTGTCGGTGATTTAAGCCGAAATGAGCGTCTATAGTTTTTTTCAGTAGCGCCAACTAGGGCAAAGAGTGCAAATTAGTTATTGTTATTTTTTTCATAAATTTAAAACGATTTTTCTAAAAACACCTATAAATGAAAAAGTGTTTCACCAACAATCAAACTATCTTTTAAAACACACTCTTAAATTTATATGTTGTCGTTGTTTCCAATGGCTCTTGTCATTACCAAGTCCGCTGATTATTGTCAGCGATTTTAAGCCTAAATGAGCGTCTCTTGTTCTTTCAGTCGCACCAACTAGGTTCAAGAGTATAACTTAACTACTTCATATTTGTTTGCAAAGCCCCTCTTCACAGGGGTGCCGCATTCACATAACTCAGTGATAGAACATAGAAGAAGAACCACGCCCGAACCGCGACTCGAACCCGGGACTCCCAGATCACGGGGAAGACACGCTACCCTTATGCCAAGATTCTAAAAATATTAAAATAGTGTACTGACACCAAGAAAACGCAAGTTTGAAAAAATTCTATCTTTGATAAAACAGAAAGCGAGTAAAAAAGAAATTTCTTCATGAGCATGAAAAACTGAAATACAATAATAATAATCTCCCAATTGCAGGCGTCCTGGCCCAGAGGTAACGTGTCTTCCCCGTGATCTGAGGGTCCTGAGTTCGAGCCCCGGTTCGGGCATGGTTCTTTTATGTTCTATCAGTGAGATGTGTGAATGCTGCACCCCTGTAAAAAGAGATTGTACAAGCGAATGTGGGTGTCACCTTCATTTGAGCTATTGGGTTGTTCGGAAAGTCATTTCGTTTTTTTTAGTGAAAATGAAAGACGATTTTCGTATAATGAATAAGCATTTTATTAAATTATGTATTGGCCATTCTGATCCAACACCCTTTGCCATCTTTCTGGTAGTAGCATGATTCCACGCTCATAAAATTTTTGGTCTTTGCTGGCAAAAAACTGATCCAGGTGATTTTTGGCATCTTCATTTGAGGTAAAGGTTTTACCGTCCAAAAATTTTTGCAGGGACCGGAACAAATAATAATCCGAAGCCGCCAGATCTGGAGAATATGGTGGATGTGGCAGTGTATCCCATTCAAGCAGTAAAAGCGTTTGGCGAGTGACCAAACTTGTAAGAGGTCTCGCATTATCTTGGTGGAACACTACACCTTTTCTGTTGATTTACTCTGGCCTTTTCTGTTGAAGTGCATCGTTCAGTTTGTCCAGCTGATGACAGTAGACTTCGAATTAATTGTTGTGTTATCCTGTAAAAGCTGTAAAAAAACCGATTCCTTTAAAATCCCACCAACAGACAGCATCACTTTTTTTTGATGATATTGGCTTTCGAAATGCTTTGAGCCGGTTCATCTTTTCAGCTCCATGATCATTTGCGTTTGACATTGTTATATACAACGCATTTTTCGTCCCCAGTAATGATGCGCTTTGAAAATGAATCATTTTTGTGACGTTTGAGGAGCGAATCACAGACATCAACGCGACGACACAAATTTCTCTCCGTGAGAACATGGGGAACCCATATATCGAGCTTCGAGGTTAATCCCAGGCCTTTCAGGTGGTCATAAACAGTTGAATTCGATAACTTTAAGATCTCACCGATCTCACATGTTGTTATTCGCCGGTTTGCATCAACTAATGCCTTTATCTTGTCTTTATCAGCTTCAACCGACCTTCCAGAACGTGGTGCATCTTCGACATCAAAATTGCCGGATCAAAATTTTGCAAACCAGTTCTGACATTGGTGTATTGTCAACACATCTTCTCCATGCACTTCGGTTAATTTCTTTCTGGCTTGAACTGCATTTTTACCTTTTCTGAAGTAAAAAAGTAAAATATGACGAAAATGCTGCTTATTGCTCTCCATATTTAAAAGCGCACCAACCAAAAACTACTGCGTAGAATTAATAGAACTTTTTCACACACAAGCCTTGCAATATCAGCTCTCAAGACATATAATGGTTATGCGGCTTAAGTGTGAAGTTGGTTTCGAAAAAACGTAATTAAGTTCTCTGACGGGAAAAAACGAAATTACTTTCCGAACAACCCAATACAAGCCAGACTTCTGCTGTTTGTGTGCTCAGGGTAAGGTCTGGGCTTCGGAACCGGAGGGTTTGCAGGTTCGAGACTCGATTCCACCGAAGAACCGTCGTGTAAGGATGTCTCTTGCACGTCAGACCGAACGTCCTCCCGCTGGTGTGGAGAGGGGGGTGCCACTTCAGGTGTCGTCCTCGTCATCTGACCGTGGTTCAAAATGTCGAGATCCTTCCCAAAATAGCCCTCGTTTTGCTTTAAAACGGAACGTTAATATAACTAAACTAAACTGGGTGCTCAGGGGTCTTTACCCTCAGAAGCTACGGCAGCTTTTTTCCGTAGAAACACGGACACGACATCATCAATAACTCTCAATTGGGTTCGCGATTTTAAGTTAGAGTCAAAACTTTCAGTTATAGATAATTATTTTTGCAAATGATGCAGGCAACAGAAATTGCGTTTCGAATATAAATGACTCATGCAATTTTAATTGCGAGTAATCAAGGAGAATGCCTGCGTGTCGGCGCTTTTAAAGGCAAACCTACTGTACATAGAGACATAATTTTTTTAAAAAAAACGACAAAATATGTAGCTTGGAATGCAGTGTGGTGGCCTTTCGGTGCAAATATATTCTGCTGGGCATTTCACGTCGGTTTTTAGAATTCTAATTTAAAAAAAGAAACGAAATGCTGGCATTTTCCCAACAATTCCTAAAATGTTTAGTGCACAAAGTGATTAAAATTATCTTTTTAATGTTATCCATTTCATGTATAAATTTTTCGTTTTTTTTAATATAAATTTTTATAAACATTCCAATAAAATTAAAATGGCAGTTGTTTTCAGTATTTCGTCAAAGATTTAATAGAGATATTTTTTTTTGTATGTGTCAGTTTTGAAAGAAATGAAAGGAATATTTTCTAAAAATTCGCAAAGTTTGTGCGAAAAATGAGAAATGGAAGGACATTACCGCGGAAGCCACTGTGCCATTTCAAATAGCTTACGCAAGCACACGTTTTTACCAGTAATATCCTATCAAGGAACCGTATTCCTCTATGAATGTTAACGTAAACAATAGATAGAGCTGGCGGCTACTGAAATATCACAACATTAATATTTTACAAAATTGATATTTCAATAATTGAATATACACATTATCGGACCACCAAAATATATTCGGCAGCATATCATAAAAAAACGAATAAACATAGACATGCATTCGTTTTTATTTGTAACACAGATGCAAATAAAAATTGGTAATATATGGTATATTGAATAATGTTCAAAAACGATTATATATATGTACATATATATAATCATAAAATTATTAAAACAATCAAAACCCATTTCTTGGTCGACAAAAATGAAAACGAAACCATCTAGGCCGAAATCGAAATGAAAACTCAATTTGGAATTACAAGCTAAAAGTTCACAAAATGAATTAGAACCAATTAATGTAACAAATCTAAATTAACAAAATTATGTAAACGAAGCAAAAACAAAAACGGCACTAACCACGGAAACGAAACCAAAACCGGAATCGAAACTTAAAATCATGAAGGATTCAAACAAGTTTAAGAATTTAAAAAAAATTGTTTTTAAATCAATCATTGTATTTGGAGAGCGCAAATGCAGCTACAACTAAAATGCAAATGAATCTAAATTAATTAACAAAATAAGCTAAGCGAAAAGGAACACAGCCGAATCAAAACTATAACCAATAGAAAAAGAACCCGGCCTGAAAACTTCGTCAAGGGCCACTTTCAAGCAAGGATTCAAAATAAGGGATTTTTTCTGTGAGGCATCGGTGGACAATGGCCAAAAGTA
>JAPMOQ010026171.1:53800-79830 GCA_026543055.1 Argiope trifasciata | reverse complement strand
ACCGTGTGTGTGTGTGTGTGTGTGTGTGTGTGTGTGTGTGTGTGTGTGTGTGTGTGTTTATATTATATATATATAGGGACTTACATAAAAAAGTACCATGCTTCTTTATTCTAAGCTGATTAAAAGGGTATATAATACTTTAAATTAAAGTTATACAATATGTTAAAAATTTGATATGAGATTATATCATAACAAAATAAAAATTTCATGTAATGTAAATAAAGCCGACGAATGAATGCTGAAATCAAATCATCACTTAAAAATATAACTTTAGATCATCTTTGAAACTTGTATACTTGGAGAATAAATAGACTGAAAATGAAATGACATCTTGATTCATCGATTTTCGGCTTAGATTGCAAAGAAATAACTAAACTCCTCGAATAAAACTAAAAAATTGAAAATATCAAAATATTTTATGTATCGGTAGAAAAATACGCATACTTTTTTTTTATTATCATGTACAGAACAGGATGCTGTTTTGTTTATGGGTTTTTGTTTTTGAATAATTGAGCCTCAAATCACGTAGGCAATGAATAAAGTATGAATGGCAATATTCATCAGCATCTTTTAAGCGCATATATTTCTTTTTTACCTGCTTTTACAAGTACTGCATTATTATTATGTGTGCTTTTTTGAAAGCAGATGCGTTTTTAAACGATTGACTTAAAACTATAACATCATATTTGGAAATTTTTTTTATAGGAAATTAAATGTTCATTTTTATACTATGTTTAAAAAAAAAAACACTGCACTCGCGTTCAATAACAGTTTTGATAAAAATATTTTCTCTATCCTTCAGGGGGAAATATTCTGCACTTCACTGCACTTCTGCAGTCACTTCATTCATTCTTACGTGGGAAATATTGAAGGATTCGACTCCTGTTCTGAGATGAATCCAATATGAAACTGTTTCAGGATCTCAGAAATGAGAAAATAGCAATTTGTGTTTACAAAAATATTTTCTTCATAAATAGTTTATCATTTAGAAATGGTATATATATATATATATATATATATATATATATACAGAGAGAGAGAGAGAAATTTCGTGATTGTTTCTAACCGGTTTAAATTGGTTAATGACTGAAGTTGACAAATAATAACTTAAAAGCAATAATGTTCTGACATTATAACTTGAAATTTGCCATGGTAGATTTCATTTCTTTATTTTATTTCCTACAATTCTAATTGGTTTGAATCTGACAGTTCCCGATTTCAGTTTGCTCTAGCAGCTCATTATATAAAGTATATCTCGATCAACGCAGCAAAATAGAAACTGAATCATATATGAATGCTGATTTGTTCAAAAATTTAAATTCAATGAAAATCAAAGTCCTGCAGAAAATTCAACCACAAATGATGTCTTAATACTGCTCGTTGAATGCATATCTAGGCTCCTAATATAAGGGTTTTATCCTCCCCCCCTCCACACACAATGTTAGCAATGCTTATAGCTTTCGGAAGTTATCTGATCAGAAGTTAGTTTGATGCAAGAAAAAGATATCTTCCGATGCAGTTCAGTTAAAGTCTGAGTTATATTCCATGGCTGATTTTACGATAGAATCCGTCTTTTCATTAATCAGAATAGTAAAATGAGATTCAAAATAAAGCGATATGTAATATTTACTTATGTAATAAGTTGCAATACGTAAGTAAGTTGCAATACATATTTGTGTAAGTTATAATATATGTGTAAGTTACAATACATATTTGTAAGTATACACTATAGGTATCTGAACACGTTGAAAAGGTCGATTTCCGCAAAAATCGCAAAAATTTAAAAGATTAAAAAAGGTAAATTATTAAGAAATGAGCAAGAAGTTATGAGATATAAATGCGGTGAATTTTAAGTTTGTACGTCCATCATTTATTTTTAAAACAAGTTGTTGTATACTTTAAATGCACTTTTCTCAAAATTGATTTTGACTCATTTCTTACTCACTTCCAATCAAATAACTCAAACTATAATAATAAAATTACTATGAAATTCGATGGACTTTGTCTTTATACAATTTTCTAAGGAATGAACTAAAAGAATTTAGATCGAGTGAATAATTTTTAATTGACAGCCTATTGTTTGAATAATAATGTCATAACTTGCCTAAAAATTTCATGATAAATCTTTGACTGGCTGTAAAATTTTTATTTATTATTAGAACCATACGATTGAAGCTCATTCCCTCAAGAAAACTATGCAGTTTATTTTGGTATAAGTTTTTTTAGGATGAGAATTATAGTCTTTAATGTAGCTAATTTGAAGTTTTTTTAAGAATTTGCTTCAATTTACGCCAATAAATGCCAATTTTAACAAAAAAAAACAACAAAAGTTTTAATGTTTATTTCAAATATTGATATCCTATTACTCATTTCGAATAGTCTTAAACCTATAAATATTTGTTAAGTATCTCTATATCATGTTTTTCTCAAAAAGTGCTCCGAACATGTTCAAATACCTTAAAATTTTCCCCACAATTTTGTAAACGAGTTCGCAAATCATGAATAGAGATGTTGCAGCAGCCATATTTTTCTACTATTATCTGTTTTTTCGCAAGTTTGCCTGTTTAAAATCGGCAGCACCAGTCGCTTGTTTTGGAATAAAGAATATGTCGAAGTGATATAACATCGGTTCATTTTAATTTGAGATAGGATCTGCGTTCATTATTTTGAAAATATAATCCCTAGTAAAAATCGATCTTTTTTCGCCTATCCACAGACTCACTGATGGGGGAGTATTGTGATGATTACTTTTGTCTAGTGGATATATTACGCGGCTGCGAGCCATAACGTCATAAGTTCGATCCTAGGTGGAATTCAATTTCCACATTGGTGCGACACCACAGTCCGTCACATTGGTGTCCTATGACAATGAACACGTTCCTTTCTCGCCATAACGCTTGCAGCTATAAAATAATTCATCTCTTCGGCGGCTCAATGGTGGGGGAATATTGTGGTGGTGTCTTAATAAGCGAATAATAGCCACTGGATATTGGTGATCACTTTTGTCAAGTGGATATGTTACGAGGCTGCGAACCGTATAGTCGCATTCCTGTTTCTACGGTGTTCGGCGCGAACAGGAATGGCGCCAAATAAAATTCGCCAATTTTGCCATAGGGACATCCTCAAATATATTTTGACCCAGAAATGCTAACAAGTGAATTTAAAACTTGCAATAAAAATGGTCACGTTTATATTTGACGAGAAATCGTCCCAAAATGTTTCCATTTTGGCGCTCGTATATTAAAGTTAAATTGAGTCGTCATCGCTATGACTTGCCTACGGATATTGATTCTCATATCTTTTTTAAACAATTATCTTTCAGAAATGCTTTTCTGCATTATCGGATAAGGATAATGATTTAATTTCGTTTTCATACTTTTTTCCCTTCAATATTAAGGAGGAAAAAACGTATGAAAATAATATTAAAAATTATTATTTTTTGATACAGTTTTTATGCATTATCTGAAACAATTTTATAAATACTGCGACGGAATTGAACCTTTTCATCCAAACATTCAAGCGCGTTCTCTTGCTGCTTTCAATTCAAAGTAGGATTTTTATTCCGTAAAAAAAATTCGTAATAACCACTTTTTGAATTGCAACAAACAGTTTTAATTGAATTCATGTGTTTTAGTCGCATCAAATTACTGAATGAAGATTTGTTTAATAAAGAAATGCATCCCATATTGCTAATTTAATTGTTTAAAAAATCATTAATTTAATTATTTAACGTCAATTAAAAAGTCATAAAAAGTCAAAGTCAAATTGTTAAAAAAGTCATTAATCTCGTTGAATAAATGGATCGCCAAAGGCAACTAGTTTTTAAAAATACAAATTTTTTTTAAACTTATTAAGTGTTTAATCAGTAAATCATAATAATAAATTTCATGGAATCTTTAGATTTTTTTTCTAATTCTGCGAAGCTTAAGTGATCAAAATTTGATTACAAGAATTTGATTCAACGAGGATTGAGTTCTAGAAGTATTAACAGCAAGAAGAAAATACAAAGATTTAACATTTCGGAATTTTAAGGAATGAGAGACGAACAACCCAATTCTATAATTACAAATATGAAAATCACGATAACAAATAAGTTTTAAAATAAAAAATGAAATCTACTATCCCTAATTTCAAGTTATCACGAGAGAGCATTATTATTTTTTAAAAATTATTATTTGTCTTAGTTAATTTTAGTCAGTCTCGAGACTTCGCAATCGGTCTCTATTCCCCCCCCCCCCAGAAGATATATAGATAACGATAATTTTTTTAAACTTTCATTTTCAATTTTTCTGGATGGCAAACAAAGTTTTGGAGCTCAAACAATATGGAGAAAGAAAAAAAAAAAAAAACGCCATTGGTTTTTGGAATATTGATTCGTGCGTAATCTGATAGTCTCGTGCTTCCTTCAAACTGGTTTAAACTGGTTAATGACTTAAATAAATTAAAACAATTCGTAAGAATTCAGAGAATGTATCAATTGGAAACCAAGTTACAACTTTAGCTGGCGATAAATCGTCAAATGTGACAATAATCTGCATTATTTTTTAATAACCTTATTTTAATTAGTTTAAATTATACATAGGCCGATAATATTTATCGATTAAACAAACAGTATTTTAACTTGTTTATTTTTAAAAATAATGAACAACATAATTTTTAAACGGCAATAACACTTTGATTTCCAAAGGAAAAAGTACATCAGGAGACGATAGATTTTTCTAAATCTATACTGTGAAAACCAACTCAAAAAAAAAAAAGGAGCGGGAATAAATAGTCAATTTGTTGCTTTCACATTTTGAGGCTCCAAAAGCCTCTAGGGAAGAGGAGATCATGTCTCACGCGATAATAATCGTCATGTTATACAAACTTCGAATAAGTTGAAACAATGCAAGAAGCAGAAGACATCTCCGAGAGTGTTTGAAACAATGATTTCCGAACTCTGTTTTCCGTTAGTTGAACTTGATCGCCCTCATCAATATTCATGGCGTCTTTCCTCCTTAATATGCACACTCATTACCTGCAGATTCGTCGAGAAGCGCATCCTTTAGATAAAGTTCAAGCTTTAGCGTCACTAAGATTGGAATGTCTAGACGCGGACAAAGAGTCGGAGAGAGGAAGCACTGACATTTATTTGATACGAAGGAGAGACACATTCAAAAAAAGAATGTGTGATCGTTTGAAAGTTAAAAATAAAACTGTATATTCTGAAAAGTATTAAGGTATCCGATTACATTAAAAAATACTTGTTATCAACGGCATGGACGATTTTTTTTAAATTTTTATTTCTTGTAATTCAGACTTGCCTCTTTCCAAAACAGTTCATCTTTGCTAGGAAAAGGAAGATATGACCTATCCTCCAGGGTCACCTTTTTTTACAACTAAAATTTGATTTTTAATTTCCATTTTCTCAAAATTTTGATTTTTACAAACATTCTCCACCGTTAAGATGATATCCCAAGAACTAATAGAAAGTATTTACATACAAATTTCAGCGAGTGTATTAAATAATATGAGCAAAGAAATGAACCTAAATTTTGACTGTCGGTCAAATACTTTTTCATTTATACGCATTTTTAGAAAAATTAAGTCGTGAACGGATGTGAAAAAATGCATGTATACGTATATTTTTACCCATCACTTTTTCGCATCTCCAGATTTTTCTTAGATGTTGGTACATTTCATTCATCATTATATTCCACAACTTGTGTACAAAAAATGGGACGACTGCATTGCAATTTTGTGTAGATTGTGAATCATTTTAGTTCAATTTCATTAAGATTAACTACACATATCCTATTTCTCGAAATAAATTATATTTCCAAATAATTTTGCTGTATTTATAGTGTCTATAATTGACAATACATCTAAAAACCATATTTTTAAATAGTGTTTAAAAAATCCAATTTTTTAAAGATTTTCTTTCGAACATAGTCGATACCTTAATATACAGAAACTGCAAAGCTTCATGTTCTGATTTTAGAATACAGTACTCCTCCGAGTATTCAGCCTTAAAACTGGCCGGATAGTTCGGAGTTCTAAGAATTCGTTTCTTTCCTCACCGATACCTGAAGACATATACCAAAACTCACTGTTATAATATTCATTTTCTCCCTTCTTATTGAGCACTAAGCTCTCTATTTATCTCAATGAGAACATAGTTCGTAATCCGGTGAATCATAGAAGCAGTTGTCGGTATCGTGTGGAGTTAAAAATAGAACGTTCTGTACTGGTATATTGTTCTGTACAGGTACCGCTTGATTTTCGCCAAGTTTTGGCAGATGTTTTATTGAAATTTCATTATGTTTTGATCGCCATTCCTGTGTCTACGGTGTGAACAGGAATGGCGCCAAACAGAAATCGCCAATTTCGCCAAAGTGACGCCCTCAAATATATTTTCAAGTACATTTATCAATATATTTTCAATAGCATTTCCAGAAATGCTAACAAGTAAAGCTAAAAATTATAATAAAAATGGTCGCTTGTATGTTTGGCGAGAAATCGTCCCAAAATGTTTCCATTTTGGAGCTCCTATATTAAAGTTAAATTTACCGGTATATATTTATATACGGCATTGCATGTTTCAAGATTTTACTATAGAATATGAAAGTTAAAGCATATAAACTGCTCACATTTTAAGATAAATTCTGTAATGACCAACTTAAATGCGTAAACATTAATAAAACTGTAACTTAAATCGTAACCCTCATTCTCAAGAAAATTGGCTGAAACTGATTTTACTTTTTAACTGATAAATGATTACAAAGAAAGGAAAAGATAACTAAGATAAGAGACAGAATGTATAGATTTTAGGCTTTGAAGCAGTCCTTTATAGATAACAGACTCCTTGCCTTCCGCATTTAATGACGATAAAAGAATACCGAAAGAATACCGAACCGGACACTCTTGAGTGTGCTGTGTAACGAACGGCTATTTTTGCCACAAACTATTCACAACTTTTGCTCAGGAGTTGAATTTTCTGAATCGTGATATTTTAAGATGAAGCACTCATTTGAATTCTATGAATAAAAATACTGTTCATTTTAATAAATTCTTAAATATTTTGTATTCTTCAAAAGAAAAAAAAAATTTTTAACCATCATAATATTATTTTAGTAAAAAGCAACAACATAGAACCATATTTTGTCCTGATCAATTGACAATTCTCATCATTAAAGACATATTTTCTTGATAAATATACAGTAAAAACTAGGCAGAAAAAAGTATACATTTTTTATTTTAAAATTTAAAGCATTTGTAATATTTAAAAGTATATTTTTTAATACTTTTATTTAAGAATTAAAAAAAAACGATACTTTGTACCAGTTTGTTTTCTCAATTTCAATTATCCGAAATACTTTCTATAAAAAAGTTGAAAATTTATTATGGATAAAATGTACAAAATAGAATGGCATTTTATATCCTTCAAAATATTTTTATTCCTTAGGTGTTTTTGTCCTCACAAAATCAAATCGACCAAACTTATAATCATTCTATAGACGACAAAAAATATTATTTATCTAAGATTAAGGTTATTTATTTAAGATACACATCATTTATTTAAAATTACGATTTCCTTAATGACATTAATTAAATACATGTCAAAATATTTGAATTCTTTTAATATTCTTCAGTTTCAGAAAAATAGCTCAAATTAATTTTACTAAAAATCGCTTGGAAAATTTGACTTAAAGACAGACTTTGCTAAATGTAATTTTTTGGAGACAAGTTAAAATACAAATCTGAAATAATTCTACTGAAAAACCCCTATTTCTTCCATGTACTTTTCTATTCTCGGAAATAAGGTTATTATTTCTCAATAACTAAAAAATTAAAATCTATCTCTATACTTATAATAAATCTCAATGTATGTGTGTTGGCGCTCTACAGGTCAGAACGTGGGACCAACAGCTACCAAATTTGGTACATGTGTACCTTGGAGGTCGGGAATGTGCACCTCGGAGCCCTTTTCTCGAATTTTTAAAAAGAGTTTGAATTCATTAAAATTCAAGCGAAATTTCGGCGTTTTTCTGCTATCACTTCAGAAAATAGCATCGCATAAACATGATTTTGACACCCATTTAAAGAATAAAAAATAAGCTTTCTAATGGTATCAGTGTTTAAATATATAACTTAAGCCTCTATTTTTAAACGAATTGTTAAAGAAATATTTTAACCATGTTTTTTTTCAGCACGTGACTGGATAAAATAAAATAAATATAAAATGAGATATTTTCTAAAAAAATAAATGCAAAGCCAAGGTTTCTATGGTCGTTTGCAACATCTAAATCATTAATTCGATAATTCTTTTTCTCTTTTTAAAAAAAAAACCTATTTAACATTTTGGCAACATCACGGAAAAAAAACATTTTTAATTTCAGACCAATCAATGCCCGGAATGACTTCAAGGCTAATGAATATGTGACTTAATTAAAAATTTTAGAGCGCATTACTCATGGCGCACCAGCTGGTCGCCAAAGGAGGCTAGTCTTAAATAAAACTAATCAAAAATGGTAACGCGTTATTGTTCTTCGTATTTTTACTCCAATATTAAGATGGAGTCCTTTTTCTTGCAGGTAATATTTACTTTATTCAAAGCATTTAAGGTAGCTTTACAATCTTTTAAAACTTAAACACTATGATTTAAAAAAAAAGAAAAACGAATTTGTAATCAAAAATTGCTATTGAAGAGCAAATTCCGCTTGTTACATGTTGAAAGAAATTCGGTTATCAAGTATAATATCCTGCTGACGGAGAACGGTACAGGAGATATATTAGTTTCTCTTTCCAACTGATTTTTATCAAATCTTGCTCCGTTTTTGGTTTTTTTCTGAGTAAAATGAAGAAAGTGAAACTTATTCTGCTTGAATTTTAGCCCCATTTAGTCAATTCAGTTTTTAGAAAAAGTCCTATTTCTACACTCTCTACATTAGATTGATTCTTATTTGTAGAGACAGAATTTCATAATCGATTTTTCAATCACCAGAATTTTCAAACTTGGATTAGTTGGTAGGAATATGATGTTTAACTTAGCTGTTAATCGATTAACTGTATTAAATGTGATGACTTACACAGGGCAGTATTTTTTCAAATAACATAATTTCACAAAAATTTAATGTGCATTAAACGGCATTTTAAAACTCCTTAAGCCTAATTTCCTTTCATGAGATACTAGAAAAAAATTTCATTCATGTTTAATTTTACAGAGAAATGCCAGTAACATCTCGAAGACAAGTAAAATATTAAGAATATTAACAATATTTTTATCCATTTATTAACTATGGCAACAAGTACATCATTTATATTTGGAAAAGTAATTAATTAAAAAATTATTTCCGGACTTCTATTAATCTTTCAAAATATTTAGTTGAAGAATTTATTCATAATCTAGATTTCTATAGCATACAAATTATTTTAGAATTTTTAATTTCATATATAAAATGTTTTTTCTGCATTAATATAGCCATTTTTTCCTACATAATTCTCAAAATTACAGAAATGACAGGAAATTAGACGCCATAAAACTATGCCAGATATCCATGAGGTCAATTTAATCCATTGTGTCTTTTCTTACAGTTAAATATTTGAATAAATTTACTCCCCCTTTTTATTTATTTTTTATTTGAGAATAATTGGCAACATCTTGTCCTTTTTTTCTGTCAGCCTATCTGTTACCAATTCTTGATGAAAAGACGATTTCTACAAATGACGAATTAATCTTCTTCTTTTTTTTTTTTTTTTTTTTTTTGAAACAAAGTGACTGGCAAATTCTTTTGAAATCAAATGTAATAAAGACAAAAAAAAAAACAACAGCTGTAATTATCCATATAAAAAAATTATAATAATTTGTTTAGTGACTTCCTCCGAAGTTTTATGGCAATGAAAATCTTACCAAAAATTGCAAATCTTTAGAAAGTCCCAATTTTTTATATATATATATAGAATTGGTGAATGATTCTTTCATTTTTCAATGAATGAGCAAGGTATGTTGAAAAAATGAATGAAGAAATGGAAAAAGAAGAAATGAATGAAGAAATGGAAAAGGAAGAAATGAATGAAGGTGCATTCCATTGAACTAAGTGTTCTAGGGATGACCGAATAAAATTAGCAGGCAGAATTCAAAATATTTACTTTTTTAAAAGCCTTGAATAAGGCTTAATAATAATGCGAAAACAATATTCAAGGCTAATAAAATATGAGAAAAAAGAAAAGTGTTAAGGATCAAGGTTTGTCAAACGTATATTACAGAAAAAATTAATGACATGATCATATTCAAACTTCAACAACAATGTGTGAATAGAAATGAGGGATGATATCTCAATGAATGTGAACGCAGAGATGAACTTCATTTCCAAACTTTTTATGTCATTTTGTGTCTATTATTAATTGGGAAAAAATAGAGTGGCAGTCTTATCGGATAAGAAAGTCAAATATTTAAGAAATTTTCATTTTAGAAAGCAGGTTTATGAGAGGTTCTTTAACCGTTTATTCGCCGAATTATGCCATCGATTTTTCTAACTTCATTTTTGTACCAGTCGTTTCGTTTCCTTTGCAGAATCGTCCCAGGGAAGCCAAAAAAAAATGTCATTAACAGAAATATCTTTGTTTAATATTTTTAATTCCTATTTTTAGCTTTTATTAACTTCATGTCTTTTGGGTTACATTCTCCGTGTTCTTCAGAATACCACCAGCAAAACCAGTCATAGAGTAAAGACATAAGCTAGATTTAAATGGCACTTTCAAGTACAGTCAGTAATTGAAGGCTTAAAAAATTCTTTAATAGCTTTAAATAGAAATTAAATTGTGTATATCTTGATTTGATTTCCTAGAATTTAAAAACGAAAAAGTAAGCAAAAAATGTTTATCTCGGTACAACGTCTAATTTTGGTGAATTTTTTTTAAAATAAACGATCTACTTTTCCAAAATATTGCATTTGTATTAAACATTAATTTAATTTTTATTAAATTATTAACAATATATTTATATTAATGCGCATTTTTATAAAGGAAACAAGAAATATGAATGGAAAGATTAAGAAAAATACAATTCCTTGAAACAATTCAAAAATATATAAATCAAATGGAAGACAGATTGATTTAATTAGGTAGTTGCAAACTATCGTTCCTTAATTACATAGTTAAGTTGAATAACATCATTAAATGTAATAACATAGTAATTCATATGCCATTAAAAACCTTTAGTTCAATGCGAACTAATCCAACAAATAAACTCCAATGAATGGTTGAAATGGTACCGCAGTCTAATCTGAACTGAAGTTCTTTTCACTTCTGTGATAACAGCAAAGCGCAGTTAGCTATTAAAACAGTGAATCTAATATTAGTGGGCACAAAAGGGTAGTGCAAAAAATATTGAACAAAACTTCCAGCGTGGTATTCTACATTAAATATTTTTTTATTTTCAACGTATGCTATCAGCGGGATGAGTCCGTTAAATTGAGTGGTTATTTATTTGCTATTATAGCAAAAAATTCAGTTTTCAACCATTTTTACGGATGCATAAGTATGAAATCAGATTTAAACACAGTTCCCTTATTAAAAATATCTACTAACGGAACTTATTAAAAATACCTGCTACTACTTTTTTAAAAGTTAAGTCTCAATTATATTAGAAACAACTGCTTCAATTTCTGATCTTTTATTAACATTCTCTTCAATTCATAATGATATCAATTATGTGTATATATATATATATATATATATATATATATATATATAATTACTACAGCTTAGAACTCGATATTTGAAATGAAATACAATATAAAATAATAAAATTGATAGAAATAATAACTGAAATTTTGAAGTTTAAAGGAAATAACAACAATTTTTATTTTTATTAAACGGTGAACTTTTTAAGCGGTGATTTCAAAACCATGATTTAATGATAAAATTTCCATATCCGGAATTAATATTTTCCTTCCGTATAAGAATTAACATTCAAGATTTTCTTTTTAAGTTCATACAATAGTAATATTTGTGATGAAATGTACACTTTTCTTTGAAAAAAAATAATTATCCCGTAGTAGACTGTAGAAATAGTGTTATAATTAATGTATGAAGGCAACACAACTTTTAAATACAAACGCAAATTTATATAAGAACAGGAAAAATAAATGACAGCTCAAAATTGATATCTAGAATTAAATGCATTGTAAAATAAAATAACAAAACTTAAAAAATTATTTTAAAAATGAAAAAAGGTGTTTATTAAAAAAAACCCCCTTTGCCTAATAATTATGATTATTTAAAAATTCAAGCAGTTTACATGTCAGTTAAAACTTTATTAACTGACATGAAAACATTAAATATTTATTTAAACTTTTCCACCTTAATTTTTGAATAAAAACTTATTTTTCAATAGTTCCCTTCAATTGATAAAACTGCTGAGTTTTTCTAAAAAAAATTTATAAACTATAAAAGAAAAAAAAAATGTACTTACAAAAGAATGCACTGGATTGAGAAGAAAAAGGAACACCAACACTGATAAAAGCAGGCAGTGCTTTAGAAATCCCATGGCAATATTCGGAAATGGAGCACTAAAAAACTATGTTCTGAAACAGTTTAATTTGTATTCTTGTGACACTTTTCTAAACCAGTCAAAAATGCATAATCATTCGTTCTAATTTTCCAAAATAATTCGTTCTTTTATTTTTCTAAATAAATAGATCTCGGATGAACAAACTCTACCGTAATTTCAGTCACAATTTCTTTGTCCAGCGACTACATGCTGCCTCGATCGCAAGCTCCAAACGATAATTGAGTTTCAAAAATTCCGCTCAGAAGGAAATCGTCTGCTGCTTCGAAATCGGAGCGACGTCTGGGGAGCTCGTCCTGCTGTCAAAGGTGGTGCCGAATTGCACACGACCGCTCTCCGCGCCCCGAACAAGTTGCAAGGAATGGTTGGAAGGGAGAGAGCATGCGCAGAAGGAGCGCAGACGATAGCCACAATCCATTTCGACTTCTGTCTTACACGCAGGGTTGTCATACGAGGATGACCGAGCTTCTTTAAAATAGATAAATAATTTAAAAAAAACTGACTGCCTAATTTAAATAATAACATTTCGTTAAATTCAAAATATAAATAGATTCATTTTCATCGGAAGAGTACGTGCGAAGTGGTTTATGTCCGTCATTCTTCGAAGACATTTTTTTTAATATTGAGTGCAGTAACGAAATGATCGATTATCAAAATTTACTTTATTAAATGGGGGGAAAATTAATGAATGGAAGAAAAACTGCTTTTTTTTCATTTCCTACTATTAGTTCACACTCTCCCTGCATCACATAGCTTGTTATAATTGTCAATCGTTAATAAAATGCTTTTAACTCATCTATTCGATTTCATGTACATTTTATTAAACTTATAGTGGATGACACTCAATATTAAAATAGTTTTTTTCACATAATTAATTAATTAATTTAATTTGATTAATTTCTAATACTTTAAATAGAGCAGCCAAATGGTAGCCTAGCTAAAAAATTTAATAATATAAAAGTAATATAAAAAAAACTTGTAGTGGATGACGCTCGATGTTGATACAGTTTTTTTTCAACTAATTAATTAATTCAATGTAATTTAATTTAATTAATTTTTAGTACTTTAAATAGAGTCACCAAGTGGTAGCCATTGCCAAAAAATTTAGTAAGTATTATAAAAAACCTTGTAGCTTATGACGCTGGATGTTAAAACAGTTTTTTCAAATATTAATTCGTTCATTAATTTTAATTCATTTTTAATACTTAAAATAGAGTTTTAGCAGTTTGAAATGAAAACTAAAGTTAACAGACAGTAGTTCAACTCACAAAATGCAAGGATTTCAGCATTTTTCAAGTGAAGGTGAAAAATTCGAATTCAATTCTTGCGAAAATCAATTTTTTGATACTTAATAGTTTCTACGATAATTATTTTATAAAAAGCGACTGAAATGACATTTTTCGTTGTTGGTCTAAGCAAGAATTTAATTAATTTTTTTTTTACTTGATTTGCACAAATAAAAAATAGTTTTGAATGAACAACTATATTCATTTTTCTGACTTAATCTGCCACACATTATCTATAATTTTTTTATGTATGAAGTATATGAAGTTTCGAAATATGCAAATACCGTCTTCAGATGTTGAAAGTGTTTCCACATATTAGACACATGCTTATAATCAGAGTCCGCCTTCTGTAAAGGGGCTTAAATAAATAAATTATTTTGATACTTAAATTTTTTTATAAAAAAAAAAAAATTACAAACACGAACATATGAGCAGTTTATTTTGAAATGGGGTAAGTCCATTTTTTTTATTGCGAGATATTTAAAGGTTTGCATTTCAATATATTTAAAAATACTATTAAGTACTGGCCGGCGCGTTGCTGCCGCAGAAGAAATGGAAATATCGTTCGAAATTTCAAATAATAATCTTGTTTACACCTTAACGGTCGCATCATTTTGAAGAAAAGGGTAAGAAAAGAGTCTATTTTTTTATTCAACAAAATGATACAAAACTGAGTGTATGTACAATATTTGCATTCAGTTTTCATTTTTTTAGTTCATTTTTAGTTTGAAATTATTAAAAAAAAATTGGAAAAGCCAACACTTAGGGTTATTATGACTGAATGTTAGCTTTCCAACAAAGAGAGAAAATAAAAAAATATGTGTTTTGAGCTTTCAAACATCATTTTATTGCATTGACGCATAATGTAAATAAACACTAGTCATTTTTCTTGTGTGATACATTTCAAAGCATGAGATGCATAGGCCAACATCACCATCAGGACCATAGTACCGAGTTTCCTTTCTGCTGACATCTAGTTTAAAATAAATGAACTCTCTCTAAAAACATAGCAAATAGTCTAAGGCAGCCATCTGGCGTATATTTTGAGAAATAAACATGATTCCGGGCATAAGAAAAAGATTGTTTTAAAATTTTTGGCGCATTCCTTTTGAATCGGCCAGCCCGGAAATATCAGCGAGAAATAGAGGTAGAAATTTCACCCCTTCATTTTCACGGGAGCGAGAAGAAAGGGGTTAATAAAGAATGACAGAAATAATGATATTTATTTTCTTGTTGCCACTGAATACATTCATTGAAGGTGAGAGATAATGTAAAGGAGACGCATCAATAGCATTGATTCTAAAAGTATTTTTTAAACTTTATTCTGAAAAACTTTAGGGTTGGCAATATTTTGTTTTTTTCCATCTTCAGCAGAAACAAATGAGTGCCAGTAATAAGTATTCAAAGATTCATCGCCATCAGATGAGCGGAGCGGCACCATCCAAACAAAAATTCATTTTTATTGATATAGATGAATAGATATATGTTCCGTATTTTGTGACACCATAGTTCAGACACCAATGACCAAGTTCATCGTTCAATAGTGTTTACCGTGCTGCGTAAAAAAATAAGAGTTCCATTATAACTAAATGGATTTGCTTCATTTTCAAAATGAATGATCATAATAATTCTTAATTGGGAAATAATATTTCAATTGCATCATCATTTTTTTAAATGATAAATACAAAATACTTTTCAAATTTTTATACATTTTTATTCACTTGATAAAATGGGAAGCGAAATAAACAATATTACAGTCGAAAATGTGACACAACCACAAACCATTCACTTTTATTAAGAATTTCAATGAAATGATGCATTTCAATTGATATCTACGTGTCATCAAATCGAATTTTATTCAACATTTCATCCCTTTATTTACCGAATGATGCTGCCATCCATTTTTCAACTTTATTTTAAACATATGCTAATACAATTTCATATTTAATCATGATTTTATTTACAAAAGTAGTTTTGAATATTTACCCTGAGGTTGGCGCAGTTTGGCCAGAATCGGCTCTTGCGCCCATTCTGGCGCCCATTCATGGTCCCCCGAAAGTCCACAAATCCAAATCCAATCCATTTTTCAACTCCATTTTTGCTCCAGTAAGTGTTAATTTTTAGTTTTCTTACAGAATAATCCCAAGAAACCAAAAACCCAAGATTAAAAAAATGTCATTAACAGAAATATCTTAATTCATTTAATTATTAGTTAAATATTTTCAATTCCTACTTTTAGCTTAGATTCAATTCGTGTTATTTGAGTTACATTCTCCGTGTTCTTTCGAATACAATCAGCAAAAGTAGTCGTGTAGTAAAGAGGAGTGGTGTGGAGTGGGTGGTGCCAGCTCAGGTGTCGTCCTCGTCATCTGACCGAGGTTCAAAAGGATGAGGTCCGTCCCAAAATAGCCCTAGTATTGCTTCAAAAATGGGACGTTAAAATAACTAAATTAAACAAAACATTTAATGTACTAAAAATTTATTATATTTTCGACTATTTCATAGCAAACCTGGGGAACATACTAGGAACTGATTTTTCAGGACTGCCATTTTTACAACACTAAAATCGCGATCGTTTTGTAAAAATGAATGCCCTGACAGTAAAAATTTATGATCAATGATAATTATATCGTGGTCACTGGATAAATATAAATATATATATTATAATCGAAACACAAAATAAAGATTTACTTTTTGTATATGAAATACTGTACAACTGCCGATTTTTAATATTAAAGACTGATAGATAGAAAAACCCTTCATTTCAGACATGATATCAAACGACCGGATTTGCTTCATCATTGCTGTAACCGGAGCTCAATTCTGCCGTCATGCATTCGGTCAAATAGAATTTCAATACCACAAATGGGCTCGCATTACTTTCAAAATAAACAAATTTTCAATTCTGTTAAGAGCTAAATTTCCATCTCCAAAATACTAGAAATTATTTTTTTTTCACTTTAAACTGTTTACGCGTATAAAGGTCATAACAATTTTTATCTATAACAGCCATTATATCCAATTCTTTTGTTCAAAAATAGACCTGCCCCACTTTCAAAATAAATGGCTCATATAATATTATTGCATGCTTTTTGTTATTAATTACTTAAGAAAAATTATAATTTCTTTTTGATGTTAGTATAGCAATGCATTTAAGCATTCTGCACACATACTTGATCGGAGACAATTCTTTACTAATTTTAATTTATTGAAAAAGCACTCAGCATTTGCTAAGGTAATTGAAAACTTTTTGATTCAATGAATGCATTAAGAAAAAAAACTCATCATCATTTCTATTGAAATATCTCGTGCACTATTTACATCCATTTCAACGAATATGAATTTCGTTTTATCCAATTCAACGAATATCATCAAACTTGAATTCTAACTTCTTAAGGTGTCCGACTACGTTCGAAGGATAATTTTTAAAAATTTGAATTTTTTAAAAACTATTTAAAATGATAAGGTGCAGACCCTTGCCAAACTGCGACCAAAATATCGCCAAATTCTACAAAATTTGTCAATGGTCCTCCATTTTGGATTGCTCCAAAATGGCGCTATGACACCCATGGGGTCCAAAAAAATTTAATTAATAAAATTAAGGAAGAAAAATTCGTCTTTAAAACGTATAAAAATTAATAATTACTGATGATTAAAATGAATAAATACTGATTTCCAGCGACAAATTCATAATTGTTTAGGGTTACCATAGGATAGCCACCGGTCAAGCGGGGGTCACCCTATTTGAAAATATATCGCCAAGAAAAAAAATTCTAATTTGGCGCCGTACCTTAAACTTTATTTTAGCCGTTTTTAGATTTATTAATGTATAGATGTATCGATTATGATTCAAAATACTGTAAATATAACAACATTATTTGGAAATATAACGTATTTTGAGAAATCGGAAAATGTGTAGTAAATGTTAATGAAATTGAACCAAAATGGTTCACATTCAGCACAAAATGGTAAAGCAGAAATCCTATTTTTCTTCGTGCTCAAGCTACAGAATACAATGATGAATGAAATGAACAAAAATCTACGCTAAATTTTGACATACAAAAAAACTGATGGGTTAAAATATATGTATCTATGCATTTTTTCTATAAATTCGCCATTTAATTTTTCTAAAAACCCCTATAAACAAAAAAGTGTTTCACCAATAAACAAAGTTGGCCGTGTTATTCAAAATTATTTCCATATTATTCAAACACATGCTGAAATGTTTATGTAAATACCTCTATTCGTTTTTGAGATATCATGTGGAGAATTTTGATGAAAATGAAGGTCTTGTGACGATTGAAGTTAAAGTCGAATTGTAAGCTTAAAAATAGGTGAGGTCTTTCTATTTCTAGAAAAGATAAATCGTTTTGGAAAGAAGAAGATCTAAACTACAAGAAATAGCAGTTAAACAAATACGCCAATGCGGTCGGTAGCAAGTGTTTTTAACGTAGTCGGATACCTTAAGTCAAAGAAATTTCAATGCCAAGAATTAACTTATAGCTAAGAAAAAAAAATATCTTATAATGATTTTTTGAAATTCTGCAAATTTTCTTTTTTGACACCCGAAGGAGAATTATCTTGGCATGGATATGATCAGACAATATGAATCATTTTACCGTATGAATGGGTAGCCTAGCTGGTAGAGCGTTGATTTCGCAACCGGAAGGTAGCGAGTTCTGTCCTCGTCTCGACCAAAGACTGCCGTGTTGGCTCATGGCAGTGGGGGCACTTTTAATAGGCCCTCCAAGTTCCCATATACATCTGGGGTTACTGAATCGGTATCTGATACGTATCTAAAGTTCTGACTTGCGGATGGAGGAATGCGTTCGACCGCCCCCTAAAAAAGGTTGTGTTGTGTGTGCTCGAGCAGAGTCGTCCTTTCATCTGAACGGTGCTAGTCAACAACGAAAGGCGCACACTTCTGCGTTCATTCGAAAGAGCTCCGCTCATTCAGCTTGGTATGACCAAGGGGCATTAGACTGACCGTGTGAATTATCAGACACAATCTAACAGGGTGGGAGTGGTAAATGAGCCCCATGTTTATTTACTTTATGTTTATGTCACAATCTTGTACTATACTGAAAACTTAGAGCATTTCCAAATCCGTCGGTTGCTGCAGTTTAATGTCTGTAGTGGAAGCTTTCTAAGCCAGATAACATGCTCAAGACTGAGGTGTCACTTTTAGTCTTGTGGTCATGTCATCTGGCTACCATCCGTAAGGTCCTGGGTTCGATCCTAGTTATAGCCAATAGCAACAAATCTATTAACTTTAATTATTTCTGAGATTTTGTACCGATTTTAAAGAAAAAAATAACATATTTTTTATTTATACTTATAATAAAGCTCAATGTGTGAGCTACCAGATTTGGTGCATGTATACCTTGGAGGTCGGGAATGGGCTCCTCGGAGCCCTTTTTTCGAATTTTTAAATTAGAATTCGAATTAATTAAAAATTAAACGAAATTTCAACATTATTCCACTATCACTTCCGAAAATAGGATCACACAAACATGATTTTTACATCCATTAAAAGATTAAAAAATAGCTTCCTAATGGTATCAGTGTTTTAATGTATAACTCAAGTTTCTATTTTTAACGAATTTTTAAAGAAATATTTAACCATGTTTTTTTAGCACGTAACTGGATAAAATAAAAGAAATATAAAATGCGATATTTTCTAAAAAAATAAATGCAAGGCAAAGGATTCTATGATCGTTTCCAATATTTAAATCATTAATTCAATAAATTATCTTTAATTATACAGGATTGAATTTATACAGGATATGTATTCAAATTACGGTCCAATGGCCAATTTGTAAAATATTAATAATAGGCATATATATTGTTTAATGCTATTAATTTGATCTAAATGAAGTAAATAATTACATTTTATGTAGCTTGAGTCAAACAATGCATTGATGAATAATGAGTTTTAAATTTCTTCATACTTTGCTCTGTGAGCCATATTTTACAAAATATTTTAAATAAAAGTTGCTACATCAATCAGTCTTCTAAATCAATCATTAAAACTTACTGACTTATGAAATGAAAGAATATTATTAGGAAAACGAGTTCTTTTAGAACTTTACGTCCATCATCTTAAAGGAAATATTCATTTCAGGCCAATCAATGCCGGGAATGACTTCAAGGCTAATGAATATGTGATTTTATTGAAAACTTTAGAAAGCATTACTCATAGCTAACCAGCTGGTCGCTAAAGGCGGCTAGTCTGTAATATAAATAAACATCATTTGCATCAACATATCCCCGTCTTTTATTTAGTAAATTTAAAAGCACAAGTAATGAAATCCTTTTAGAAAACTATAAAAATGACTGCACTGTCCAGTCAGTGCGCGTTGATTGTTCTCGAGACCAATCAGCAACGCTCACCGGAAGGGACGCGAGCGTCGACTTCCGGTCGGTTTACGGGCCCGCTTCCTGTTTGCCACTCTGTTTGTTTGGGCAAGGTCAGGAGAGATTGCAAGAGAGTGTCACCATTGGACATCCTAACAGTTTCTGAGAAGATGCCGCCCTCTCATTCTCTTGCCTAAAAGAAGGTGGGGAATATTTTTTGGAAACACAACTGCCCTCTCCTTAACCCCTTCCAGTAAGATTTAAGAATGCAAAAATTATGGGCGAAATAGCTATTTAATTTTTATATAAGAAACCTTCCTTTTTTTTAAAATTCTAACTCATTTATAATTATTAATTAAAATTATATTATTGGTATGAATGTAATTGGAAATTGGAAATTCGCATTCAACATTTCTTCAAAAATCTCTAGTGGTTTCGGATTAGCCCATAGTTTTCGCGTTTACGTCAAGCACTCCAGTAATTTTTTATTTATTACAGGCACAAAATGTGTCTGCGACTCCAGAGTATTCACAAAATTCACTTAGTCACTCTCCGCGTTTTCGTCTTCTTGGTAATATTTCACTATCATTAATTTCATTATCAGCATCAGTTAAACATATGCTTGTTTTATGATTTTTCTGAATCACTTTGATCTTCTTGATTTACATTAAGGTGTTTATTTCGCTTCATGTTTAGCATTTAGTAAATCAGATGTTCAGGCTAAATGTTTATTTAAATGAATGAACGAATGTATCAGAATGACTACTTATAGTTTGGCCGTCACTGGTACCAAGACCATCAAACGGTATATGATAGTGATCTATGATATCAACATCTATACTTATAATAAAGCTCAATGTGTGTGTGTGTGTGTGTGTGTGTTGGCGCTCTACAGGCCAGACCGTTGGAGCTACAGCTACCAAATTTGGTACATGTATACCTTGGAGGTCCGGAATGTGCACCTCGGAGCCCTTTTTTCGAATTTTTAATTAGAATTTGAATTAATTAAAATTTAAGCGAAATTTCGACGTTTTTCCGCTATAACTTCCCAAAATATGATCGCATAAACATGATTTTTACATCAATTTAAAGATAAAAAAATTAGCTTTCTAACGGTATCAGTTGTTGTAATTTACAACGTAAGCTTCTATTTTTAACGAATTTTTAAAGAAATATTTTAACTATTTTTTTATCACGTGACTGGATAAAATAAAAGAATGCCGGAAGTTCAAATAAAAAAAAAACTATCATCGTAAATGAAGTCGAAAGAAATGCAACTTTCAGCACGTGACTGGATA
Source organism: Argiope trifasciata (assembly GCA_026543055.1). NCBI lineage: Eukaryota > Metazoa > Arthropoda > Arachnida > Araneae > Araneidae > Argiope > Argiope trifasciata. Next base: position 58,339 of record JAPMOQ010026171.1, on the reverse strand, counting down.
AAATAAAAGAAACATAAAATGTGATATTTTCTAAAAAAAATAAGTGCAAAGCAAAAGTTTCTTTAATCGTTTGCCTCATCATTTATTCCATAAATCATCTTTATTTACAGTAAACCTGATTGAATTTAGACAGGATATGCATTGAAATCCCGACTTAATGGCATATTTATGTAATCGTTTGCAATATCTGGATCATTAATTTAATACTTTTTTTCCCTTTCTCGCTTTCTTTAAAAAAACATTTAATATTTTGGCAACATCATCGAATTTTTTTTAATATTTTGAAAGCATAACCGATGGTTAAAAATGACTGATTTATAAAATTAAAGAATATTATTAGGAAAAGGTTTACTTTTAGAACTTTCCGTCCATCATCTTAAAGAAAATATTAATTTCAGGTCAATCAATGCCCGGAATTACTTCAAGGCTAATGAATATGTGATTTAATTGAAAATTTTAGAACGCTTTACACATGGCGAACCAGCTGGTCGCCAAAGGCGGCTAGTAAGTAATAAAAGTGCATCCGCTTTCAATACACTAGAAATTTTAAATCAAATTAATTATTATATTCAACAGTAGCCTTAGTCGCATGACGAGAATTACTCGTCATGCCATATAGCACAATGGCGAGTATAGCTCGTCATTGTGCTATATGGCATGAAAAATTAATGACGAGCTATACTCGTCATTTTAAGGAAAAGGGTTAAATTTAGAATAAAAAGATTTAAAAAAAAATTGCGCTGACCAACTACCACGAAAAAAAATATTTGAAATAGAAAAAAATAAAACAGCATTCTCGGCGTCATCCGACGATGATGACTAAGAACGAACAAATCTTAATCGTCACCTGCGCTATTGTATCAAAGGAAATGAGGGTTCAGAAATGATCGTTCAGAACGGAATGAACTTTCAGTTCAATAAACATAAATTCTAGCTTTTTCTTTCAGATGCGGTCAGTTTTCAAAATATGAATGCTATTTAAAAACAGTAAGAAATTTTAAATGCCTTATCACAGAGCAAAATATCTCCCGCACTTTTCGTCAGCAAACGACAACGAAAATGACGTCACTTCAAAGTTTTACATGATGGGTTGGATTTCGCTTGCAGACAATATTTCTGTCACTATCGTCGCCCTTTTGAAGCTGGTTGAAAAAAGTGGACGAAATACTTGCTTGAGGGTAGAAACAGAAAATTGTTGACGGAAAGTGCGGACGTTATTTCGCTGCGTGATAAGGCCTTAAGACAGGAATATGGAAATTTTTTTTTGTTCCTTTTTAGTTATATTAACATCACGTTTTGAAGCAACACATGTGCTATTTTGGGACCGACTTCGTCATTTTGAACTGCTGTCAGATGATGAGGACAGTACCTGAGCTGGTACCCCCTCTCCAAACTTCCACACCAGTGTGAGGACGTTGGACCCCAACGGATTTAACGTGCAAGAGACCCGCTTACATAGCGGCTCTTCGGTGGAATCGCGGTGTGCTCTCATCCTCTTGTCTAAAAGAAGATGAGGAATATTTTTTGGAAACACAACTGCCCTCTCCTTCAATTTAGAATAAAAAGATTTTTTAAAAAAATTGCACTGATCAAGTACCTTGAAGAAGAGATTTTGAAATATAATAAATTAAGCAGCATTCTAGGCGTCATATGGCGATCACGAGCAAATCCTAATCGCAACTTGACCACGCTATAGTATTCAAGGAAATGAACGTTCAGAAATGAGCGTTCAGAACGGAATGAACGTTCAGTTCAATGAACATAAATTCTATCTTTTTCTTTCATATGCGTTTTCAAATTATGTAATGCCATTTAAAAACAGTAACGAAAATTTAATGCAAGATGAAGAATTTTTTTTTTTTTTTGTTATTCCTTTTTAGTTATATTAACACATTCGCTTGCCACAAAAGCGCCTGTGCGCTACAAATAATATGTAATTGTACCAAACCATCTACGTTATTAGAGGACACCTTCTCTAACACAGTTATAAGATAGCAAAGAAGAGGTCATCTAATCAGACAGATGGCCCTGATATCAGGCGAGGGTGGTGGCTGGGAACGTCCCGTTGTAAAGCAACACGAGGGTTATTTAGGAAAGGACTTCGCCATTTTGAATTGCTGTCATGTGACGAGGACGACACCTGAGCTGGCAATCACCCTCTCCAGACCAGCAGGAGGACGTTTGGCCCCGATGGATTGAACGTGCAACAGGACCACCTACTTGACGGTACTTCGGTTCAATCGTGTAAGAGTTTGGTTCTTCCAAAGCATACGGGAAGAAAATTCAAAGAAATTCAACGTCATCTGGAAGCAAACCGGGATCTACTTAGATTTCATGAACATTATTCCCAAGAGTAGCACTCTACATACACATTTTTATTTTCTGTTACTTTTGTGTTCGCACATAGCATTTATTTGCATTTTTTTAAGTCTGTATCGTTCTCCCTTTTTTTCTATTTCCTTTTATTTATGTCCTCGTTCCTAGTTTTTAGTAAATCTTTTTAATAGTATTTTTCAGAATCTTGGCATCACAAACACCCTATAAGTCGGCACAAGAAAGTTTCTGTCAATCATCACAAGTTTTTAGTTTCTGCATGCTAGTTAGCTTAATAAGCCGAACTTCAAAAGGCTCCTTCGGCTTTGCTTCATCCAATGTTAAAATCCCTATCAATAAACGTTGAGCACTAGTCCAAGGGATCGATAGAACAGGAGCGTCTTTCCCACTTCATGCTCACGACGGGCAGCCTTTTGGTAAGGCTTTGGAACCGGAGGGTTTCAGGTTCGAGACTCGATTCCACCGAAGAACCGTCGGGTGAGGGGGTCCCTTGCACGCTCAATCCGTCAGGCCAAACGTCCTAACTCTGGCATGGTGTGGAGAGGTGGGTGCCAGCTCAGGTGTCGTCCTCGTCCTCTGACCGTGGTTCAAAATGAAGAGGTCCGTCCCAAAATAGACCTCGTATTGCTTAAACGGGACGTTAATATAACTAAACTAAACCGACTTCATGCTCATGACACTGTTGAAATAACCAGTGGGTTATAGTGGCAAGAGCAGGAAGCGGCGTTTTGTAAGTGTAATCGGGTCTCGAAACTGAAGTCTTCCGGTTACGAAGCCGAGACCTTACCGCGGCGCTTTCGTTCCTTCGTGGTTCGTTTCCGAGGTGGCGGGTCGATCTAATGCCACTTGGTCAAACTAAACCCGAATCCAGTTAATTTCCAAAATTTAGGTATATAATTCGAAAGACAAGAAAAAAAGTCAAATTTTATTAAATCTGGTCTCTTGAGTTTTGGATTTTCTACGAGTTATGAACAAACAGTCTTGTTCTTGAATTTTCTTCAAAATTTCGTTGAAAAAAAAAAGGCTCCAGCCAAATAATAAAAATTTTCTGATTTAACTTTTTATAATTTTTGATATCTATTAAAAAAGATAGAAAGATTTCTTAACGATTTTAATAAAATAATGTAGCATAATATTATAAAAAAGTTACAAAATTTTAAAAATGTCTGGTTAAAATATGACATACTTATATTTAACAAGTAATCTATACACTTAAAATAATAAGAAAAAAATTAACCACGCAATGAATCTCTCACTTCGCTCATTTCCGTTTCCACTTGGTCATACCAAGCACGAATGAGATTTAGTTCTTTCGAATGAAGACAGAAGTGTGCGCCTTTCGTTGTCAACGAGCACCGTTCAGGTGAACACACACGACACGACCCTTTTTAGGGGGCCTCATTCATCCATCCGCAAGTCAGAATTGAGATCTCAATCAGAGAGCGACTCCTTCCTGATTCAGTTCCCCCAGAGGTATCATTTGTTATGGGAACTTGGAGGACCTATTGGGCGTGCCCCCACTGCCATGAGCCAACACGGCGGTCTTTGGCCGAGACGAGGACAGACTTCGTGGTTTAGTGAAGAAAAATGACCCTGTATTTCGGACCTCTCATGGACTGGGGGTCCTTATTCGATCCTGATTTTGTGACAAGATCACATTTTGAAAGTCATTCCCTTAGATCTGTTCATCTTGAGGTATCGCTGCAAAGGAGCTTATCGCAATATTTATTGATGATCTGAATGCTGCACACATTCGCGAAGACGTCTGAACCAATATCTTTGGGAAGAGATCGTTATACTATCTTTGCAAGCCTTTTTTTTTTTTTTTTGAGAGAGAGAGAGAGAAAAGGAAAAGTATTCTTTTTCGGTTATACCTTGTGACAAAGCCATTCCTCTTAGCACTTCAAGTGTAAATGTTTCTTTACCAGTTTCAAACTTTCAATGGACTTTACCACTGTCTTTCTTCAAAGAGAAAAATAAGCACTGGTAAAAGGGGACAAGATTCTGTGAGTATAGGGAAAAAATTGCAAAAAGGACTCTTTATCTAGCTTTTGGTTCCGGATAAGGGACTCTCACTTAGGCTCAGCCAATGTAGATTCTTTATGGTTCATGTTCATTTATTTATATTTATTTATCTATATTTGATTTATTTATATTCATTTATCTATATTTGATTTATTTATATTTACTTATCTATATTTGATT
>JAPMOQ010026171.1:0-53790 GCA_026543055.1 Argiope trifasciata | reverse complement strand
TTTATTTATTATATTTCATTTATTTATTTATATTTCATTTATTTATTATATTTCAGTTATTTTTTTATATTTTATTTATTTATTATATTTCATTTATTTATTTATTTATATTTCATTTATTTATTATATTTCATTTATTTATTTATTTATATTTCATTTATTTATTTATTGTATTTCAGTTATTTATTTATATTTCATTTATTTATTTCTTTATATTTCATTTATTTATTTATTTATATTTCATTTATTTATTATATTTCATTTATTATTTTTAATTCATATTTTTTAATAATTCATAATTTTAATTATTTATAATTCATTTATTTATTTATTTATATTTCATTTATTTATTATATTTCATTTAGTTATTTATATTTCATTTATTTATTTATATTTATATTTTACCATGTATTTATTTTTCCTGTTCTTTTATTTGTCTTTCTCTCTGTGCTATTTTTCTGTTTTCAAAGTGAACCTGCCTATTTTTGACACATTTCATTCTTTAACTAATGATGTTTCGATGATACTTTTACGGTGGAATGTTATGCACTCTCTTCCGCTCGAACCATTGAAACCTCTTTCGCTTTCTCTATTGACGGCAGCCCCTTTATTTTATTTCAATGGTTTTTTTTTTGGCTCTGCCTTTAGCTTTTTCTGCATCTTTTACCTATGCATCGGAAAGTTATGTTTGAATAGCGAGTCTTTTGATAATAAGTTAAATTCTATTTTTTAAATTTTAATTACAAGCTTTTCACCGGTGTCACGTCACTTTCGCCACACACCTGATCGTCGTCAGAATAGAATCAAGCCACATACAGATTTGGTAAAGAATTTCATGAGAAATGAATTCATTGAGCTCCTCTTGTTCCAGGGAGAGATGGATCGGATTTCGTCCAAAATTTGACAGAAACCTAAATTTTTCATGTTCAGATGCACACCCATTCTTTACTTATATATTCGAATGTTTTGAAGTTATTGTGCTGTAACATTCCCCGTCCCCCTTTAGTTATAAAACATTTCCGCCAGCTGTGTTGCTTTTGTGTTTGCTCGACACCTTTTAGGCCTTATCACACGGTGAAATTTCACCAGCACTTTTTCGTTTCTACCCTCAAAAACCGATCAAGCAAGTCTCATAATCGACAACTTTTTTTAACCAGTTCGAAAATGACTTCGGAAATATTGTCCGCAAACGAAATTCAACCCATCATGTGAAACTTTGAAATGACGTCACACAAGTGACGCCACTTTCGCTGTCGTTTGCTGACGGAAAGTGCCGAGGATATTTTGCCGTGTGATAAGGCCTTTAGATAACCAGATGTTGCAGATGTTCTCTTTTCGGGACCTGGGGCATCTATAGCTGAAAGAACACACGTGGAAATTTCTCGTCCAGAAGACAGTGAAAACGCTTTCAGAGACGATGGAACATCCAAACATCTGGATGCCGATTGTCCCTATTGTAAGCGAATCCCATGTTCCAGACTTTTCGGCGCGCCTTCATTACCTTCCGACGCCCTTGGAAATGGCCCTTTGCTGGACATGATTGGCCGGAAGAGAGGACCGTTAGCCAGTGAAGATGAGGAGGCGGGAATTTTCTCTGAGATAAAATACGGAGAGTTTTTTGGAAAGGAGAGGAGGGTTTCTGGGGGACAGCTGGAGTACGCCCACGAGTCCGGTGGATTGGAGAGCCGACTGAAATGATGACTGACTGACCAACCCGTGAATTCCCAGTGGTGTTGTGTTTACTATTTAATGGAGAACTGATCTTCAATTAAAACCCTTCCACTTGGACTGTTGTGATGTAAATAGCAAGTATTTCATCGAGATAAGAACGAGTTGTTCTTTGTACATATATAGGGCTGTAAAATAAAGAAGTCAACAAAATTCTGAGTATTCTTTGATTTATCGAGATCAAGTCATTACAGTGCCTTAAAAGGTCCGTCTGCCATTTTATGCCTAACGTTTTAATGGTACGCGAATATTTCGCGAGTTTAAGGTATCCGATTACGTTAAAAACGCTGTTTACCGACCCCATTGCAGAATTTTATTAATTGTTATATCTTGTACTTCAGACTTCTCTCTTCCCAAAACAGTTTATCTTATCTAGGAAAAAGAAGGCCAGGCCTATCATCCAGGCTCACATGTTTTTTCAGCTAAAATGGGTCCTCCTCTTCCATTTTCTCAAAACTTTATAATGTTCATAAAAATTCTCCACCGCTAACATGATCTCTCAAAAACTGATGGAGGCATTTGCATAAAAAAGTGCCAGCGTCCTGACTTAGGGGTGGCGTATCTTCCCCGTGATTTGGGCTTCCCGGGTTCGAGTCCAGGCTCGTGCATGGTTGTTCTTCTGTGCTCTATCCGTGAGTAGTGTGAATGTGCCCCCTCTATAAAAAGGGTTTGTGCAAGCGAATATGAAACAGCTAAGTCGTACTCTTGGCCCCAGTGGGCGCTACTGAAACACAAAGGAAGCTCATTTAGGCTTAAAATCGCAGACAGCGATCAGCGGGCCATTGAAAACAACAACATAAAAAAGTCAGCCTGTGTTTTAAATAATATGGACAGTGAAATAAACAAAAAGTTTTATTGTTGGGGAAATATATATACACGTATACTTTTACCCATCACTTCTTTGTATCGCAGCATTTTTCATAGATTTTGGATCATTTCATTCATCATTGTATTCTATAACTAGCCGCCTTTGGTGACCAGCTGGTTCGTCATGAGTAATGCGTTCTAAAATTTTCAATTCAATCACATATTCATTAGCCTTGAAGTCATTCCGGGCATTGATTGGCTTGAAATGAATATTTTCTTTAATAGGACGGAAAGTTCTAAAAGAGCACGTTTTCCTAATAATTTTCTTTGATTTCATAAATCAGTTTTAATGATTGATTTAGAAGACTAGTTGATGTAGCAATTTTTATTTAAAATATTTTGTAAAAGATGCCTCTCAGAGCAAAGTATGAAGAAATCTGAAACTCATTATTCATAAATGCATTGTCTAACTCAAGTTACATAAAATGTAATTATTTACTTCATTCAGACAGCTAACAGTACTAAACAATATGTATGCCTATTACTAATATTTTACAAAGTGGCCATTGGGCCGGAATTTGAAAGCATATCCTGTATAAGTTCAATCAGGTTTACCGTAAATAAAGAAGATTTATTGAATTAATGATTTAGATACTGCAAACGATCATAGAAACCTTTACTTTGCAATTGATTTTTTAGAAACTATCACATTTTATTTTTATTTTATTTTATCCAGTCACGTGATGAAAGTCACGTTTTTCTAGATTTAATTTGTAATGATAGTTGATTTTTTAAAATTTGTCAATATGAGGGCAACACGCTGATAAAACCTAATCTTTTTCCCTTGACGTGCTCGTGCAGATTAAATTTTATTGTTTTGTCCGAAATATATTGTTGGAAAAATATGGTTAAAATATTTCTTTAAAAATGCGTTGAAAATAGAAGCTAAAGTATTATCTTAAAACACTGTTATCATTAGAAAGCTAATTTTTTAATCTTTAAATGGATGCAAAAATCATGTTTGTGCAATAATATTTTCGGAAGTTATAGTCGAAAAACGCCGAAATTTTGCTTCATTTTTAATTACTTCAAATTTTAATTATAAATTCGAGAAAAGGGCTCAGAGGTGCACATTCCCAACCTCCAAGGTATACAAGTACCGAATTCCGTAGCTGTAGGTCCAACGGTCTGGCCTGTAGAGCGCCAACACACACGTTCAGCTTTATTATAAGTATAGACCCACGACTCTGTTCCCGTGGAAATTTTGATATATATGTATGAAAAACTATCACATAATGACAAAAAAACCTTACCTAAAAACGATACATTTAAAAGTATAAGCGTTTACGAAAAGTATACAACATAAGAACAATTTTATAACAAAAACGCACAACGAACGTAAAAACAGTTTATTTGCATTGTATATCCATAGTAAAACAAAACAGCAAATCTAGTCCGGTCCCTTTTATGGATGGATCGAGATGGAAATCGTTACAACAGTATTATACGCATCATTTTCAAACTTTTCATTTAAATTAAAACACACTTATCAAAAATGACGCTCGAACTTTCGTCGCCAATTGGCGTAACGCACATGTCTGACTTTCCTACACCAGTTGGGGTAACGCTATGCAGATTAGAATTTTTTATATTTTTGTTTTCTTTTAATTCAAAAGTACTTCAGAATGAATCCGAAAGATCGATTCAAGAACAACATTTAATTTTTAATACATCAAACCCAAAGAAAATAAACAGAATCGTTTGAAATAATCATCTGAAATCTGCTAACCCTTACCGGGTTACTGTTGGGGAGAAAATACAGAAGCCTTACTCAAATTTGGCAGGATTTGGCTTCCGCTCTTTGGCGCGAAAGTTAGCTTTTGATGAATAACAAATGAATCCCTCAATGAATCTGCATAAATAGTAGCCACTGTCCTATTCCTGACCCTAATCTGTCTCTGTGCTAAATTTCATCCTATTCCGTTCAGCTCTTCTGGCGTGAGGGAGTAACAAACATCCATCCATCCCAACTTTCACATTTGTAATATTAGATAGATATAGAAACACAGAAAGAGAGAGAGTGAAGTCTAGTGATTGTTTTAAACCAGTTTAAAATGGTTGACGATTTAAATGAATGAAGACTAATAATAACTTAAAAACAGTCCTTTTCTCACATGATCACTTGAAATTTAGGATAGCATATTTCATTTTTTAAAAATTTAGTTTTGCATCTATGTAAGGATGAGACTCGCGTGCCGGAAACAAGGAGCTGCAACGCCCACAACGTTTTGCAATGCATCACTTTTCTTTTATTCGGCTTTCATCTAGTATCAAATATCTATCAACACTCCTCTGTCATCTCCAAATGGAAAAAAAAGTTCAAGACTACTTGAGCGAATTTTTTTTCTCGGGTCTTCTCAAGGAATTTTTATTTCCGATCGCGTATTGTGTTTTCCTTTTATCACAGCTTGTGACTGAGCAAATACATGTACAGTGAAAGCTCCTTGTTCGTGCTTCCATCATTCGCGTTTTCACTGTTCGCGGATTCAAAAAGTGCGACCCAATTCCTCGTATCACGGCTAAACATTTCTTTATTCGCGGATCTAATGAGTACATACATAATAATAAAAAGATTCCAACCCAATATCCTTTGCGAATGCCGTCCAATGGACAAATAAAAAAAAGTAAAATAGATCCTATTACAACTTTGCTTAAAGTATGTTGTTCAATGATATCGTCGAGGACTTTGACAGAAGCCGCCTTCGCCGCGATCGGTGTTTTGAAACAAACAGAATGAAAGCAACCTTATTACTCAATGAGTAAAGTATGCTTGTAGAATGAACGACTCAGAAATAAGGTAGAACTGACGATTAAGAAATGAAAATTTGCTCACCTCATTCCGAAGATTCATTTGAATCGGACGCAAAGAAGGCAGATCTCAAAGACTATTTTAACCATTTTAATGTAACGATGACAGACAGGAGCAAACTATACGAATACAGAATGGACGACTCAGTTGAATACAATAATCCACCGGAAACATGAATAGACAGGAAATAATAACTTATTATAAATTTGTTGTTTTTTTTTTTATTTTGTCATCTAGGAGCATAATCCCATATAAATGACCCTTCCGTATTCACGGTTTCTGTATTCGCGGCATTTTTATGCAACATATACTCGCGAATAAAGAGATTTTACTGTACCGCCCATTTTTTTTAAACCTCAGAAAAGTTTTTCTTTTTCTTTGTTAAGTACTACTCACTGGTACCCGGAGCGTTGCTGCCCTCGAAAATAATTTTAAATGAAAAATTTTGCAATGTTTTACTGAAATAGGATGAACGGTACAACGGTGCATAAAATACGGACAAACCAATATCCATTTTTATGTATATTAGATTTGTGTATTCTTTTAGAATTGTAAAACTCGGTGTTTTCTCAGAATGGTTATAAAAGAAATTATTTATTGCATCTCATGATTCGTTTCATATTCGCTCAGAATTCTCCAGTTCATTGTTAGAAAATGAGATTAAAATATTTTCCTTCAAAATTGAATAGCCATAGAAAACACATTTATACCATAAAATCGTTAATATTGTTGAAAAGATAATTTTGGAAAATTAAGAGGATGCAAAATGATTTGTTTGTTTTAGTAGTGATTGCTTAAAAACCTTACTGTTGGTCTCTCCAAAATTTTATCGCATCATCTGTAATAAAGTTGTCACAGCGGAGAATGACTTACACGACATTTATGTACTATAGCTACAAAATATCAACTTGGATTTAGCATTTCTGTAGAATCTGTTGTCTCCTCGGCGAGTTATTTGGAGAATAATTCGTGGTCAATCGATGCAATTGAGATTCGAAATTTTTTATTCAATTTTAGATTTTAACCCTATAACTATAACCCTGTAACCCTCCCGTAGGTGTAAGCAATAAGCTGACCCAGTTTCATCGCAATCGGATGAATAGTTTGGGAAGGCATAAGAGACATGCAGACATTCATTTTCATTTATACAGATTTAGCACTAAGTAGCACTGGTGATGTCCAAAACTGAATTTAAAATATTTTTTTATTTGTTGGAAGACTTTCAAAACTTGAAATTCAAAAATATATTAAAAAGTAAAAGAAATTAATGTTCACTTTAAAAAGTAAAAATATTGCATATGAATTAGTATTATTGTTATTATTGCATCGTAAATTATTTTTTAATTGACTGTTTTTTCCTTACAAATGTTTAAAAGTCTAAAAGGAGGTATTTTCAAAATTTACGTAATTTCTGTACATTATCATAATTTATGCAGTTTCAATCAATAAATATTTTGATGAACTACGAATTCTAAATTTTTATACAGAATCACTTTTCTGTGAGAGTCATACATAATCAAATATTTTTGATACTCATATTTAAAATTTTAAAAAATCTACTCTTTTGCAATTAAAACGGAATGAATGATGAAAATTAAATTCTGTAAAATCTCGCCATATCACCTTTCTATCTGCTGTCTAGAAGAAAATCAGTTATTGATTATTATTTAAGCTGATTGATTGCTGGCAAAAAATGGCATTCGAAAGCTTCATAACAGGCTTGATCGCAACAGGTCGAAACGCTCGACTGCCAAGATAATTTTATTGAATATGAGTTATAGGATCGGAGGATTGCATGAAATTTCGGCTTCATAATTGTTTTCAGATGTGCATTTACGGATTGAAATAAAATAAAATGTTATGTACCGCATTTAAATCTTTTGTAAAAAATTAAAACTGGATTTTATGATGAAGTAGCTGGTATCCAGGGCGTTGCTGCCGCAGAAGAAATCATTTTGGAAATATCATTTGGAATTTGAAATAGTTATCATGTTTCATTAGGAATGAAAGAATGGTATTTGTTTTCGTATCGTAAATGAATACATTCGTTGAAATGGAAGTACATCTAAAGGAGATGCCTAAATAGTATTTATTCTGTTTATATAATTCTATTCTACAAACAAATATTCGTATCTATACACTAGATTTGTGTATTCTTTAAGAATTGTAAAGCTTGGTGTTTTTTCGGAATGGTATTGAAAGAAACTATTTATTCGTTGAAATGGAGTTATATATAAAGGAGAAGTGTAAATAATATTGTTACGAGTCTGTGATGCTGCTTCCCAGCATGATTGGTTCCTTCACTGGAAAGAAGGATTTACAGTATTCTATACTGGATGCTGCGGATGCTCTTAGAAACGATCCCAGATATTGGCGACGAATTTGGCGACAAATTGGAAAGTACCCGAAAAATCGATAATTTTCCCAATTCGTCCATCAGGAACCAAGATACGTCCAGGTACGCCCTGATGGGTTGAGACATTTCTAGCCGCGCCTCCTGGGACTATATAAGGGCGACAGTTTCAAGCTGAGGGCAGAGTAGTCGGAATTGACGTTAGACAAGAAGTCAAGCAAGTGCTTAGCTGAACTGTGTGCCTTGTAGTCTGTTGAGGAATACTGTAGCCAGTGCTGCGGATACTGTTACTACTTGTGAGCTACTGTCGTTATTGTGTATTCGTTTCGGCTGTCAATAAACGTCGTCTGCGTTGCGTCTTCTACTAAAGGACTGATCATTGTCTGTGTGTCATCATCTCATCTCTAACACCATACACACCAACTATACAATGTAAAATGAACTCGACGGGTTGATGATAGGAAAAATCCGTAACAATATTTATTCTATTTTTTTAACTTTATTATTCAAGAGCTTTAGGGTATGTAATATTTTTTTTTATTTTTCTTTTTCATCAGCAAAAAAAATCTTAATTGACTGACTCTTAGCATCCAGCATGCAACTGAGCCACGGTGGCCTGGTGGTAAGGTCTGGGCTTCGGAACCGGAGGGTTTCAGGTTCGAGACTCGATTCCAACGAAGAACCGTCGTTGTCAGGGGGTCTCTTGCACGCTAAATCTGTCAGGCAAATGTCCTCCCGCTGGTGTGGTGTGGTGTGGAGAAGGGGGTGCCAGTTCAGATGTCATCATTGTCACCTGACCGTGGTTCCAAATGACGAGGTCCGTTCCAAAAATAGCCCTCGTGTTGCATCAAAACGGGACGTTAATATAACTAAACTAAACTAAACTAACCAGCATACAACTGGTTATGTGAAAAACGTTTAAGGTTCAGTCCGCACACTTAAAGTGATTGGCCTTGCACCTTGTTGGTGGTCATCGAGAATGCAAGTCGAATGGGGAACTACAGTCGTTTGGAATTAAAAAAAATGTTGGTAAAACGCTAGAATTTTATTAAATTTTTAATTAAAATTTCAACTTTATTAGATTGGTTCCCCTAAAACTTTCCCGCATACTTTCTAATAAGGCTGTTTTCTCAGAAAACGACTTACATTGCATTTAAGTACAATAGCTACAAATATTAACGTTTATCTTGAATTTACGGTCTTTTGAATTTGTTCTGCCTCCTTGGAGAGCTATTTTGACAAGGATCCTTGGTTAATAGGCACGGTAAGTAGATCCGAAATTTTTTTATATATATTTAGATATTTATACTCCGCCTATAACCATTCCGTAATTGCAGGTAATAAGTATTCGAAGTTTTATCGCTATTAGATGAGCGGCACGGAAGCACATAAGAGACATACAGACAAAACATTCATTTTTATGTATATAGATAGGATATTACAGAATAATTCTTTAAAATATTGCATAAATTATAAAATAAGTATTTCGTGCTACACATAAGATTAAAATGTGGAAAAATCCGAATTCGGGGCGTCATATTTCTTTTTAAAAAAAAGTTTTGTTTCAGCAAAAAAAGTTTTCTTATTTATTGAAGTTTTATCTATTTTTATTTCAAATTCAAGTTTAAATCTCACCACAGTCATAAGCAAATTCGAGATATATATAGTACAATGAACAAGATAGTGACATTGAACATTGGAAGAAATTCTTTAATAGTTTGAGTCATGCGACTATCGAAATTTGAAACAGAAATATTTTGCTGAAGAATCTGTTTAGCTAAGGTATATAAATATTTAACTGAAAATTTTAGAGAGCGTTAGTCCTAGCGAATCTACTGGTCACCGCAGGCGACTAGTGAGTAATAAAAAAAGCTAATAGAGCTCATTTAATAAAAAGAAAAGAAAAGTCATGCATATAGAAGTTTAGACTAGCTCATTTTAAAACCACTAGGAGTTTTTATGATGAATATCAAATTCTTCGTAGATCCTGTTAAACGCCCAATAAGGTTTATGCTATGAAAACCTGCGACTGTAATTAAATTTAAAATATAGATTTGGAAATAGGCTCTGGTTTCTTAAAGATCTGATTGATGCATAGAAATATGTAGAGCTGAGTAAATCAGTATAATCAATGAACCATGGATACTTTATAAAAGAGCACCTCGTTTTTCGATACAGAGTAAGCAAAGAAAACATATATTGTTACGAAAGCGTAGTTTTGCTTTCCAGCTCTAATACTGTCATCGGAAGGAAGACAGATTTACAGTAATATGTATTGGATAGTGAATGGGTGTGACGTCAGAAGTTCCAAGGCTTGGCGACGACTTTGGCGACAAAATGGAAAGTACCCGAAACATCTAGAATTTTTCCGATCCGTCCATTAAGAGATGAGATACATCTAGAATGCTCCTAATTGGTCCAGAAGATGTTAGCCCCGCCTCCAGCCGGTATATATAAGGGCCAGCCATCTGAAGCGGCGGTGTGAATCAAGCGAGAAGCAGCACAGGGGAATTAATCGGAAAAGGAGAAGACCTCATAGAGAGGTCTTGAACTGAGGAGTCCTGAACGAAGGACTGTTGTGTGGCATATTCTGACGAAGCCTGTGTCGTGTGTCGTCGTCGGGAACGGAGCTGTCCCGAACTGAGGAGTAATCCCGTTGTGCGAAGTAGTGAGGCAAGAAGAGACAGAGGAGTCGTTTCAGCCATTTTGCGGAGAGACCTACCTGAGAGTAGAAAAGAATCCCTTAAAGATCCCCTCTCCTGCCTGAATCCTGTCTGGCCGCTTTTTGAGCTGTGGACGTTGTCACTACGGAATTTCTGCCTGTGGACTCCTATCTGCAGTGTGCTGTCCTGTGGTGTTCGTCTCGGCTTATATAGTTATCATAGTTGGGCTTTCAATATTTGTCGCCTGTGTACTGTCCTGACTTCGTCCTGTAATTCCTGTTGTGTCGTCTACTGAAGGACTGATCATGGTCTGTGTGTCATCATCTCATCTCTAACACCATACACACCCACTATACGAGGTAAAAAGGAACCCGACGGATTTTTGCGGATAGAGGAACATCCATAACAATACTGATAAAAAAATACCTTGAATACAAAAACCATTTTTTTGTTCTTGTGGAGCAAATACCGCAAGAATGTTAAACACTTGCGGCGGTGGCGAAATTGTGCCAATGTGAAGGTTGAATTCCGCCAAGGTTCGAACCTGCGATGTGTGGGTTTGAAGTCCAGTCACTTATCCATTCGACAAAAGCAATAGCTGATGGCTAGAGGTTGTTACTGACTTAGTAAGATGTCATCACATACTTTTCGATTATACCGGTGCAAATCTCGCCAAGCAGATTTTTTAGCGACAGCACACAGTCGCCATTTTAGCGCTGGCGACAAAACGGCCCCGATTTGCTTTAAAAATGTGGCGGAAAAGGTTACCAGCAGCGATATTCCATTTGGTTTTGGTTGCATCACTATTGGCTATTTTTCGTCTACGCCGGTGTAAAAGAAAAGTACCGAATTTGATTTGAATTCGCTCAATCCTTTTAATTTTAATAAGGTTTAGTTTAGTTTAGTTATATGAACGTCCCGTTTAAAGCAACACGAGGGCTATTTTGGGACGGACCTAGTCATTTGGAATCGCGGTCAGATGACGAAGACGACACCTGAACTGGCACTCCTCTCTCCACCCCCCTCTCCGCACCAGCGGGAGGACGTTTGGCC
Organism: Argiope trifasciata; assembly: GCA_026543055.1. NCBI lineage: Eukaryota > Metazoa > Arthropoda > Arachnida > Araneae > Araneidae > Argiope > Argiope trifasciata. The sequence goes on along the minus strand of JAPMOQ010026171.1, from coordinate 42,317 downwards.
TGACGGATTTAACGTGCCGGAGACCCCCTCACACGATGGTTCTTCGGTGGAATCGAGTCTCGAACCTGAACCACTCCGGTTCTGAGACCTTAACACCAGGCCACCCGGCCCATTTAATAAGGTAATAAGTCTCCTAAATAATACTATGCATCTCTAGGCTCTAACATAATTAACTCAACTAAATAATTTTGAGTAATGTTTTAATTTATTGAAGCTCTTTCGAGATATTTATTCTTTAATAATGTGTGGATACTACATTGTATGTAATATATCTATAGGAAGTGCTACAGAGAATTGGGTAGCGAATTTTGAGGTATATGAGTTATTACAAAGATTCCGATAAATAATTCGTCAGTTCTCAGTAGAATATGAAAGGAATAAATATCTTTAACTTTGTTTAGGGATTGATTTATATTTGAATTTTTTTGTCGAATTTCTTGTTTTTACTTTTTATTTATATCGAACAGTAACAGATTGATTATGAATGAAACAGTTCCAAATGAACTCATTTTTTTTTCTTCAGATCCTAAGTTTATTATTTGAAACTATTGTTCGTTTTCAGCTTATTCAAAACTCATAAATTCTAGTGTAAAACGGAGGCTCAAAATGTAAGCTTTACACTAATGTAAGACAATGCTTAAAATGTAAGACACACGAATCTCGAAGAAAATATCCAACTTTTTTTTAGTATCCAATGGTTTTTATTTCATTGACGGCAGTCTCAGATCTTTAAAAAATCCACACAAAAACTGTTGAAGAAATATCGTGGAAGACTTTCTTGTGCAGCGCATTATTTTAAAGCTTAAATAACTAGGAATTTCTTTTAATTTTGTTTGTCACTAGCCGCCTTTGGCGACCAGCTGCTTCGCCCTGAGTAATGCGTTAATTGAAATATTTTATAAAATATGGCTCACAGAGTAAAGTATGAAGAAATCTGAAACTCATTATTCATCAATGCATTGTTTGACTCAAGCTAGATAAAATGTAATTATTTACTTCATTTAGATCAAATTAATAGTATTAAACAATATATACGCTTATCAATAATATTTTACAAATTGGCCATTGGACCGGAATTTGAATGCATATCCTGTATAAATAAAGATAATTTATTGAATTAATGATTTAAATATTGCAAACGATCATAGAATCCTTTGCCTTGCATTTTTTAAAGAAAATATCGCATTTTATATTTATTTTATTTTATCCAGTCACGAGCTGAAAGTTGCATTTCTTTAGATTCATTTTGCAATGATAGTTTTTTTTTGTTGTTGTTTTTGTTTTTAAGTTTGAACTTCCGTCATTGTGTTCTTTTGTTTTATCCAGTCATGTGCTCAAAAAAAAAACATAATTAAAATATTTCTATAAAAATTCGTTAAAAATAGAAGCTTGAGTTATACATTAAAACACTGATACCATTAGAAAGCTAATATTTTTTTCTTTAAATTGCTGTTAAAATTATGTTTGTCCGATAATATTTTCGGAAGTTATAGCGGAAACACGTCGAAATGTCACTTCATTTTTAATATTTTTAATGAATTCAAATTCTAATTAAAAATTCGAAAAACGGGCTCCGAGGTGCACATTCCCGACCTCCAAGGTATACATGTACCAAATTTGTTAGCTGCAAGTCCAACGGTCTGGCCTGTTTAGCGCCAACACACACACACATTGAGCTTTATTATAAGCATAAATACATCTGTACAAACACAAGCGAAATGAATGTCTCGCCTAAGGAAGTGCGCTCTGTAAGCCACATGTTGTGGTCTGTTTCAGAGCCTACTTCCCTCCTTGCTCAGACTCGTCTACTGACGGCAACCAGGTTCAGGGTTTTTCTCGTGACGGTAGGACAGTAGTATAAATAACAATACTGCATTTCTCAATGTTGAGGTGTAACATGTTGCCTATACCCCTCTTAAAAAGAAGATGGAGATCTCTCATGCAAAATAACAACATCTAAATGACAACTAAGCAATTTCATTGTGGTGGGTTGTATTTGTGGCGTCTCACCAATGTAGAGGTTGAATTACGCAAGGATTGAACTCACTACCTTATGATTTGCAGCCACGTAACATTGTGGCGAAAGTATTGGCGGTATTGTGCAGGTTGAATTCCGCCAAGGATCAAACCTGCGATGTTTGGGTTTGAAGTCCATTCGGCAAAACCGATCACTCTTGTCTAGCGGCTGTTACTGGCTTATTAAGATGTCACTACAACATATCCTCTAGACAAAAGTTATTACTAATGTCTAGTGGCTGTTACAGGCTTATTAAGATACCACCCCATTCACATCGTCAGCACATGAAAGTCACACAGAATCAGCGCCAGTACGATCATTATAAATAAAATAAAAAAGGGATTTCACAGAGGCCCTGGGGAATACTCGAAATCTTTTTGAAATGAACGTGGAAAGACCTGTTGCTTGAGTGTGAAGGGAGTCAACCCTTCGAATTGATATGAAAACCATGACTAAGTACATCATTGACTAAAAGAATTCCGGAAATCGATGGAAGGAAAGGCCTCCGAAAAGTCTGTAAATGCGTTATTTGAATTGATGAAATAATCTTGTCGGAAATAATCTAAGCGGAATAAATTAAAAGGAGTTTGAAGATTTAGGCAAAAAAAAAAAACTGCCTTTAGACGAAAACATTAGGTTCTTCTTTACTTCCCAAAAAAGTGTTTTATGGATTACAGTAAAAGCTCTTTATTCGCGGGGTATACATTCCATAAGTATGCCGCGAATACAGAAACCGTGAATACGGAAGGTTCATTTATAGGGATACGTTCCTAGGGGACAAAATTATATATATATGTATATAAATAATTTATAATTGAAGTTTTTGAACATTTTGATTCACTATCTTAAGGCTTAGGCAATGGTTTGAAGAATGTTCTCTTGCTTAGTTCTATAGACGTTCATAAAGAAATCGCAAATCTCATTTGCCATTCACTCAGATTTTGCAAATGAAATGTCACGTTTCCAGTGCTTGTGGAAGCCTCTTCTTCAATGGGTTGTGAATGGAACATTTCCTCCAAGTCGGTTTCAGTCCTCGTCGATATTATTTCACAACATACTTCAGACAAAGTTGTCATAAGATCTATTTTACTTTTTTTATTCATCCATTTGACGGCATTTCCAAAGGATATTGTTTTGGATACCTATTAGAATCCTTTTATTATGATGTATGTACTCATTAGATCCGCGGATAAAGAAATGTTTAGCCTCGAATATAGGAAATGGGTCGCATTTTTTTATTCCGCGAATAGTGAAAACGCGAATGAAGGAAGCGCGAATAAGGAGCTTTGACTGTATACCTTAAAGAATCTTAGACGTAGAGTTCAAAATTGCATTGATTCGATGCTTTTTACAATCCTGTGTACTAACTTTTTTAAGGTATCCGAACACGTTGAAAAAGTCGATTTGCGTAAAAAATGTCATTTTTTTCAAAAATTATTCTATTGGATAGACCAGTCGTTGAGCTATCCAAAACAGGTTTACTTCTTTCTCTACTTTCATTAGAAGTCAAGATATTAATATTTTCGTAATGATCGGTAAACCGGAAGCGGACATTCAAATAACCGGGAATATCAATTTAAAGCCTAATGTTTGTGTTACAAATTTGAAAAAATTTGTGTTAAAAATTTGTTTAAACACAAATTTAATTTTAAATACTGAAAATGTTTGGCACAGAAAAACATAAAATGTCAAAGAGAGTTTTAGCAGGGTTTTGTGGAAATTTTAACCTAAACATGTTTTTGTTGAGCTCTGAACATTCAGATTTGGGGTATTTATGCCTGTAATACTTTTTAACGGAAGTTTTAAAAGATTATTCAATATCCTGAAGGTTGTTGGCGTGTATCCTAGTGGAAATTCAGTTAAACATTGGATGACAAAGACAGAATAAATGAATTTAAACAGCATTCACTGCCAAATGAAGAAATAGTCTGAAAAAATAATTTAAATGATTAAAAAAGAAAAAATATCAAGACATTATCAACAAGAAGATATAAGCTATAATGTGGTGGATTTTAAGTATATGCGCCCAAAATTTATTTTTAAAACAAGTTACTGTATACTTTAAACGCATTTTTCTCAAAACTGATTTTGACTCATTTCTTGCTCACTTCAAATCAAATAACTCAGAATATAATCATCATATAACTATGACATTTGATGAACTTTGTCTTTATACAATTTTCTAAGGAATGAACTAAAAGAATTTATATCGATTGAATGATTTTTAATTGACAGCCTATTGTTTGAATGATGATGTCATAACTTGCCTAAAAATTTCATGATAAAGCTTTGACTGACTGTAAAATTTTTATTTATGATTAGAACCATACGATTGTCGTTCATTACCTAGAAAAAACTATGCAGTTTATTTTGGCACAAGTTTTATTTGGATGAGTATTATAGTTTTCGGTGTGGCTTATTTGAAATTTTATAAGAATTGCTCAAATTAATGCCATTAAATGCTAATTTTGAAAAAGTGCTAATGTTTATTTCAAATATTAAAACTCTACAACTAAATTTGAATAGTTTTAAACCCAGTAATCGGTTTAAAGTACGCCTATACCATGTTTTTCACAAAAAGTACTCCGAACGTGTTCGGATACTTTAAAAACAAAAATATTTCTTGTTTGCTTTTAGACATGGAGAAATGCATTAGATCTCAACAAGTAAAACAACATTTGATATCAAAACAAAATGACAGAGAATGTCTAATATTGTTTCGATATCTTCGTAATACAAGCTGGCATTTGGAAAATCGTAGAATATCGTATGCTATTAGGAAGGTATAAAACGAAAACAGCCTGCATCTCTTAATAATAAATGAACCAATGTTATCGCAACCAATAATAAGACAATTTTTTTTATTTCCTGATCACCAAGTTTACATTTTCATTTATAACGCAGTCGATTTGAACGAACATTTCCCGCGCATTTGCTTTTGAACGATTCTAATATAGTTCCTGCTCGACTCCAAAAGAGAAATAGAATAATCAGCAAAAAAACATTACAATACCACGGTAAAAATATATTTGAGGCTGCCCCTTTGGCGAAATTGGGGATTTCTGTTTGGCGTCATGCTTGTTCGTGGGGTACATCGTGCAAACAGGAATGGCGGCCAAAACATAATGAAATTTGTTTTGTTGGCGAGAATCAAAGGACAGGGCCGGCCATCTAAGAGGGGGGGGGGTGCTATGCACCCGGGCCCCACGACTGAGGGGGGGGGCGCCGTGATTAAGAATTAAAGCAGTGTTCTGAACAATAATAATGTTTCAGTACTAAGAGTCTACAAGCTTGTTTCCATGTGGCTGGATGAGCATCGACTGACGCCTTTATGAGGCAAAGATCGCAGTGATATCTATAAAACGGCGGAAATGATCATTTATGAATAAGGAAATCCTCGTCAGACACATTCAGATTGAGCGGCGTGCCCGGCAATCAGAAGTCGAGGCTGGGTTCGAATGGACTTGTAAATCATCTGCTGTCTACTTTTGTCTATATCTAATGTCATATTTTTTTACAGCCTTTTACTTTGCCAGTGACTGAATATAATAAATGCTGAATGCTCTTTCAACAAATTAAAATCAAATAAAGGATAGTCTTTGGTCAAACATATGGGTATAATGTTCAAGGTATCCGACTACGTTAAAAACACGGGTATTGGATCACATTGGCGATTTTTTAAAAAAAAAGTGTTCATTCTTGTCACTCAGACTTTTCTCTTTCCAAAACAGTTTGATTTTTCTTGGAAAAGGAAGGTCTCACCTATAATAAGGAGAAATTTTAAGCAAAATATATTTCTCAGCTAAAATATGTCTTTCACTTCCATTTTAATTTTCATACAAATTCTCCACCGTTCACATGCTACCTCAGAAACTAATATATATATTTATACAAAAATTGCATCGTCTATTTTAAATAATGTGGGCAATGAAATGAACCAAAAGTTTTATGGTTGGTGAAATACTTTTTCATTTATAAGTGTTTTTAGAAAAATCAAATTGTTAATTTATGGAAAAAATGCATATATAAGTATATTTCTACTCATCACTTCTTTGCATCGCAAAATGTTTCTAAGATTTCGGTTCATTTCATTCATCATTTTATTCTATCACTTGTGTACAAAGAAAAATAGGATGGTTGCATTACCACTTTGTGAGGAATTTTAACAGTTTTATTTAAATTTTACAAAAATTTACCCCACATTTTCCTATTTCTCAAAATCTATTATATTCCCACATAATGTTTTCGTATTTATAGTGTTTACAATTGATATTACATCTAAAAACCAATTACAGATTTTAAAAAATCAAATTTTTTCGAAATTTTTTTTTTTTTTGAATGTAGTCGGTGACCTTAAATGCTTATGTTGTACTATCAAAAAAAAAATGTGAAAAATCAATTCATTTCCAATTAATAATGAATAATTTTATTCAGTTTAATTAATTAATCATTAATTAATTACTTAATAATCTTCTCCCTGGAGTCATGAATAGCAAAAGCAAAATCACGCATTATTAAATAAATATGAAATGTTCGTGATTCTTTGTACATAGCTAAAAATTTAGGGACTCAAATGATTTCTTGCACCCGAGCCCCTTCATAGAGAAGGCCGGCTCTGTCTACAGGCAGGGCCGCGTTGGCCTGTTGGTAAGGTCTAGGCTCCGGAATCGGAGGGTTTCAGGTTCGAGACTCGAATTCACTGAAGAACGGTCGTTGTGAGGGGTATCTTGCACGGTAAATCCGTCAGAGCCAAACGTTCTCCAGCTGGTGTGGAGATTGGAGTGCCAGTTCAGGTGTCGTCCTCGTCATCTGAACCTGGTTCAAAAGGACGAGGTCCGTCCCGAAATAATCCTACTGTTGCTTTAAAACGGGACGTTAGTATAACTAAACTAAACTGTCAAGGGACACCCTCAAATATAGGCTAACCCCAATACCACTACCATTTTCACGGCACAAGTTAATATATAACTTCTTAGGTTAATTTTTTAAATGTTTATAGAATTTGAAATTGCTTTACTTTCTTTGAACCAGCGGTTTCACTTGAGATGTTTCCAGTTTATCAATAAAAATCTTTTACTTTATTTTCTTAGTCCAAGACGCCAGGCTTTATTATTGGGATGAAAACCCACCTCTCTTTATAATTTCTGGTAAATTAGAGTACACATTTTATTTTAAAAAACGATATTATCAAATTTCTGTTATAAAGAAAAAAAATTAATCAACAATTAAGACATCTATAAAAAAAATTCTTAAGCATTGAATAAATTTTTTAAAAAATAACTTACTGGATTTAGGCTTTTTTCTTTTCAATTCATCACCTCAAAATACATAATACTTTCACTTTCGAAGTATTCGCATCCTATTTTCGTGGACAAGTATTAAATATCAGACTTTTTTGTGTTACTCACGCACGAAATTTTCCTTTTCAATTCATGTACTGAGAAAAAGTGACACATTACAACGGAGGTTCTTATTTCAAAACTTTCATGGTTTGTTATTGAATATTTATGTAATTTTTTCTAAATAATTTAATTTAAACTCAGTTTAGAAAGTAATAGTTATGAAATTCACCGTTAGATGGCAGCAAGTAATGGGGCAAGTGCAGTTTCGAAAGCATTTTACTCTCTCTTAAAACGCCTAAAATTAAAAAATAACCCCCCCCCCCAACATTTATTCTGTATGAAATATATTTCAATATAGGAAAATTTTGATAAGGCGATTTGAAGCTGTATTTTCAGTGCAAAATTGAACCACCGTCACTTATTCATTTCATTTTGAATGGATTTTTCGAAAGAAATCCCTTTTAGAAGATCTTTTTATTGTACTACAATCCAAAAATAATTTTTTCTATTCGTATTATGAAAGCAACTAATCAGATTTTTTTTTTACAAACTTCACTTTAACTTATCTCCATAAATAAAAATCGCATAATATTTGTTACTTTCATTTATTTGTTTTTGCTAAAAATGGGGGAAAAATATTGCCAATCCTAAAATATTGATTAATGAAGGAATGGACTTAATTTTATTTACGCTTCACTCAATTATCAATATCACTCAATTTACGAATACAAAAATAAATATAATTTATTTTATAATTAATACCTACAGTCAAAGTTCCTTATTCGCGCTTCCTTCATTCGCGTTTTCACCCTTCGCGGATTAAAAAAATGCGACCCAATTCTTATTTCTTTATTCGCGGTTTCTTTATTCAACCTGCCAGTGTTTTGACTTGCTAATAAGAAAGCGGGGGTTACAAGCGCTATTTTTTGTGACTGGTTCCGGAATTGTTTTGTTTCTGAAATTGAAACTTAAAAAAAAAACAAAAAAAAAACAGAATTTAGACTTTAAAGCATTTTTAGTTTTGGACAATGCACCATGTCATCCTAGCGAACTTGAAACTATGCATCCAAATATAAAAGTGACATTTTTACGCAAGATGAAGATCTGACTGAAACCGACTTGGAGGAAATGTTCCATTCACAGCCCATTGAAGAAGAGGCTTCCACAAGCACTGGAAACGTGACATTTCATTTGAAAAATCTTAGTGAAGGTTTAAGAACGGTAAATGAGCTTTGCGATTTCTTCATGAACATTGATCCGTCTGTGGAACGAAGTCTTATTTTTAAGAGGCAAATGGCTAATGCGACTGCTGCGTGTCAGTCTGAATGGAAGGAGCTTCTAAAAACCGCCAAGCAAGAGAAAATTAAAAAAATTTTCAAACCATTGCCTAAGCCTTAAGAAAATTAATGAAAATGTTTAAAAACTTCAATTAAATTGATTTTTTTATATACACTGATGGAAAAAAAAATCCCAACACTAGGAAGGAGCTGTGCTAGATAAACGAAATTTGGTAGGCGTGTTTATACATCTGAAAGATGACGTCGATTCAAATTTCGAGCTACGCGCGTAAGTGTGGCGCTAGTAGCTCTACTATGAACATGCAAATGAGGTTTGCTTTAAATAAGCGCTGTAAGGTTCGTGATCGTTATTTACAGTTGAGATTTGACGTAGTGGGTTAATGTTAGTCAAGGATGCCTCTGAGAAGACGAAGAAGCCCTTATCAACAGCTCACTGAGTTTAAACGAGGTTGTGTTGTAGGGCTACGAGAAGGTGGCTTTGCTTTCCGCGATATTGCTGAAAGACTTGGCAGGAATGTATCCACTGTGCATGAGAATTGGCGGCAGTGGTCAAGGGAAGCCTCAAGAAGACCAGGTTCCGGGCGGCGACGTGGTACTGCTGAGAAGGAAGACCGTCGTATTCGGCGTATGGCTGTGGCTAATGGTAGTGCGTCTGCAGCAGAAATTCGAGCTGCAGTTGGCACCACAGTGACACAACGAACTGTTACAAATCGGTTACTTCAAGGACAGCTCCGAGCCAGACGCCCTATACAGTGCATTCCACTGACTCCAAACCACTGCCGTTTGCGACGTGAGTGGTGTCAAGCTAGAGCTCATTGGAGGACGGAGTTGGTCTCAGCGATCGCCGTTTGTTGGTTAGAAGGAGGCCGGGGGAACGCCTGCTAGTGACCTATCTGCGGCCTAGACACACAGGGCATACTCCTGGAGTTATGGTTTGGAGAGCAATTTCGTATGACAGCAGGAGCACTCTCGTGGTTATCCCACGCACCCTTACTTCAAATTTGTACGTCAATCTAGTGATACAACCTGTTGTGCTGCCATTCATGAACAGCATTCAAGGGGGTGTTTTTCAACAGGATAACGCTCGTTTCATACCGCTGTTGTAACCCAACATGCTCTACAGAGTGTCGACATGTTGCCTTGGCCTGCTAGATCACCACATCTTTCTCCAATCGAGCACGTATGGGACATCATTGGACGACAACTCCAGCGTCATCCACAACCAGCATTAACCGTCCCTGCATTGACCATCCAAGTGCAACAGGCATGGAACTCCATCCCACAAACTGATATCCGACACCTGTACGACACAATGCATGCACGTTTGCATGCTTGCATTCAAAATTCTGGCAGTTACACCGGTTACTAATATACCAACATTTCACATTTGAAATGGCTCTACCTGTGGTCTTGAAACTTTAATCAATTAAATATGTTACCTACACAAATGTATTCCTAAAATTTCATTACTGTACAATAATTTTTTTCTTGGTGTTGGGATTTTTTTTCCATCAGTGTATTTGTTTATATTTTTATTTTGTCACCTCGGAACGCATCCCGTATAAATGACCCTTCCGTATTCACGGTTTCTGTATTTGCGGCATATTTATGGAACATAAACCCCGCGAATAAAGAGCTTTTACTGTATTCATTTCCGTTAAGAAAATAAATATTATTCTTTGTACCATTCCTAATGAAACAAAACAGTTATTTCCATATTCCAAACGATGTTTCCAAAATTATTTCTTCTGCGACAGAAACGCGCCGGGTACCAGCTAATCAATTTAATAAGCAAACTCTTGTCGTGAAAGTGTGATTTGTTGATTTACATTGTTGACTGTTGTGTCTAATGCACCTGACCCATGTTTTTGTTGGCGGAGAACTTTTGTAGCGCCAAGCGTTATGACGACTTGTGTTGCAAAAAGAGAGTTTTTTTTTTAATTTTGTGGTGGTTACCATTAGATGTCGCCACTACAGCTGTGAGAAAGTTGAAGTTTGTTCATCATCCGAGGTCACCGATATGGAAGCGAGATTGGTTTGAACAGAACTCGCAACTTTGGGATCCGTAGCCGCGTAAAGGCCTTATCGCACGGCGAAATATAGTCTGCGCTTTTCGTCAGCAAATTTCCGTTTCTACCCTCAAGAACCGGTCAAGCAAGTTTTTCGTCATCGACCACTTTTTCTAACCAGCTAGAAAATACCGACGATGGTGACGGAAATATTGTCTGCAAACGAACTTTAACCAATCATGTGAAACTTTGATAGTGACGTCACTTTCGTTGTCGCTTGCTGACGAAGAGTACGGACGATATTTTTCCTTGTGATAAGGCCTTAGCACAACCACAAGACAAAAGTGATCACCACTTTCCAGTGGCTGTTACTGACTCATTAAGATATCACACAAAAGTATTGGGTTGTGGCGCTAGTGTTAGCTGGAAATGTACTAATGGTTGAATTCCGCCAAGGATCGATCTCGTGATCTTAAGATTTTCAGCCGAGAAACTTATCCCCTATACAGAAGTGATCACCGATGTTTAGTGGCTGTTACCGGCTTATTCATATGTCACCACAAGGTTAAAGACGCTGTATTATTATTGATCAAACAATATCGGCATCTGTAAGGTCATTAGAGGGAATAAAAAGTTTTAAAAAATGAACTTATATATGGTAAGAGAAATTACATTATCTGTATTTGAGAAAGTAGTACAAAAATAGGTAACTGTATAGGGTAACAATTAAATCGGAATAAAAGGATATAGTGGTGTTTAATGAGCCAGATAACATCCTCAAGATTGAGTGAACACTTTGAGTCTTGTGCTCATGTTATCTGGCTTCGAACCATAAGATCGCGAGTTTGGGCCTAGCTATCACCACATCGGTGACCTCGGCTGATGACCTTCAAACAGCTGTCGTGGCGCCATCTATCAACATCAAAAACGCAACCAAAGCACAGTCGTCAGACTCACTTGACGCAACAATCACTCTAAAATCGTTTGACACTCTATAGACTCACTGGTACGGGAGTACTGTGGTAATAACCAGTAACTGCCAATAGACACTAGCCATTGCTTTTGTCGAATGGATAAGTTCAACGACTTCAAACCCAAACATCACAGAATCGATCCTTGGCGGAATTCAACTACCACATTTGGCACAATTCCAGCCAACTTTTTATTCCGGTCCATTGAGGCTCCAGTAAGTAAGGCTCCAGCTTTTTTTCCCCAATAGAAATGACATTAGGGTTAGCAGAATTTCGACCAATTATTTCAAACCATTCTATTTGTTTTCTTAGTGTTTGACGTATTTAAAATCAAATGTTACTAATGAATCGATATTTCAGATTCATTCTGAAGTACTTTTAAATAAAAGACCGCATAAAAGAAATAAAAAAATTCTAATCTGCATCGCGTTTCCGCAACTGGCGGTAAAAGTTCGCGCGTGATTGCCGACAACTGATTTTTCATTTAAATGAAAAGTTTAAAAATGATGTGTATAATACTGTTGTAACGATCTCCATCACGATCCATAAATAAAATGGATTGGACCGGACCTGATTGGCCGTTTTGTATGCAATGTAAAAAAATTGTTTTCACGTGAGTTGTGTATTTTTGTTATTAAATTGCATTCATGTTATATATTTTTCGTATGTGCTTATACTTTTAAATGTATCGTTTTTAGGTTAGCTTTTTTTTTGTCATTATTTGATTGTTTTTCATACATATACATCAAAATTTCCACGCGAACAGAATCGCGTCTAATAGATAGTATATATATATATATATATATATATATATATACACATACATGCTATACTTTGCATCTCAAAACTTTTCTTATATTTCATTCATCATCATATTCTGTAACTTTTGTACGAAGAACAATAGGATTGCTGCATCGCAATTTTATGTAGTGTTAAAAATTTGGTTAAATTTCATTTTAATTTACTATAAATCCTCCTATTTCTCAAAATATATTATGTTTTCATATAATTTTGTTGTATTCTTAATTATTTGTGTTATAATTGGCAATACATCCAAAAGTCATAACTTTAAATAGTTTTTAAACAATCCAATTTTCCGAAAATTCTCCTTTGAATGTAGTCGGATACCTTAAGATGGTGCAAAATTATTGTACTACAATATTTTTGGTATTGACTGCAAAAAACGCTAAAATTTAATTAAAATAAAAACAAACCTAAGGTTGGTCTCCACAAAAATTTCTCGCATTCTATAATAAAATTGTTAAATCTGAGAATGACTTGCCAGACATTTGCGTACTATAGCTACAAAATATTAACCTTTGTAGCAGTCACATAATTCTTCTCTTCTCTTTTGGACACTAGATGGCGATGCCTGATAGGCTATCCCATAATGCATTGCTCATTGTAATGAGAATGAGATGTGATATACTGTACTGTTCAGCTGCGAGCGTGAATGTTTCGTCTCTGTGTTTGTTGAGTGTGTGAATGTGGTTATTAAAGAAATGCTTCTGAAAACATAAGTCTGGTTGCCTCCTGCACAGATCATAATTATTGATATTCCACCACACTTTTAAGTTTTATTTAGCAGTTTTATAGAATCTATTGTCTCCTCGGCGAATTATTTGGAGATTAAACCTTGGTAAATGAATGCTGTTAAGACTTGGTTTTTTTTTTTTCGATTTTTTTTAATTATTATTATTATAACCATGCCGTGTGTAAACAATATGCTGACCAAGTTTCACCGCAATCGGATCAACGGTAGGTATTTGGGATTTTTTGAGCAAGAACAATATCTGGCTAAACTGCGCCCTGCATATGGTTCAAAGTTAAAAACAAGAACATGATAATATTCAAAGGTCAACAGTAGTTTCGAAAACATGTGCTAAAACATGGTAAAATTTGGAAAAATGCTCGAAAATTTCCAATGTAAACAAAGAGCATAGGTTATCAAATATACTGTGAAAAACTAATGGCTTTCAAGTAATTAAAAAGATTTGGAAGGTATGTTTCATCCATCAAGTCACGCAAGGTCACAAATAAGGAATTAAAAAAAATTTGGCGATGGGAATTAAAAGAAGGACATTCGATTAAAATATGCTTAACAGTAACATTAGTATGACAAGTGGAATATACGGGTGCGCTTTCTCCAAATATGAGGTACTTATGAGTGAAACGTGTATGTCCTATACGGAGTCGAGTCCATTTGACATCGAACTCTCTTATAGGGAGGACTGGCCACAATCCAATGGAAGGTTTGATGGAATACAATTTATTATGGATATGCAGGTCCCAACTCCGCCGCCAAGTTGAAAAAATATGTCTAATTAATGCTCTCTTTGCATCGCCATATGGCAATTCTTGTGACAAAAGAGAAATAGCCGTTTTGCTGCATCATCAGCCGCTTCATTACCATATACTCCCACATGACTTGGAATAAAGCTAAAAAGTATGTTAAATCCCTTATTCCTGGGAGAGTGCAGATTGGTCAGTATTTCTAGGGCAAATGAATCCAATTGATTTTCATTATGGCTTAGTGCTTCAAAGGCACTCATGCTATCTGTGTATATAATAAAATTCCGTTGATTAGCAGAAGAAATTTCCCGAAGCGCACAAAGAATCGCCAACAACTCACCAGTAAATATAGAACAATAATTATGCAAACGATAGCTCTCCGTCTGGTATGGAATGCCACAACCGACATAACCATCCGACCTCGAGCCGTCTGTAAAAATGGGCGCCGAATATTGACAACGATGATACAGGAAAAGCTGCTTGAAAATGAACGGTTTCGGAAGGCATGAGAGATATGCAGAGAAACATTCATTTTTATTTATATGGATTTTCAATCATTTCTTTCGATAAGTTTCTAAACTGAAATCTCTAACGATTTTTAATGACTCTGTATTTCAAATTGCTATACTGCATAGGTTTAGGGTTAGTTTATACTGCACAAATTTACCCACAAATTTGAAATAAAATAGGAAAAACTCATATTGCGTGGAATTCTTGGTAATAAAGCAGCCTTGAGAAATAAAATATAATAAAGGGGAGTACGTCGGGGCAAAGAGAGGCTGAGGAGTGACTTCTACTCAAGGTTGAAGAAAATAGGTTGAACCCTTCACAGATATTTCCTACTAAGCTAAATACAGTCGAATTCGGTTAATTGGACCACCGGATAATCGGACCGAATCTTAAAGAACCAAAACAAATCCTATCTACATAAGCCTAATATTATTCGCTTATTTGAACCAAATTCCGTTTAAACGGACCAAAGAACGTGGCAGGGAAGATGAAAAAGAAGCCTCAAGTCACCTGTGTACAGCAGCTAGTCCGAAAGGGAAAAGAACCAGTGGGAGGTGAGCAAGCTCTTTGTTTCTTAGAACGGGCTGCTCGGTAGTAAGTTCTTCAAACGTTGACTTGAATTTGGTAAGAACTTTTTTTATTGTGCTTCGCATGCTGACTATCGTGTAGACCGTTTCGAAGACTTTGTTTGTAAATTTATTTTTCAATGAATAAGCAGCAGTAGTTCTTGTTTGTATGTTTGTATATGTACCGTACAATAAATGTCATAATGACATTTTAATATGTTACGTATAGCACGTCTCGTTTTGTAACATAGGGCATGTTCGTGTAATCGGACCAGCCGGTTATTAGGACCAAAATGATCGCGTCCCGATGTGGTCCGATTAACCGGAATCGACTGTATTATTCTCATCATATACAGTAGAAAACGAAATCAAACATTCCACAATATTAAAAGTTTAATATAAGACAGTGGATTTTTTTTCATGTGTGTGCGATAATAGGCCAGTCTTTCTTTGTTTTAGAAGGCTGATAGCCGGATGAAGTGGTCTAAGTTATTTACATTGACAACGGTGGTTAAAACTTTTTTGGGGCTGAGAGTTTCCTATGGAACTGAACTGGAATACTGACGAGGAGTTCTAACGAATAATATTACAGAAATTCATAACCCCTTCTGCCCTCTGGTGGGGTGGCGTTGGGTGTAAACGGTATAAGTCATCAAAAGATTCTTAGAAGAGTTTTGAGGAGTAGTCAAAATACCTCACATATTTATCTGAAGGTGAGTGATTGTTGCTCGCCTTCAGATGATCTATTGCTCTCACTCCATCGGTGTTTATTCAAGATATTTGTTAACATCTGTTTTAAAAGGCATTAAAAACATCATAATAGCATTATACAACATTTAAAAATCACGTTTCATGTGAATATCTAGAACCGCTATACTCAACCTGCGGCCCGCGGGCCGCATGCGGCCCGGGGAGGCTTTTTAGTTGGCCCAATTATTAAACTAGGTAGTTACAACTTATTTGTAAACAACTTCAAATTTCGCGCCCTTCAAAGAGTTGGTAATTGAACGGGAAGTATGGGAATGTGAGAGATATCAATAATTTACTTAAATTGGAAACGCAAACTATCCTAATCTATGGTTGCGCAAACGATACAAAATACGCGGCGTTGGGAATCCCCTTAAAGGTCTTGTCACGCGCAAACGCGGACGGCGGGGCGACTTGCGAAGCTAAACATTGCTTGTCATGTGTAATGAGACGCGTGTTTTACTAATTGGCAAGTCGCCCCGCCGCTTGTGTTTGCGCGTGGCCAGACCGTAAGATCCATGGACCTAAGTGCGTGTCGCTTTGATTGTCGATCGAAACTAAACTTGTTATAAATTTAATCTAAATTATTAAACTAAATTTGTGTACGTAAAAAGCGTCCTCTGCAAAATAATAGTTTTGTTTTGTAGATTAAGTATACCTATTATTTTCAAAATAATGTCAGGAGTGTCGTCGAAGTATAAAAGAAAAATATCAAGTGAAAATAGATTGTTTCAAGATGAGTGGGAATCTGATTATTTTGTTGTGCCAAATAAAAACAACGCAGCTACTTGTTTGATATGTCGGGAAAGTATCATATTGAAGAAATACAATATTTCTCGTCATTTCATTTCAAAACATAAAGTTTTCGACGAAACGTTTCCTCCCGGATCGTCTTTGAGAAATGAGAAATTGAGTTTTTTTAAGAGATCATTGCATGAGCAACAAAATGTTTTGTTCGCGGCATTATCACAAGACTCGGCGGTAACAAAAGCATCATATGAAATTTCTTACATTCTTGGTAAGCATATGAAACCATTTACCGATGCGGAAATTGTAAAGGAATGCTTTATTAGTGCTGCTAATATACTTTTTGATAAATACAGTAACAAAAAACAAATAGTATCTGATATTAAAAAAATACAGCTTTCGGATTCAACCTGCACCAGGCGTATTGAAGACATTTCTAAATTTATTTCCGATGATATATTAAAAAACCTAAGAAGATGCAAGTTTTTCAGTTTAGCATTTGATGCTAGCACCGATATTTCAGCAACATCGCAGTGCTCGGTGTTTGCTAGATATTGTACAGAAAACAATGAAATTCATGAAAACTTTTTAAAATTACTTCCAATGAAAGGTCAAACCCGAGGCACGGATTACCTTGATACTATTTGTAATTTTTTAGAACATCATGAAATTGATGTGCAAAAAATCGTGTGTTTGTGTACAGATGGTTGTCCTTCAATGACTGGATCCGAAAATGGCTTCATTTCATTATTTAAGAAAAATATAATTGCAGCAATTTAATAACATTCCATTGTATTATCCATCAAGAAAACTTGGCGGCCCGTGTTGTACAACCAGAAATAGAAGCTGTAATGAAAACAGTTATCAATATTGTCAATTATATACGAGCAAAAGAACTGAACCACAGAAAATTTAAAACCCTTCTTGAAGAACTGGGAAGTGAGCACAGCGACGTTCTTTTGCATACCTCGGTGCGATGGCTTAGTAGAGGAAAGGGTTTGGAAAGGTTTTTTTTCATTACGCCATGAAATAATCCTATTTTTAGAGCAAAATAATAAAGTACCCAGAATTACAAAACGAATAAAGGGTACCCAGAATTACAAAACGATGAATGGTGGTGTCTTTTAGGTTTTCTATGTGATATTACGGAAAAACTAAACAATCTCAATCAGAGTCTACAAGGCGAAAATAACATAGTGTCCAATATGGAAAATAAAGTGTTTGCATTTGAGGAAAAGCTAAGTATTTATTATAATGAAATACAGAACAAACAGCTGCACAATGTTCCAACTATTATAAAAACCAGAGAGGACGGTATTAACATTTCAGAAGAAAACTGCTCCATAATTTCAAATTTTATAACTGCACTATTAAACGAATTTCAAAAAAGGTTTCAAGATCTCAGAAAAATAAAAAATTGTTTGTTACTTGTAGAAAATCCATGGCATTTAAAGACAGCAACTATTTCTGAGTTGGCTTCAGTTTTAAATTGTAATTACTCGGAGTTGTTTGATGAATTTATTGATTTTAAAAATGACACCAACCTGGAAGTAATTTTCAAAGAAAAAAGGGGAAAAAGGGAATATGTGGAATTTTGGAGCATTGTTCCCCAAAAATATAAAAGCGTGCAAAGATGTGCCCAAATAATGCTAACATTTTTTGGGTCAACATATGTGTGCGAATCATCTTTTTCAAAGATGAAATACACAAAGAGTGTATATAGAAATAAACTGACAGATTCCCATTTGGATGATATAATAAGAGTAGCATGCAACGACAAACCAGATATTGATAAAGTTTTAAAAAAATGCTCTCAGTTCCAAAAGTCTCATTAGATATACATATAAGTAAGTAAGCATCTTTGTTAAAAGTTCTTTTTTACATTAAACTAAATAATTCATTAGGTTGATATTACTTTTTCATTTATACACCTATTTATTTTTTACTTGCGGCCCGGGCTACCGTGACTGAAACGTGTTTGTGGCCCCTATAAAAAAGAGGTTGAGTATGGCTGATCTAGAAGCTCAAACATGCAAAAAATGCTTGTATATAATGCTTAACCATGATGTAAAGTCGCGATATATTGTCTTGAAGAGGATTTTAAAAAGAGAATATTTTGGTTAGTGGCTAAAATTTTTAAAGTTTATCAAGTCCAGATAAATTGAATCGAAAAAAGATAAATCGACTTTATCCAAATAAAGTGACCCAAATAAAGCTCAAAACATCAAATGGTGAAGTTATATACGCCCTGTAAAGCAGAATTATCTTTTTGAGATATATCATGCTCTTCGATGGATAGAGATTATGATATCAAAATACGGCTACTTAACCTGGAAAATGTTACAACTGGTCGTAGTGGAATCCTGTCGACAAGAATCTGAGAGTTATTGAAAAGCTTTTTATGAATGCTTGATTGCAACGAATTATATTATCTTACTAGCCGCATTTGGTGACCAGCTGGTTCGCCATGAGTAATGCGTTCTAAAATTTTCAATTAAATCACATATTCATTAGCCAAAATTTAAGAAAAAGTTAAAGTTAAAAGATTCAGTTATTAGTAGTCAAAGAGTCGGTAACTTTATTCGGAAAAACTTTTTGAGTTTAATGCTCTAATAATTTATCGATCATGCTCCCCAAATATTAAAAATGTTTTTTTTTCGGTGATGTTACCAAAATATTAAATATGTTTTTTTTAAAGAAATCGAAAAAGGGAAAAAGTTATTGAATGAATAATACAGATATTGCAAACGATTATAGAAATATGCCATTAAGTCGGGATTTCAATGCATATCCTGTCTAAATTCAATCAGGTTTACCGTAAACAAGGAAGATTTGTTGAATTAATTATTTAGATATTGCAAACGATCATAGAAACATTTTCTATGCATTTATTTTTTAAAGAAAATATCACATTTTATATTTATTTTATTTTATCCAGTCACGTGCTAAAAGTAGCTTTTCTTTAGATTTGATTTGCGATGATAGTTGTTGTTTTTTAATTTGAACTTCCGCCTTTGCTTTCTTTTATTTTATCCAGTCACGTGCTAAAAAAACATGGTTAAAATATTTGTTTAAAAATTCATTAAAAATAGAAGCTTAAGTTATACATTAAAACACTGATACCCTTAGAAAGCTAATTGTTTTTTTTTAATTGATGTAAAAACATGTTTGTGTGATAGTATTTTTGGAAGTGATAGCGGAAAAACGTCGACATTTCGCTTCTATTTTAATGAATTCAAATTCTAATTAAAAATTCAAAAAAAGGGCTCAGAGGTGCACATTCCCGACCTCCAAGGTGTACATATACCAAATTTGGTAGCTGTAGGTCCAACGGTCTGGCCTGTAGAGCGCCAACACACACATACACTACACACACATTGAGCTTGATTATAAGTACAGATATAGATTTCTGCAAATTGTTTAATTTGAAGTGTTTTAACTGCTTCTATTTTGAATATTGATATTAAGCATAAATTGCTTTAAAAATGTCGAAAACAGCATTGTATGCTAAACCATATTGAGCTAAAATTGTAAAAAACTTGAATCTTTGCTCCGATGATTTTTTTTTGTAATTTTTTTTTTCATTTATTTCATCTTCTTTTACATTTATTTCAATTTATTTTACATTTATTTCTTTTGCTGATTATTTGATTATAGAAATTTTGCCCATGAATTATTTTTGTAGAATAAATCTTAATACTTAAAAAGAAAACTCTTGACTTATCTTCATATTAATCTGGAATGGAAATGTGTTTTAATGCTAAATATTATTGAAAGTTAAGAATTTTAAGAATTTTTTAGATAGCAAGTCGCAACCAAAACGCAAAGTGGCCCGTTATGAAAATGAATGTATCTGTTAGAATGGTAATAAAATGAATAGAAGCTTGAAATTGCTTGGAATAAAAAACAATAATTTTTATAGTAGATAAAATAATAATAATTTTTTAAATATCAATTCACTTTTCCTTTTGCTTTGAAATTTTTTTGATTAGTTAAAGGAATTTCAATTTTTAAAGTTTTGGGGATTTTGTTTTTTGTGGCTATTATGTACAGATAAATTATAATCGTCTTCTTTATCTTCCATTAATTCATTTCTGAAGCTTAGAACAAGGCTTTTCTTACGGAAAGATGCTGAAACATTTTTGTTAAGAAAAGCACTTTATCACGTGATATATTTTGTCATTTAGTTTAGGGCTTAGTATCGAGGTTATATAAAGTAAAACATTCTGGTAGAATGCGCTCTATGGCAACAACATTTTTGTCTGTAAGGATGCAACAGCTGAGCTTTAATATTGATAGTTGTTTTCTTCATCCTGTTCTATGATAGATTTACAAATACTTTTATGATCGTTCCTAAACTGCTTTATTTTTAAGAAAACAGACAATGTTAGCATATTTTCTGATTTGATATATTTACTTTATTTGTGCCTGAAAAGTGCAGATTCATTGTTGTTTACATTTTCAAATTATTACGTAGTTTTTTTTTTAAACCTTCGTTAAAGATGTATAGTTTCGAAGGAGAGTTCAGAAGGCGGCCACAACAGTCTTTAGGAGGAGCCAGCCGAAAAGTAGCTCGTGAGGAATTAATCCACAAAGCTCAAAGGGAGAGACTGCAGAGAGAAGAGAGAAGACGTATCATCCAAGCGGCGACTGTGATCCAAGCATTTGTGAGAGGATCCCTCTCAAGGCAAGAGGAAAAACGAAAATTTCGTGAAGAATTCGACTATGTCATGAAAACTAAACTGAATGACCAAAGCTCTATTTTGTCTAATCCAGATGTGTTCTACGATCAAATCGGAAAACTGTTGCATTTCTACTATGAGCAGCAAGATAGTGCGAGACTTAACGCTGTGAATCAAATATTTCTACGAGATTCTCTCACTATAAGCAGGTTATTTCTTTTAAGATTCGATGGATGGCTTTACAAGATTCAAAAACTTCTTCTGTTGAATGTTAAGTATCTGAAAAATTGTGTGAAACCAAATTCTAATATATCTTTGTCTTTGAGATTTATTGAAGTGTTTACTGGTTTTGAGCTTTATGATAATCTTAAACAGAATCAAGTTGCAGACAATTGTACTGATAATAATGTTAATTTAAAACAAAACTTCAAGCCCCTTGAAAAAATCTGGGATTATTTAATTAGAAAAGGCTATTATGCCGTACTGCGTTTAGTGTTAGATAATAATGTGCCAGATTCACTGCTCATTTCTCCCAGACCTCCAACACCTTTGGCTGCATCTCTATTGGATCTTTTTCTGCGTTCTTTGACTCTAAAGAGTGATAAAAAGCCTTACTTTTTTCAAACCTTACTTCAAGATTGTTTTACGGAAGAGCTGTCTCAGCAAATAACGTGTTTTCTTTTACCTGCTCTCTCGTGCAAAGCCGATATCATCACTATTGATACAATTTTGACTGCTATATATCCTGACAATCTGGCTTTTAATTTTCGAGCTACATCAAGCTTATTATACACTTTTATTTACTTGATCACTAAACAAGCCAAATCTCTGTCAGATCAGCAGTGTGCAGAATATCTTATTTGTGTTCAGTTCCTATTGCAGTCTGTACCTGGTTGGAAGACTCCCTCCAACAATGAATCCGAGTCGGAAGATGGTGAAATGATAGTTGAAAATGACACCAAAGTACAAATCCAAGAGGAAATAATCAACATGGTGAATAACATTGATCATGTTAATATGATTCTTTGCATACTGGACAGTGAGAAAGCATTCAATCAGTGTGCCGTGGCTATTTGCTCTTTGTGTAATTTACTTCTAGGCCATCAGAAGCTTGCTATCCATCACTATCGTTTGTTGTACAGTCTTGCCTTCAAGCCAGCATTCTTCCGACTACTGTGGAAATCAATACTATCTGCTAATGTTCCGTCTGCTTTTGGTACCACAACTTCATATTTGCAACTTATTACCCAGAGTGTGTTATTGAATCCTAATGATCAAGATGTATTCCTACCCCAACTTATAGTATTTTGCGCTTTATTGAATCATCTCTTATCAACTCTACACGATTTTGAGTTTTATGATCAAAGTGGAGATAAGACCAATGTCAAGATGATGCCATTTACATTATCTGAACTTGCTGGCATCAGTGCTACATTAAAAGATGTTTGTATGGGACTCATTGAACTTGCATATCCAGATAAAAAATCAACATTCAACAGAGATTATGTTAATGCTATGAAGAGTGTGGGGGCTAAAAACTTGGGTAAGCCAGTAGATTTCAATGTCGACAATTGGAATCTACTTTTTAAAGTCGTGGTGGCTTTGCTGAGGCAGTTGTATTCGAGGGATTGCCGACGTAAATTTTGTCCCGAAGGCACGTGGATTGCAAAACAGTTTCCTGTTTTCTTTGACAGAGCAGCCGAGATGTATTTCACCAATCGCCGAAGTTACGGCTACGAACCTTTTGTTGGGCCTCAGAACATGACTAGAGAGCAGCTGGAAGACGAGGGCCCTCCACTTTCTGCTGTGGAAGCTCGCCAGTTAGCGATTCTTCGTGAGTTTCCTTTTGCAATTCGTTTTCATGATCGTTTCAAAATATTTCTGAACCTGATTGTCAAAGACAAGCAGGAAAATCAAGGTGAGCTCTCCAATTTCCAAATGGGTCCCATCATCAGGGTGACTATAAGAAGGAATTTCATTTATGAAGATGCATCAACTTTTCTATCCCTGCAAAGTGAGCCTAATATTAAAATGAGAATTTTAGTTCAGTTAGTGAATGCCGTTGGACTAGACGAGGTTGGTATCGATGGTGGAGGTCTATTTCGAGAATTTCTGCAAGAGTTGTTAAAGACATGTTTTGATCCAAATCGGGGATTTTTTAAAACAACCCATGACGGTCTACTATATCCAAATCCAAATGTGCAACGAGTGACACCTGATTTTGGTCGACATTATTTCTTTATTGGTAGAATGTTAGGAAAGGCTATTTATGAAAACATGCTTGTTGAACTCCCTCTTGCTGCATTTTTTCTTACGAAAATCCTTTCTAGACATTCAACATCAGATGTTGACATTCATCATCTAGCTTCACTCGATCCTGTTATGTATCGAAACCTGTTATTTTTGAAAACATATGATGGGGATGTTACAGATTTAGGCCTAGATTTCACAGTGATGAACAGTGAATTCGGTGAAAATGAAGTTGTGGAACTCATACCGGGTGGTGCTAACATACCTGTGACAGAAAATAATCGAATAAACTACATTCACTTGATGGCAGACTTTAAGTTAAATAAACAAATCAAAGCTCAGTGTCAAGCATTTAAAGAAGGGCTTGCCAATGTAATAGATATGGAATGGCTGTATATGTTTGATTCTAATGAACTTCAAATCTTAATATCTGGCTCCCAAACACCCATAGACATTGAAGACTTAAAAGCTCACACTGTGTATGCCGGTGGGTATTATAGGAACCATCCTGTTATTTGTGCCTTCTGGAGGGTTGTCGAAGGTTTTGACGAAAGACAGAAGCGACAGTTGTTGAAATTTGTCACCAGCTGTTCACACGCTCCCCTTTTTGGCTTCAAGGAACTGTCCCCAACATTTTGCATCCAAAATGCGGGCCGAGAGGTTCGGCTACCAACAGCTTCGACTTGTATGAATCTTCTAAAACTTCCTGAATTTGAAAGTGAAGAAGTCTTAAAAATGAAACTGTCCTATGCAATCGAATCGGGAGCTGGATTTGAATTGAGCTGATTTTTATTCCTTGTGGTGATATTATTTTATACTTTTGTAAAAAAAGAAGTGATTATTATGCATAGATATGTGTTTATTTATTGGATGGAATTTTGTCCCCCTTGTTTGAGTAATGAAAAATTTTGATGTCTCACTAAATGATTGTTGACAGATTTTCTTAGGTTTACCTAACACATGTTTATGCCTTTGTAAATGGATTTTAATACTTCTTTTACATGACTGAATGTTCAGAACATCAAGTGACAAATAAAGTCATAATATTTATATTCTTATTATTTTTAAATAACAAAGGGATGTAAAATATTCTTTATTATCTAGTTTAGAAATAAAATTGGTTCCCTCCAAATACTTTTCTAGCCACTCCTCCCTCCTCTCCAAAAAAATCTTCAAGAGTGATTAAGGATTAATTAATAATAAATAAAATGAAATTCTGTCAAAAATGGCTATTCTGTAAAATATTCTTCTTTGGTTTTCGTAATCCTCACCTAGTGTTGTTCCTATATTTCCAATTAATTAGTTCATAACTTCTATGATGTTCATTTTCAACAAAAATGAACTTAATTACTTCATTTTTTAAACGAATTTTTCTCACAAGAAAAATATAACTTGGGTATTGGTTTTCTAAAAATTTGTTTCTTTATGTAACTTAAATCAGGTGCCGACATTTAAATTGGCTTTTACAAAAGTCAAGCATATTATCTGTTTGCTATTATTTATGTGAGCTAATTCTTTCAGGTTAATTCTCAGGATTTTGATAGA
Organism: Argiope trifasciata; assembly: GCA_026543055.1. Taxonomy (NCBI): domain Eukaryota; kingdom Metazoa; phylum Arthropoda; class Arachnida; order Araneae; family Araneidae; genus Argiope; species Argiope trifasciata. The sequence goes on along the minus strand of JAPMOQ010026171.1, from coordinate 17,341 downwards.
TGTAGTTATTTGTATTATTAAATTTGGTGAATCAGTGATTCATTTAAGTAAAAAAAGCTCAGAAAGAATTATACTGTGGATGATGGTTGATCATTATGGAATATTTTCAACATACAGAAAATTGGGTTAATATTTTAAAAAATAATTAACTTTTGATTGATGCCTTTATTCTATTTCTGCAATGAATAGGTGGGAAATTTAGATCAGATAAGACATTTTTGTTATGGTACAATTTTGAAATGTAAAAGGCATAAAATAAGTGTTTTAAAAACAAATCTGGCTAACTCATGATTTTTTTTCTTGTTCATTTTATCTCTTAAAAATTATAGCATTTCTCATGTAATTCCTATTTATAAATTAATAGTTTTGTAGTAATGAGTACTTAAATAAAGTGAAATATATTGTTTTTTCTATTCTTTATATTAATGCACATTTAATATTTGAAATAGCGATTTTTGCTTTTCTGGTTTATAAAAAATGTTATATATATATATATATATATATAGCATTTTCATTGGTTTTAAAGTAAAAGTTTAAAAAAAAGTTTTGTTATACCTAAAAAGTATTTATTTTCTTTATTTATATTTACTACTTTTTATTTTATTTCTATTTATTGATGCTAGTGTAAAATGGATTATTGTAATTTAAGGTGTGTGTTTTTTCTACCATTTCTGCATTTTGCCTTATTTGCAGATAAATTAGAAGCAAACTCATGTGAATTATCACTAATTCCACAAATATTGACATAATTTTACTTGTAATCTGCATGTTTGACATGATTATTATTAATACTTTATGCTATCTTACATTAACTTATCACATAATTTAAAGTATTTGTCAGCAAATTCTATAAGACATTATATATTACTTTTGAATCATATGGCTCATTTTTCATTGAAATATTATTGCATTTAATTGAATTTCAAGCAGAATATTAAACTGAATACCTCCTTTCACATAGCAAATATTTTTCGCTTGGCTGTAACTAATTACTTACTGGCAAGTTTTTATGTCTTTACTTTGATGGATGCATATTTCATAAATTTGGTTCATTTTTCTAAATTTTTAAGGCTTCCATGAAATACTTTACAATTGAATGAAGTAGATTTAAGATTCTACAAAACATTTTATAAAATTGCTGCTGAATTTGACTGTGTCAAAATTAATCTTATCAAGATTATGATAGTTTATCGATTATTAAGATGGCTGCCGACTTTCTGGTTTTATTTATATTAAATTTAATGCCAATTTTGCCCCCCAAAAAATAAATTGAAAAAAAATTTTGGAGGCATATATTGAGTCAAAATGTTTGTATTTTGAATCTGATATTAACCATATCATTGACTTTTGAATTTGAAAATCATTTTAAACCTCATGTCAATCTATAAAACATCAGTATAATGTTTTTGTTCATTATTTTATTAAAAACAGAAGATTAAGTTAGCAAATCTTAACAAATTAATAGTATCACTAGACGAAATGTATCAATGTTCAAGCTTGATAATGAGACCCACCAACAGAAAAGTCTCAAATGTTATTTGTATTAAACAACTAATGGAACAGAATACATTATTTGCAGTTGATAAAAATAAAAATATTATATACTTTTATCATTTTATATCCCTTATGAACAAGTTTGATATATTAATTTTGTTTTGAATTGATATCTTAATTATAGTACTGTATTTTCACATAAATTGTATTTATACTTTTCATGTCTATTTTTGATTTTTACTGCTGGAGAACAAATAAAAGTAAGGATAAGTTTGAATGCAGGATGCTGTACCATTCTCATGTTTCCAGTAATTTCACTAACCATTAAATAACAACCTGGAAGTTGAATCTTAACTGTATTGAATCGAATACTGAATTTCATGAAATAATACTTTGAAATATTCATCTTTAATTAAAGGACCTTGTTTAAAAGCTGTTAATAATATCAAAGATTAAATATATATATATTATGTATTTGTTTTAGGGAAGTAATTATTGTTACTGAATTCTGTTCTATTTTTTTATTTCATACCATATGATCTATATATCAATTTTAAGTAAAATATATTCAGTTTTTCCCCCCTTTCTTTTAATATGTAATATATACCAATAAAAAATTAATACTTCCCTATAGTGTCTTGTTGGATTTTTCTGAAATAGTTCCTAATAGCTAATGCTTTTAAAACCTTTGTAATTTTCAAAAAAAAATGATATATGCTTTTGTGAATGCATTTGGGATTATATAAGTTCTGAAAGAACTAATTCTACTCTAAAAACATTTTAATTATACTGTGCTAAAATTATTTTTTTCTAGTTTCAAGGAAATATAATATATTTATAAAGTTTGAATGTGTGTTTCTTTGTCTCCCAGAATCAATTTGAAAGTAAATGACTTGAAATGATTTTTTAAAATACATGTTTAATTTTCATATCTTGCCAAATTTCGAAAATATTTGGTGAATCATTAAATTGCATGCAAAAATCCAAGCAAACTTATTTTTATAAAAAAGCAGAATTTTTAAAATTACTTTAATTTTATTGAGATTTTAATTTCTCTGAAGTTTTTTCAATAAATCTAAAAGTTTATGACATCCAACTTTCTGAAATTTTGTCTGTTGTAAACAATTTGTTCTGTTAATGTCAATGCTGGTGCTTCAGAAATAATTTAAATTAAGGATAACAAAATTTAGTAAAGAACGAAATAATGTAAAATTTAACTTATTAGATCATTTTTTTAATTCTATGAAATAGGTAAAATTGAGAAAATAAGGAAGCAAGATTAATTTATTGTATGGAAAAATTAATTGAAATATGATATTCTTTAAAGAATTTCAGGTATATTGATAAGAATGAGAAGGTAATAAAAATTAAAGAAGATAATTTCTCAGATCTATAAATTAACGGTAATATAAATTAAAGACAGAAAAATTTCTCAAAATCTAAAACAAAAAGTGGAAAATGTTGGAAGGAAATAAAAAAAGCAATTATCCTTTGAAAACATAGTTTCAAAAATTGTGTGAAGGAGTTTTATTCTGAAACCTTTATATTTATAAGGATACATTATTGCAAACTGAGCCAGAAGTAATATGACTTTTTAAAAGGCTCTGTGTTCCTGAAAAACATTTAATCTCAGGTATACAGCAGTTAATATGTAAACATCTTGTGAAATTGGATGTGCAATTAGTTCTATTAACTAAAAAAAAAATACTTTTAATGTACATATAATTTCAGTGTATGCTAAAATAAATTATTTGTTAATAATTTTTGTTCAAGATATTTCTGCATTCATTTTCAAACTTTTGTCATACATTTGAATAACAGAGTGGTTGAATTTTTTGTTATGAGAGAATTATTAACTATATTTTTAGTTTCCTTATTATACCCTAAGACTATGCAAATTGCATGCTATTATTTGATACAGTTTCCTTTTGTTGTTTCATATTATGTTTTAAATAAGGTTTAACACTTGCCTATGCTTAAAATTTCCTAGTTATTGTTGTTTATTTAATACTTTTCATGCACCTGTACATACAATAGTTTTGCTGAGTACTCATATCAGACTAAAGTGAATGAAAATGTATATCTGCATGTATCAACATTTTCTACACAAATCTCTCAAATCCGTGCTTGAACTGTAAAACAAACAACCAGTTGTATATGTATTTTTCTTAGATGTGATTCATTTTATTATTGGTATTTTTGTATTTTGAAGGATATAAATATGACATATAGAAATATCAAAAACTGTATTGATATTATTTGTGACAATTATAACAGAATTAAATTTTTCTCGTGAAATTGATAAATTTGAAAACAATGAGATTTGTGTAAGCAGGTTATTCTGTGACTGTTTTATACTATTTTAATGTTGTAAATTGTTTATTCCATAGTTTTGATTTACAAATACATTTTCAAACTATGCAGAACCTGTAAGTATTTTGTATTATAATAAATAAAATGACTTTCTGTTATTAAACTCAAGGAAAGTTATCTGATTTGTTAGTTTGTTTCACAAGGAGGAGACATGATAATGTATCACCAGTTTAATAAAAAGCAAAAAAATAAAAAAATCTTGTTCCATGTATTATTTTTTTAACTTCCTTTAATTTTTTTATCATTTATTATTTGTAATGCTATAGTTATTGAATAAATTTAATGAAGACAGTTTTCAAAAAAATTTCATAAATGTACAAGAATATAGAACATTTATTTATTTATTCTTGTTTTTTAGTTTGAATTTATGGTAATGGATTAAAAGAATCTTTTTTTTTTTTTTTTTTTCTGTATGAAATAAAATTTCTTGGTTTCCAAGGTTTGCTTTCACAACCTTGGAAACCAAGCATTTTGCTTTCCTTTGGAAGCAAAAATTAATTAATAACTGATAATTATGTTCTAAAAGTATACAAATAACATTGTTGTGAAAAATTTGACTTTCTTGTACATCAGTAAGTTGGCTCTAAATAAATTTGATTTTAACAGACTTGGCAGGAATCACATAAAAAAATGTTTTAAAAAAATAATTGGTGTTCAGAAATACTGCCGTTAAAGAAAATTCTGTTTTTAATTATTTAATGTATAATTTGTGCTGGCAATAGGATTACTTCTTTTTTATAAATATATCATACCAAAAATACATATTAAGATGTTGAGAAATTCATTTATGTTTGTTTATTTTCGTCTGTAGGAATAAAGTTTTTTTCAAAGAATCGTTTCTGGCTTGACTAATAGCATAATCAGTAGCAGACTAAGAACCATCGCATATTCTCAGCAGCTGCAGCCAAAATCCGAAAATGTTTCTTTTTATATTGTTGTCTTTCATTTTGTTTCTTTCTTCTAAATTCTTTATTCAGGTAATAATAATTATTGAACTAATTATTTTTGTTAATTGTACTTATCTCCAGAAGTTTTTTCTCCTGTTTCTTTCGATCTTTGAGTTTTATTTGATATAAAGCAACTAGTTATGTGAGCTGTGTTTTAGCTTAAGTTTCTATAATTAATTTTAACTATGTGATAATATTTATGTTTTCCCAATTCAAGATTGTTTTCAATATATTTTAAGTACATTAAAATAAAAACTAATAATACTTAGAACAACTTCGATATATTATCGATTTCGATTAAAAGAAATAATTTATCACCAAATTCTAGCAAAAGAAGGCAATGTGGTGTAGTGAGCAGCATTAGCGTTTCTAATCGTAATAGTGCGATTAATGCTGCAGCATATTAATGAAAATATGGGGGAAAAAATAAATGTAAAATGGAATGCTCGCAAAAAAAAGCTAAATCGAAAATAACTAAATTAATCAAAAGAATTATGCATAAAAGGGGAAAAAAATTAAGAGAAATTAGCAGAAAGATCGCATACAGTAAAAAAAAAGTAAAAAAATGACAATGTAAATTCAAACAAAGTGCCACTGAAAAATTATCAACATCACAAAGCACCAAATGTTTGCATATCAAAGTTTTGCCCAATATTTATAATTTCATGATACGTTTGAAAGAGAATTTCGTGTTAAATAATAAATATAACAATTTTATTAAAAAAACAAGTATAAAAATAATTTCATCGAATTCTCAAGACTAATGATTGTTTCATTTCATGAAAATCACAAGTTTCATCACATCATTTAGTAGCATACAGATGATTCATAAATAATTAAAGATATAGTGCATGACATAATCAATACTTGATTATAATGTAATGTTAATAATAAATAATAAATTTAATTAAAAAAAAACAAGTATGAAAATAATTACATCGAATTCTCAAGATTAATTATTGCTTCATTTCATGAAAATCACAAGTTTCATCATACCATTTAGTAGCACACAGATGTTTGATAAATAAATTAAAGATATAGTGCATGACACAATCAATACTAAATTATGTTGTATGATTAAATGTACATAAGAAAAAAAGGATTCGATGGAATTACTGCGTTGCAAACTTTTTCATGCAATGCATTTTTTGAAAACATCTGTGGTGACATCTTAATAAGCCAGTAACTACCACTAAACATTGGTGGCCATTTTTGTATTGTGTATAAGATACTGGCTTTCAAATCCGAACATCGCAGGTTCGATCCTTGGTGGAATTCAACCTACGTATTGGCACAATTTCACCAACACCTACGCCAACTGGCTTATTAAGATGTCACCACATATCTGATTGCCACCCTACACTTATGAAGCAACGAGAGATTTACGTAGAATCTGATTTTGTTGACGATGATGCAGAAGATTCGATTTCATCCGAACTGTCATTTTCAGCTTCACTGACAGACACCTCTTTTTGAGACACTTCATCGATGCTTCTTGTAGTATCAATTGTTTTTTCTTTTAAATCCTGCGAATAAAAAATTGGTTTTATTATATAAATAGCACTAACATAGAAATATCTAGGTAAAACTTATGATTAATGCCCGGTTTCTCGCCAAAGCTCGCTACAGTTCTGCCAAACATCTAAAACAAATTACCAAAAGTTCGCCATCTTGGGTGACCATAAATGGTAAAACTAATACCTTTTAACTTTCATTAATCACTGTCAGGTTTGTCCCGTTTGTTGAGAAACTTCCGGAAAATATTTCGCTTGAAATCTAGATAAGGGTACTCTTGTTTTGTGGTCATGTTATTTGGCACCTAGTCGAAGATCCCAACACTGTCAAGTCGCCAATCAATACTGCTAATCGCAGAAACAATATTGTAAAATTAGTTATTGATTTTTGACTTTGACGACCTGACATTCTTGATAAAATGAAAGAGCACCCTACACTGTAAAATTAAAAAACAGTACGTAAAAAAATGATTAACAATGAAATGACTCTGTGCGAATTTTCATTATCCAACAGTGTGGAGACCTATTAAGTAGTTAGTATCCATAAAGTAGTGAAGCTTGAATACTATGAGCATAAACGGAGACATTTTTATCTTCTCAGCAAGTCAAGTTGCCCAAGTCTCCTCAATATGAATTGGGATTGAAGTGAACATCCCAATCCGTTCTGTGGTATCAAATAAGCCACTTGACTTTTGAAGACAAAAATTGGATACTTTCAGTGATTGTTTAACTCACTACAAACTAACCTTTCACCACTTAAGATAGCACCACTATCATCCAGAAAAAGATGCATATTTCTCAATAATTGTCCTTAACTGTCTCTTCAAACGACATCCTTCGAAAAGTTCGCGAAACTATTTCCAACGGCCATGGTTTATATCAAAAGAATTAATGAACAACAGTCTTGACAGAACCTTTCAGTGGTGAAGATATCTTCATTCTTTGCATTCTTGTGATTCCAACAAATGCGCCATTTCAATTTCAGATAGTGCAATTCCTAATTTAAAAAGCATTTTTAATCACCATTAACAATGCTCTGGGATAATCTTTTGGGTTGTAAGGTATCTCAACATGGATTTTTCACACATGGACACTTATACAGTAAAAGCTACTTATTCGCGCTTCCTTCATTTGCGGATTAAAAAAATGCGACCCAATTACTGTATTCGCGGCTAAAAATGTCTTTATTCGCGGATCTGATAAGAACATTCATCATAATGAAAGAATTCCAACCCAATATTTTTTTCAAATGCCGTCCAATGGACTATTAAAAAAAGTAAAATAGATCTTATGACAACTTTGTCTAAAATATGTTGTTAAATGCAAACTGCAAACATAGCCGAAACCGCGAATGGAATAGGATGAGATGGGTTCGAACAGATAGAATCAAGTGACATTCAGGAACGGCTTGAATCGCAAGATGAAGATCTGATTGAAAGCGATTTGGAGGAAATGCTAAATTCCCAGCCCATTGAAGAAGAGGCTTCAACGAGCACTGGAAACGAGACATTTCATTTGAAAAATCTAAGTCAAGGTTTAAGAATGGCAAATGAGCTTTGCAATTTCATTATGAACGTCTATGGAACGAAGTCTTATTTTTAAGAGGCAAATTGCACATGCGACTGCTGCGTATCAGTTTGAATGGAAGGAGCTTTCAAAACCTGCCAAGCAAGAGAAAATGACAAAATTCTTCAAACCATTGCCTAAGCCTTAAGATAATGAATCAAAATGCTCAAAAACTTCAATTAAATTGATTTTTTATATGTTTTTTTTTTTTTTTTTTAAATTTTGTCACCTTGGAATGTATTCCCTACAAATGACCCTTCCGTATTCACGGTTTCTGTATTCGCGGCATATTTATGGAACATGTACCCCGCGAATAAAGAGCTTTTACTGTATATTGAATGTTCTAGAGTCATCAAATCAGATGTGAACACAATGCAATTTATGCACAGACAATATTGTCTGAGCACAAATCAGATGTGCATAGATATTTTTTGTTGTATTGTGGGTATACAACAAAAAATATTCTATACCCACAGGTATTGTGAAATTAATCATATTTGAACGATGCATTTTCCGTTTTCTTTTTTTTTCCATTTAACCAGCCACAGCAACAGGTACAGCTAGTAATTAAATAAAAATAGTTGAAAAACGATGAAAAACACTTCAATTTGACAGATGAGATGAAATTTTTGTTTCACTCTGCAACAAATTTATATGGTTTGGATTTCTGAATTTTTTAAAAAAAACCCTAACTTTTTTAACATTCTCACAAATTGTTTAACACAAAGTGGACATGCCAAATAGTTCCACATTTTGATGGCATATTCAGCAGCGGGTGTATTTTCTAGAAACCTGTTCACTCAACAATTCAGAGAATTTCCAATATAACCATTGAGATGAATAAAGCCTTTCTCAAATTTAATTTTTCCATAGATTAATGAAATTCTCTTAAAATATGGAATGTCTCTGATGCCCTTTATCAGATTTCAGTCCCTTTTTTTTTTCAACTCCAAAATTTAAAGAGAAGATCTATTTGTTTTGTTTACAAAGATCTATTAAATGCTTCATCAAGCCTTCAGATCAGCCAGACAATTAAATAAAACACATTATGTCTAGAACAAATACTAAATGAAACTGTCAGAGTATTTTGTTGCTCCACAAAAAAGAGTTTTGATAATTTTATTGCTTCAGAGTATTTCCCAGAAATTGTTTGAATTCTCTTTTAAAGAATTATTAGAATAATAACTTTTGCATTTTTCAAAGACCATTTTAGTTCTTTGAAGTAATAAAAGCAAAACGAATAATATAATAGTATTATCTCTCTCTGTCGAATCTGTTACATATTCCTTAATAGTTGTGGTGCTTATAGTATTAATCCAAGCTACCTGCCCATCCATCTTTCTTCTGCCATACTACATGAATTGAAAATGTTGGTTGACAGGATTTGCCAGTAAACACCTTTTTTCACATTGTTGGAATTGAACTCCAAAATGGTTTCCTCTTCTTTCCCAAAAAGTAACAGAAGCCTTATAACATCAAAATTAATAGCCTTAAATGGTAAAAATAATATTTTATTACTATTTTACTATTATTTTAGTATTAATTACTATTTTACCATTTAATAGCCTTAAATTGTAAAAAGAGAAATTTTACAATTACAGCATTTTTACAAACCACAACAAAATTTTCAAAGCTCCAATACTATTTGAAACTGAAAAACTATTCAATATTAAACAAAATTGCACAAATTTACAAAGCAATTATTGTATAAAATATCACATTTGAGTTCGTGTAAAATTACATTTTAAGTTGCTAACATTACATAAAAATTATTTATTGTTAATTTATTTTAAACTGTACAGCTGTAATATTAAAATATAAAGGTCTAGAAAGATAAAATTTTCGGTACAATGTGACAATACATCATCTAAATAATTCAAAATTCAACTGAGTAAATCAGTGTATTTAATTAAACTTAAGTATAATATGGGCAATTAATTTTAGAAAAAAAAGTTCTAAGATTCCATAATGTTTATAACAATAAATTATAAATTAATGACTAGTAATTACAATAATTAAAATTAAAAATTCTACTTTTCTAATATAAATATGTTTTTAAAAATAATTTTTCTTAAATTTACTACACACATTTGCAAACATGTACATGGAAAAAGAAAACCTTTCATTATAGGATATATTTTAATGAACAAAAATCTTTACTAATGATACAGGAGGATGTGTGTCTGTGAGCGTGATAGTGCTTTACAGCAATGCTCCGCAACCGGTGTGCCACGAGCCAGATACAGGTGTACCGCGGTCTGACATTTTACAATTTATCATCATGTATTTAATTCATGTATTAATGACATTTTTTTTCCTAATAATGTCTATTTTTCTAAATATACTATAGAATAATTATTATAACTAAATAATTATTCAATGGTCCCCTGGTGAGAACAATTGGAAACTGCATAGTGTGTTGTGTAAACACCAAGGCCTACCAAATTAATCATAGATAAAGCAAAATGACCGTTATGCGCGTCGTTGAAGACTCATGCGCATGTGTTATTTGCATTTGCGCGTGGTACATCACATTCACTCATACGTCATTGTTGTCATTTTTTTTACAACACAAAGTTAAATAAACACGTTCCTACCACTAACGATAATTATTATTAATTATCTTACTGAATTATGTATTAATTAAAAATGATAAGCGGTCGTGCTTAAAAGATCTTGACCAAGAACTTCGGGTCGCGGTGTCAAATATTGAGCCGAATATAAAACGTTTGTGTTCATTGAAACAAGCGCATGTATCACATTAATAATTATTATGATTGCGTAGAAATAAATATGTTATGGTTTTATGTATGTATACTTTTTCAAAAAAATAAAAAACAAACATTTATTGTGAAATTTGTGTATCAATGAATACCTGTATACTTTAGCTTTTGGTGTGCCGCGGAATTCTAGAAAGAAATAAGGTGCATCGTAGATGAGAAAAGGTTGCGGAACACTACTTTACAGGCTAAATGTTTGAGCCAGAGTTACCTAATTAGGTCCAAATATATTTCAGAAATGGTGAATATGCACCTGGGAATAATTTTTTATATTTACTGTTAATTAACTAAATATTAAACAAACTTTTGGTATTTATTGTGATAGTTTTCAAAAATATTCTATAATACAATACAAGCCATATTTACAATTATACATAATTATTAGATGCATAATTGCATTATTTTCAAGCATTGTTGAAAGCTAAAGAAAAAAAATGATTGTGTTTATAATGCATACAGTTAGTATGAGAAAACAGAAAGTGATGTACTGTACAGAGAAATTGTATATTTAAGAGATAGATTGCCCATGCCATTGTATTTTTGACTATTTGCACTCAGAAAAGTAAGCCGATGCCTAATTATTCTTCTTAATACCTACCTTGTTAAGTGCTCCAAAAAATATATAGATTTATTTTAAGTTCAATTTCCTCCAAAAAGTATAAAAATGCATGCTTTTTTAACAATAAAAGTTAAATAAACAAAACATCAAAATGATGCATCGTCTGTGAGTGAGAGTCACCACCCAAGTGAAAAGGGTTAATAGTGTGATGATACCAGAGATTTGACTTTATTAGAAAGATTTATGCCTAAGGTTAATAGAACAGATGTAATGCTAAGAAAATAATATGGATTTAATGCCAAATCCCAATTTTATCCTTAATTCTTTTTTTTTTTGAGGAAATCACTAATATCAAATCATGCCTAAGAGATTCAATTGGAGTATAACCAATGTAAGAGCAAATAATTAATCACTAAAAGAAATTAGTTAAGAATTAAATATCACTGAATTAAATGAAGCTTCTTGTAACACATTATAAAATGTATATATTTGGGAGGAAAAAAAACAGATGATGAATATTGCAATTATTTCTTATAAAAAATTATAGAAAAGAATACCTTTGATTGTCTTTCAATTAGAAGAAATTGTTTAGAAACCCTTTTCATCATGTCCTCCAGTTCTTTTTCATACTCTTGTTCACGGCTCTTCTGTGATTCTCTAAAATTTAATCAAAATACATTCAATAAATAATAATAGCTTAGTATGTATTTTATAAATCCTTTCAGTGTAGTGAATGAATAGATCATTACAAAGAAATAATGATGAAAAATTGATTCTGGCATTTTCTGTTTATACAGGAGCAATTTGTAACTTTTTTTAAAAAGCAAATATGAACTTACACATTACAATATAAACCCTTGTGTGTAAATATTTTTCATGGATCAATAGTTAATATGCTATAGACAGCAACAGTAACTTTTATTTCAACAATATGATTCCATTAAATTTTTTAAACTCTAAATTACTTCCCATTAAATAAAAACCTACTTTTCACTCAAAAACAATTGTTAATACTGTGTAGAGAACTTTTTAAAGAAGTTATGCAGGAATTATATATTTCTCTTTTACATAAAATATTTCACCTAAAATTTTTGACTTTTTCTTCAATTTCTTTTCCAATATTGTACACTTGTTCAACAGATTTCAACCTTGGCCATATGTTTTTCAGAATTTCTTTTCTCTTCTCAGCAATTCTTTCTCTGACACTTTCACCCATTTCTTCTTTTCTTTTTCTCATTTCTATGTCTGCTCTGAAACAAAGAAGGTACTAAATTATTTCAAATTTGAAAAAATAAAGCAGTAAATGCATAAAAGTGTATTATATATCTGAGAGCCATTCAAGCAATAAAATGAAGGTATTGAAATGATATCAAAATAAAGTTACATCACTGTCAATAAAAAGATGAAAACTTTTACATTAAAGTGAATAAGATTAAAAAACTCATGGTTAAATATTTCCCTAAAATATATAATCTCATAACTGCAGTTAAATAAAAATAAAACAGATCCAATACATGCTCACAGAAATTAACAGTATCATAATTTCATATATTATTATGATTTCAGAGAAATTAAAATCTGTTTTGAAAAAACAACCTAGGAAAGAATTCTACAATGGTAAAAATATAATGGACTCTACTTTTCATTCTACAGTCTGTGAAGAGTTGGTTATTATTAGTTAGCAATGTCACAATAATAGAACATTTGACTATTAGATGAAGCTATCATTTATTCATCAAATTTCTAACCCTCAAAATAAATGCTGAATTACAACAATTATTCAACAACGGTTGCAAAATATATTATGTCAAGTGTGTGTTTTGTTATGTCAAGTTCATGAATATTTCAAAAAAATATTTACTTTTTACAAAGATTATATATTTTAATAAATTTAATGAAAGAATGCATAATTATATATATTATATCAAATTAGTTTACACCACATTAATAATATGTATGGCATTACATGTGAACATGCATGTATATACTATTAAAAGACTTTTTTTTATTGCCTGGAAATATTAAGTACCTTTGTATTCTAAGAAATTTTGAGTGACAATTCAGTTTGGTACTCTTATAAAACTATTGAATCAATGCTGAATGAGGAGTATATGTTATGTGTAAAGGTTAATAATATTAGCCTTTACACATTGTCACATTACCTTAACCCTTAATCAGAGTAATAAGAAAAGCTGCATTAAATGAACTCGCTTTACTCTAAAAGAAAGAGCTTCAATATGCAGGTTATTTAATTATTTCTTTATAGTAACTTTCAGATTCTCTCAACTAACATGGCTTGACTACTAGGTTATGACAACCATCAGGAGTCATTCAGATTAAGGTCTAATAAACTAGTTTTTACAGTTAATAAATTTGATTTTTTATTTAATAAAATCTCTCTAGTCATAAAACTGTTTTACAAATTGAAATTTTAATATATATATATATATATATATATATATATATATTGGGAAAACACACACACACAGCTGATAACATACACATAACTGGTGCATCTTTTGCAAATAAAAATAAATGATGAAGTAATTTTTAAATGCATTTTATTAAAAAGCCTTTTTAAAAATCGAATGAAATTAATTCGATTTAATAAAAACAATTTAGATTAAAAATATTTTTAAACAATTTACTAAATTGCTGTAATTTTTTAAAAAATTTGGTACTTCTCCATTAGCCAGGCAAATTGAAGTATTGCTCAATAATGTAGAATTCACCAATTTTTTATAATGCTTCATTGGCTTTACTTGGTGACTCGGCTCATGTTTAGTTTACATTAGCGATATTTGCACACGGATAATGGAATAGTACCAAAAAATCTTCTATTGATAAGGAAATTTTAATAATTAGATTTCAGTTAACTACTTTAGATTTAAAGAATAAGAATGAAATTTTTTATTTCGGCTGCTTAAATACTTATTATTAAAACTAAAGTTGATTGAAATTGAGACTATAAAAATGTTAAATATACATGAATAAAGAAGCTTGAATTTTTGGATTATTTTGCAAATACCAAAATTTATCAGTAAGATTTTTCAATTATTTTTATTATTCAGAGCCTTGAAATTGCACAACTTTTAAAAATATTTTCATAAAATAAATTATATTTCATATTAAAATAATCCATGACAATCTCAAATTCTTTATAACAATATCCAATTATATTTATTTCATAAAAAATAAAATATATAATTTTAGATTATATTTAAATACCTAAGATTTTAAAAAGCATGTGCTACTTTTGTATGTTATTCAGTTCCCAAACAGGAAATTCATATTAATTAGTAAACTTTTGTAAAACATTATATCTCGCAAATTATAATTATTCTAACCAAATCTAACAATTAGCTTTAAAATTTCCAATTAAAGCTAATAATTATGTTAACATAATTAATAATTAAATAACATAAAATATGTTTTACATGTAAAATTAAAAAGTTTAAATGACTTTTTTTTCCTTTCAGTTTTCATGACTCTCTTTCAGAACTTTTCATATTATCTTTCAATGTCTTTTCACTTTTTGAGATGACTCTCTTTCAGAATATTTTGAACGTTTTGACAGTAGCTATGCTGAAAAAAGAAATTAACATTTTATGAAAAAATTCTCAGTGACAGCTTCTATTCAGCTAATAAAAAGAAGGACCTTAAATGTTTGAATCAATTATCCTTTTTTCTTGTTATAGAGAAAACCACTAAACTAAAAATTGTCATTGAATTGATATAAAATGGCAACTAGATGCTAAGTTTTGTCTTACAACAGATACAACATTCTAAATAAATGATATTTAAATTTGATATTCAAAATTTAAAATCCAGTAATAATGAAAATAATTTTAATATTCTTTGAATAACTAATTTTAATATAAATTTTGAAGAAGAAAAAATAAACACATATAATAAAGAACATGCAAATGTGAAACTAAATATAATTCAAGTAATACCACAGTCAGTTAACTACCTAATTTGCTTCTCTCTTAAAAGTGTTGCATTGGTCATTCGTACAGGAAAATTATGATAAGGTAAGGCACTTTTATGAAATTTTTTATCTTTATTGACTTTAGAATAATTTTTGGTAGAAGTGGATTTCTCAGCATCCCATAAGTCATTCTGCAAGACTTTGTTATTCCAATTTTCAACTGTTTCTTGGCATTTAATACTATATAAACGCTTTGTAATGGCCTCAATCTTTTCTCTTGTTACATTAACACTACTTTTACAAGAAGAATCAGAAAAGTTATATAAAGAATATGAACGTTGAACAGGTTTAGGGGAAAATGGCAGAGAAGATGTTTTTAACAATTCTTCTGCTCTTTGAGCAATAAGAAGTTTACGTATTTCTTCTTTGTTTTTTACTTTTTGAGATATATTTTCACTCAGAATATTTTTAGGCACTGGTTTTGCCTTGAATGTTTTTGATCCCTCTTGTGACAGATTAGACATAGATTTTGACCTTGAAACATTGGTTTGAGCACTAGTACTTAAATTAAAAGGTTTTACTTTCTTGTTCATGATTTCAATACACTTTTCTTTGCGCTCTTTCTTTCTTTGTTCATACATTTTCATCATTTCACCATATAAAGGTAAATGTACATGCTTAGGAACAGGCTTGGGAGAAAATTTAACATTCAACTCTTTTACAATTTGGCTGTTCATTTCTTCTCTCAATTTTGAAATCTTCTCATCTTTGATCTGTTGCCGTCGTACATTTTCAGCAGACAGAGAAAATGGTTTGGGAATAGTAATGTTGAACTGCATATTGGATTCTTTTACACTTTTAAAAGTGTAATTTGGACAGTCATCTTTTTCTGAGTCAGTTCCAGTCATGGATTCAGGATAACAGGAATTTCTTTTTTCTTCCAGACAAAAATCTTTAACAGAATTTTGCTCTTTCTGAATAGAATTACATCGTGAAAATATTTTTTTATTAAATGAATTTCTTCGCAATTCTTCAGGACAATAAGATTCTGTTCTATAGGTTCTTTTTTCCTGAGATGCATCATTTTGAGCACACTGTTCTTGCTGATAAGAATCTTTTTGTTCTGAAAAATAAGAATTTTTACAGAAAGGTTTTACTTGTGGGCACGAATTACTTCGTTCCTGAAGAGAATCTTTATTAGTAAATTGTGAATAATGCTGACTTTGTAAAATATTTTTAGGGCCTTGTTTATGACATGTTGAACAAAAGGAAACTAATTTTTGACATTTACTACATAGTTCTTTAGGTAATAGTTTTGACACATCATAAGAAGAATGACAACTGTTTTTAATATCTACAGAAGATGTTGAATCATTAGAAAAATCACTTGCAGATGCTTCATAATCAACATCAAGATTAGATTTTGAGATCATGATTTCATTATACAAGGAGTAAATATTCTGCAACGCTTTATTAGCAGTAATTTGAATATTTCGAATATCTGCAGTTTGATCTTTAAAAGATACCGCCATAGTAAAAGAAACTTGGTTTGGATTTATATTCATGAGACTCGAAAAAACAATTCCCAAACTTTTGGAGAAAAATGTTTTTTTAATAATATTTACGGTAATGTTGAAATAAAATATTTAAAATTATCCTATCACTTCTATAAATTTTAAAAATAAAAATGGACAACATTTTTTTTATAAATAATTAACTTTATGTACTAAAAAAACTGAAAAGCATTTGACTAACAAATCGTAAACAAAAGATGCTCGCCCGAAACTAGAACTGTCAAATGTCATACAGTCAAATATACAGTTTATGATTCACCATTCGAGTTAATAATATAGAATACTGAACGAAAAATTATATAGTAAAAGCAGTAGATGACAAATATTTTACTGATTATTTTGTATCCCAGAACAAATAAAAAATTTCAAATGCTCAAAATTGTTTAATTGCTAAAAACTAGATTATATTAAAATGGCAACATTACCAATTCATGTGAAACAGATGAGCATGGAGTTTAATGACGAAGCTCCAGTTTTAATGATGGTAGTATAATGGTTGATACACTGCTAAAAAATGACAGAGTTCACTTGCCCGAGGTTATAAACTGAAATTGTACATCGGCAAGCCATTTCTGACTAGAGATGCATAATCCACGGTTTTTT
>JAPMOQ010026154.1:0-11792 GCA_026543055.1 Argiope trifasciata | reverse complement strand
TAATTTATATAAACTTCTTGCAATATATCACACAAATGCAAATATTACGGATTTTGTTTTAAGCAGCATAATCAAATGTTAACACATGAAGCTTTTAACAAAAGCTTAAAAATATAAAACTATCAAATTCTATTGCAATAATATAATAAAGTATTAATCTTCATCTGTATTATATATTCAAAAATGCTATGTAATTTTGTTGCTACTTCATGAATAGCAAAACAACCTATTATATTGTGTATTTGTTGTTATTATTATTATTATTTATACACTGATGGAAAAAAAACCCAACATCAAGAAAAAATTATTGTACAGTAATGAAATTTTAGGACTACATTTGTCTAGGTAACATATCTAATTGATTAAAGTTTCAAGATCACAGGTAGAGCCATTGGCGAGAAGAGCTATTTCAAATGTGAAATGTTGGTACATTAGTAACCGGTGTAACCGCCAGAATTTTGAATGCAAGCATGCAAACGTGCATGCATTGTGTCGTACAGGTGTCGGATATTAGTTTGTGGGATGGAGTTCCAGGCCTGTTGCACTTGGGCGGTCAATGCAGGGACGGTTAATGCTGGTTGTGGATGACGTTGGAGTTGTCATCCAATGATGTCCCATACGTGCTCGATTGGAGAAAGATCTGGTGATCAAGCAGGCCAAGACAACATGTCGACACTCTGTAGAGCATGTTGGGTTACAACAGCGGTATGAGGGCGAGCGTTATCCTGTTGGAAAACATCCCCTTGAATGCTGTTCATGAATGGCAGAACAACAGGTTGTATCATTAGACTGACGTACAAATTTGCATTCAGGGTGCGTGGGATAACCACGAGAGTGCTCCTGCTGTCATACGAAATTGCTCCTCAAACCATAACTCCAGGAGTAGGCCCTGTGTGTCTAGGCCGCAGACAGGTCACTAGCAGGCGTTCACCTGGCCTCCTTCTAATCAACAAACGGCTATCACTGCGACCAAGGCAGAACCGGCTTTCATCAGAAAACACAACAGATCACCACTCAGTCCTCCAATGAGCTCTAGCTTGACACAACTCACGTCGCAAAAGGCAGTGGTTTGGAGTCAGTGGAATGCACTGTACAGGGCGTCTGGCTCGGAGCTGTCCTTGAAGTAACCGATTTGTAACAGTTCGTTGTGTCATTGTGGTGCCAACTGCAGCTCGAATTTCAGCTGCAGACACAGTACGATTAGCCACAGCCATACGCCGAATACGACGGTCTTCCCTCTCAGTAGTACCACGTGGCCAACCGGAACCTGGTATTCTTGAGGCAGTACCTTCCCTTGACCACTGCCGCCAATACTCATGCACAGTGGATACATTCCTGCCAAGTCTTTCAGCAATAACGTGGAAAGAAAACCCACCTTCTCGTAGCCCTACAACACGACCTCGTTCAAACTCAGTGAGCTGTTGATAATGGCTTCTTCGTCTTCTCAGAGGCATCCTTGACTAACATTAACCCACTACGTCAAATCTCAACTGTAAATAACGATCACGAACCTTACAGCGCTTATTTAAAGCAAATCTCATTTGCATGTTCATAGTGTCGCTACTAGCGCCACACTTACGCGCGTAGCTCGAAATTTGAGTCGACGTTATCTTTCAGATGTATAAACACGCCTACCAAATTTTGTTTATCTAGTACAGCTCCTTCCTAGTGTTGGGATTTTTTTTTCCATCGGTGTATTTTAAAATGAGGTGAAACACACCTTCACCTAGTTCATTTACTAAACAAATTGCAACAAGCTTACAGAAAGAATAATTTTAACTATCATCTGATTTATAAAAATAGCACCTATGTTTTAAACTGGACAAAGCATTTATCAGACAATAACAACAACAAAAAACTGGGTATCTTTCAAGGTCAACAAGCAATTTACAAATAGTGGAAATGTGTGTTTTGATTTGTGCAAATAATTTAAGTTCCAAAATATAAAACAAGACACACACACACAAATCTTCCATACAACTTAGACTGATATCTGCAGCAAAATTTGGACCTTGTCTCAAGACTGATAAATAAAATGCAAATCATGTTACAGCTACTTAGGAGCTACACAATTCTTTACACATGGAAAGAAACATTTGTAACTCTCCAGATTTACTTGTGAACTGCATTTTGTGCCAAATATTAAAATCCACTTTGAAAATTGAACGTGTGAAACAATCGAAATTCACTTTGAGATTTATTAACAATTCAAAAAAGGGATTATAGCAAAAAAATTTACTTTGAAAATTGAGTAATTCTTATTAGATATTAGAAAATACTGATTTATATTAAAATTTCAACTTTTAAGACAGATAATGCACTTGAGTTAATTTATTGTAAAACAAATCCTCGATCATTTACATTTTTTGACGCTTATTTTATAATGAATAACAGTTTCTCATAAATAAAACTCTTATAACTTGTTATATTAAAATTTCTGTCTCTATCAAGGATGAGAAATGTTTGTAATTTTAATATAATTTAAAGAGTGATTTCATAATACAATAACTTTAATAAGAACAATGAAAATACACATGAGCAATAGTTACAAATTCAAAAATTCTTATTCAATAAAAAATAAATTTAATAAACAATAATAAACCGAGTAAAATTTTTCAAAAAGTTAGAGTAAAATTTGTTAAAATACATACTTAAGAACAAAATCCAGCTGCATCTTTTCAATCAATCCTCTGATAGACATAGTGATATTTTTATGGGAAATGTTATAAGCTCCTTTGACAGCCACACGAGCCATTAGTGAATAACGATCAACGCAGTCACCATGAGTTTTGACTATAGATCTAACTGTATTAATATTCCTGAAAAATTCAAGAATGTGCAAAGAGTTGAAGATTAATAAATTGTAATTTCAAGTTCAGATGATACATAACATTTGATAATAACAGGTATTGCTTACCTAAAAACCAGAAGCATTGGTAATGGCAAACTTCTAATGACTGTCATAATACTATCAAAATGATCTTTAGCCATTTGTTTCATATACACAGCATCTTTAGCACTTAAGCGATTTGGTATACGTATCTGTTTTCTATCCAATGGCCTTTGCATCAAAATTTCACAAAAAAGATAATAATCTAAAATCATGAAAAATAAATCTATATTATTACGTATATATAGAGCACAATTTAGTATTATTAAAAGAATTATTCTAGTTTCAACTCATATTTCGATTTAGTTTGATTATATCATTATTATTTTTGATATTTATGCAAGTATAATATTAATTAAAAATTTACAAGCAAATAAAATATTGGAAAAATTTTAAGCTTTGGATTCAATAATAAATAAGAAAAAGATTTCCTCATCATACAAATCCCAAAGAAGAAACTTTCCCATGAATGAATTCCAAATAATAATATAAATACTAATTTTTCCAAAAATTGTAGGTAAAATATGAAGAATTAATATGAATGAAAAGGAACTGAGCAGAATTCTTAAAATTAGAATTCTCTATAATAAAATACTTTTTTTAAAGCTAAACATTGCAATGAAAAAAACAATCAAAAGAAACATGTATTAAAGACAACAAGACTGGAATTAAGCTAAATATATTTTATCTGAATGAAGTGCATAAAGCACTAGAGTATGCATCAGCTTCAGTGATATTTCCAAGATGAAATTTTCACCTTAAAGCTTATGTTTGATTTACTTCAAATACATCAAATAGATTCAATATGTGCCAGCCTCGTACATTTAACAAACTTTCAATAATGTTAGATTTTGAATCTCTAGTATCCTACTCTGGAAGCTGACTCTATTAGTAGTATGTCCCACCTCCAATTATAGCAATACATTTATTACAGTTTCATTATTTTTCGAGAGAGAGAGAATAAAATTAATAATAGAGATTTATTACACCATTATGTCTTCACATTATTGCAAAATACAAACAAAATTCCTAATAAAATTACAGAATAATTTTATTAAAGATTCTATTGTATAAAATTCGCCTGTATCTTTGTATGTTGACCATGTTGATGTCCAATAAAAGATCTTTCTGATAAATAAATACATGATCCTAAAACAGGGATGGCGAACCTTTATGGATCAACATGCTATTTTTTCTAAAGAAATATTTAATGAGGTATAGATGCATAATCAAATAATTTTGACTTTTGATTATTACTCAGATAATAAAACTAAATACTAACAATTTTAAAATTTTTATTTACTATGAAAAAATACATTTTGCATTGTATTGTAGTAAATGTTTTAGTTATACATGTAATTCAAATTAAAATAATATTAGAATGATTTCAGTTGTTACAGATTAGATGACAAATAACTTATATTAGAATTGTAAGAGGCTACTTTTAGAAGAATGGCAGATCACTGCAATTCAGCATGCAAACGCTTTCTAAGCGAGTCTTTAATGTTATTCATCTCTGAAAATAATGACTCTCAAACATAGATAGATGAGAATATGCTTAAAATAGCATGAGCCAGCATCTTCAAAACAGTTAAATATTTGAATTGAATTCTGTGTTACAAAAATTTGTTAGTAGCATTTTTACTTATACTGCTTGTTAATCTTTTTATTTCAATCAATTCCAATTTTTTCCTTGTTTCAATAATTTTTTAATGCATAATGAAATAGACAGGAAATCAATCAGTTGGATTTCAAATTATAATTGAATCGGACAAGTTCACTTTAACAAATTAAGTCACATCAGGGTTACATAATAAACTTGAACATCTCCAAAAAAAATAAGAACTGAAAAATTTTTACAGAAAATTCCTTGATTGAAGAATCAATTATAGAAATAAATTTTTCAATAATTTTTTCTTCGTCTGGTTTCTCATGTATACCTAAATCTTTGATATTTCTTATCAGGTTCATAGTTTTAAGTTTGACAAGTTTTACCTAGTAGTTTCTTGTAATAATATTTCTGAAAACATGCAATTTAGCATCAAAAACACGAACAAGATCCACCATGATGATAATTATTTTATTTGTGCCTTCAAGCTTCATTTTCATTTTACTGAAATGTTGGCACATCTGAAAAAAACATCAATTTTGAGACCTAGTTAACATCCAACAACTGTGGATATTGTTCAATTTTTACCATCATTTTATAAAAACAGTCTGATTTCAACCAAGCCGAGAGAACATACTTCAACAAATATTATTATGCCATAAAGTCACCATACAACAAACAGATTCCATTAATGAGAGCAATAAATTTTTACTTATTTAAAGCCAGTGATGTTATCAGGTTGACTAATTTTGTGACTAACACTATTACATTATCAAGTGATGTTAAACCAATAGCAAACAATGTTCGTTAGTGAATAATGCAATGGAATTCAAGAATTGAATGTCCCACATTTGTTTGAAGTAAACAAATGTAGATTTTTTTTCCTGCACCATATCTGGACCACCATCAGATACTAAAACTTCTTTTCAAATAAATTTCTTTATTATTCTTGGTAAACGGCATCTTATTCAATGAACTATGTTGACATTAATTTTTTTCCAGCAATAATGCCAATAAAAAGCATTTTATAAGAGCCCATCTAGACATAAAATATATGTAAGAAAACTCTTTGCGAAAATTTAAAGCTAAAATTAATCCCCTAATAACATAGAAGAAGCTAAAATTAATTATGAAACTTACCAGAAAACAAATCTATTTTTTAAGAACAAGATTTTTAGTTCCACTTAGTATTTGTTGAATTTCCAAATAATTTCACTCATTTGTTGATATCATCTAAATATCATTTTTACCTAATTGAAACTATTTTATAATTTTCAACAATTTCAGTTTCAAAATTCGGTGAAAATTCTTGGCTGTTATATTCAATACAAATATGCTCAGACAAATTCACTTATTTAGGAAATAAAAGGTTAAAGAGAGAGAGAGAATAATCACACAACAAAGCACAAAGGTTAATTTGTTATTCAGAAGTTACAATACATAATCCTACTTTGAAGTTTACATTCCTCTCTTTATAAAGTGTGCAGCAGTGCCAATGATATTACCGATTTTCTTCCATACATGAAACAGGGCACAGAATGGAAATAGGAACCCTATGACCCATCACTCACATTTCTTAGTAATACCTCATAGTGAACACTTTTATTTTGAATTAAAATGCAAACCATTTTGAGTGCTCGAAATATTGTGTCGCCATTGATGACATATATACCATTGTTTCACCATCCCTGTCCTAGAACTACCTAGTTCAGGTTTTATAATAATATTCAGAAATTGCAGCATGTATTGTCTATGCTTTTATGTTAATCTATGCTTTTATGAAAAATATACAGATTATTTACAGAGGAATCATACATATAATTTTAGATTAAAAAAATTATGCATTTTTAAAATTATCATGCATATTATCATAACAAACCAACACATTTCTTCACATGAAAGCATATAACTTCAAATTTCTGGCTATTTACAAGATTGCCATAGGAACTTAAAAAGTGTGTGCGCAATTAAGCTTCTATTAATAATTGTGCTTGCCAATCTTGAATGTAATTCTTTATCTGCTTCATTCATTACAATTTTTTTAACTTACATATAGTTATTATTATCAATTTTTTCTCTTCTTTTCCATCTTTCTCCTTTAGCAGTACAGATCAATCATAAGATAATTATCATGGAGTGTATTAAGGAAAAATGAAATGTCTGCATCCACATAAGCATGCACCTTTGTTTCAATTATCTACATATCATAAACTTAAATTTCTTTTATACCTTCAAATGTGGCTTTATTTAAAGACTGCTAGTAATCAGGGTGCTACTCAAAAAACTACACAGTAAATTTTTTATACATATAAATAAAATTAATACCTTTAACACCTAGTTCAGAGCAATATTTTTTCATTTCTTCTCTGTCATTCAATATAATTGATTTCCATAATTTTGAAAGAGATACTCGATTTATCTCAGGGAGATATTCATATAGTCCATGATCCAACAACACAATTTCTGCTTTATTGTCTTTACCTTGGCGCACAAATACTGAAAAATAAATGGTTCTCATCAAAACACTTATCACATTAAATTTATGTAAATAAATATTCCCTATTTTATGTCAATACACTCAGCAGATGGATAGGTACTTTAAGTCATTTATACTAAAAACAGACTGGAAATGAATGACAACTGCACTAAGACAAATTTACAATATATTTTGGAATTACTATATCACAATGGGTCTGTATGAATGGAAAAAAATTACACTATAAAAACTAAAAAGTTAACAAATATATGTAAAAATAAACATATTTTCTGAAGATAATTTTACCAAAAAAAAAAAAAAGTTTTTTTTACAAATTTTCTTTATGGTAAAAAAAAATATGGAATTATAAACATTGTATTTAAAAACTGAGGGGAAATATAAAAGCAGAGCAATTTAAATATGTATAGAACAAGTGAGATTTACACAAATCAATATTTCCCCATTATAATTTTTTTAAATATATAAATTACATTTTAATATGATAAAAATAACCAATAGAATAATTAGAACTAAAATGCTATTTATTAATTATTTTTCTCCAAATAATACCTTCTAAATTCAATTTAAAATTCAAAATATAATTCTAATTTATGATATTATCACCATTTTTAATTTTCTTGCTCTAAAAAAGGAATAGAATTTTTTAACAAATGTCATAATAAGGATCTAAACAAAGTAATAACAAAGTTTTTAACTGTATTTTAATTTCACAAAAGGATATATGCACAATATAGTAAACAACAATCTCTCTCTCTCTCTCTCTATATATATATATAGATATAATAATAATTATTCATAAAATGAATTAATATTTAATAACAATACTTATAGTACACATACATAAAATAAAAATTTATCATCAGGTACTTATGTATGACTTTCTATTGCTTTTTAAAAGAGGAACATCGATATCACAATTTTATTTCTATTAAGAATGTTTTAAGATCTAACTAATATATTTCAATCAAGCATCATAAAGAATTTTTTATATGCTCCCCATAAATGCATTTTGAATATAAAATGAATAACAGGCATTACACACCATTTCCTGGATGGGGATCAGCATGCACAAATCCAGTGTGAAAAATTTGTTCTGCAAAAGTTAGTACCATCTTTTTATCAACCTTAATTTGAAAAAGAGAAGATTAAACAGAATTTTAAAATTCAAGAGTATGATGCTAAAAAATTTGACAAAGCATTAACCAGTAGTTCATTAACATATTCTTATCCATAAATTTAAAAATTTTTAAAAACATTTTACAGAATTACTGAAATATGCTGCATCTTTCTTGGAAAAATAATATTTCTCAAACAATATAACATCATTCTAATAGTTTGGTTTAATAATACCTTATAAATACCTTTACAAATATCTATTCAAATACATTTGTTTCTAGGGTTGTTAATACTAACAATCAACAAATTTTCTAAGTAAAATAATTTCTATAGAAGTTGATGGCAAGCAAAGATTAAAAGCGAATTTAAAAATGAGAGCAATAAAATTAACAGATTCTTATTTTAGGCATTAAAAAATCAATAACAATTTTTATATGAGTTAAAAAGAGAGATTTTCTTTTAGCTCTAAAGTAATTTTAATTTATCATACACTCTTTTTCAAATGCATTCTACAGTTTTTTGTGGATTCTTAATCTAAAGAAATAATCATTTAATAAACACCCTACATATATACAACTCATTTTTATAAGGATTAAAACATTATATTACTACACAATACCAAAAAATTTATAGAAAGTCATTTCAAGTACTTGCGACACTTAACAAGATTAATTTCCAACATAATTGTAAATAATATATTATATACAAAATGTCCATACATTACATGATTTGGTTGAAATATATATTTGATTTTAATTTTTCATGAATAAATTTATTATTATTATATAACCCCACTTTCAACTGTACCTGTGATAAAATGCAAAAATGACTTTAAAAGACAAAAAAAAAAAAGTTTAATTTTTATTTAAATCACAATTTAAGTACATCATATTTATGAATTAATTTATATAGTTAGAAATCATACTTTAGATTATAGCATTCATAATATGTAAAAGATTCTGGTAAGCATTAAAACTATCACTAATGAACTTAAAATAATTTTATAAAAATTACTTACATCAGCTAAATGTAATCCCATATCTTTAATTCCTTTAACATCACTCACATTAACACCATCTATAAATTCAGCAGTAAGAATTCTCTGAAATATAAAAAAGAAGTTATTATAATGAGATTGTATTAATTATCTATACTAATATTATAAATGTGAAAGTTTGGATGGATTGATGGATGTTAGTCAATCACGCTAGAACAGTTTAATGGAATTGGATGAAATTCTGCACAAAGGTAAATTATAGTCTGGAATAAAACATAGGCTACTTTTCATTTCAGTTAATTGAGAGGTTAATTATTTATTAATTAAAAACTAACTTCTGTGCCAAAAAGCTGAGGCCAAATCTTACCAAAGATGAGTAAGGCTTCAGTTATTTTTTCCCCCTTAACAGTAATTGAGTTAGGCTTAGCAGGATTTTGACCAATTATTTCAAATGATTCTATTTGTTTTCTTAGTGTTTGATGTATTTAAAATCAAATGTTGTGAATTAATCGATTTTTCAGATTCATCATTTCACTTTTAAATTAAAACAAAATAGAAGGAAATTTAAAAAAATTAATTTGCATTGTGTTACCCCAACTGGTGTAAAAAAGTCAGGTATTTGCGTTATGCCAACTAGCATTGAAAGTTCGTGAGTGATTGTTAACAACTGTGTTTCCATTTAAATTTAAAGTTTGAAAATTATGTGTATTTTACTGTTGTAGATATCTCAATCTTGATAGATAAATAAAATAGTCTTGACTTGATTTTAAAGAAACACGGACTTGATTTGCTTTTGTTTTATTTCAGATGTACAATGTAAATAAATTGTTTTTTAGGTTAGTTGTGTGTTTTTGTTATTAAATTGTTTTTATGTTAGTTACGCTTATACTTTTAAATGTTTCATTTTTAGTTTAGTTTTAATTTTTTTGATTTATTAATATTTGACAGTTTTTTGGAATGTCCAGAAAACACAAATCTAATCTTTTAAAGAGGAGTAATAAAGCTTTGGCAATGAAAGTAGCTAGAATATGTGCTTGTAATTTCAGTAAGCACTTGAACACTATCAACCCTCCACCAGATGTGAAATAAATACAAGGGTGCTTTAACAGAAGATATGGCACTCACAATGACCTAATTATTCACAGAGCTTTGGTATAGATTGAGAATAAAATGATTTCCACATCTGGAACAATGTTTCACTGATTTCGGTCTAGCCCCACTAGGGGTATAACAAGCGTGGAATTACAAGCGAGGTTATGAAGGAGCTAAACTACAACAAATCTGTTTTAAAAGTGCAGGTCAATGAAATCATTTTGTATCGAATAAATAATGGAAATGAGGGATTATTCTTTCTTAACACACCAGGGGGTATGGGTAAGACGTTTGTGCTGAATCTCTTGCTAGCTCAAGTCTGCAAGGGCCGCAATATAGCTCTGGCTGTAGTTTCCGCTAGAACTGTTACAACTTTTCTTAGTGGTGGGCAGACTGCACATTCCATTTTCCAATTGCCACTTAATTTTGAGAGCGAAGGCACCAACATGCAACATCACTAAAAACAGTCACTTTGAAATCTTTTTGTATTAGTGCAAGTTACTAGTATGGGATGAGAGAATATATAGGCATTAAGCCAAAGTCTGTAGGAATTCGAGACAACCACATGGTGATGGGCATTGTGGTCATTTTGCTTGCAGGAGATTTTAGACAACCACTGCCGAATGCTGATCAGACCATCAGTTCTCATACATATACATCAAAATTTCCATGCAAACGAAGTTGTGGGTAATAGCTAGTGAAGAATAACTTAAGAACCAGTGGATGCATATTTTAAAATAAAATTACTTTTATGAAAAAAATCTGATAATAATCTTGTAAAAGAACTTTTAACATAAATTAACTTTTATGATATCCAAATTCAAAATAAAATTAGATTGAAGAAGTTTCGAAATCACCATTATCAATTGTATTTGGTTTAATAATTTAAAACCAATAATTAGATGATGATTACCATAATAATTATTTTAATTATTGATAGGTTTTAAGGATACAAAAATTACAATACCTTTGTTGATAAATTCCACTTTACTTCAGGAACATGAACAAATTTCAAATGTTGAAGCTCTCTGGAACATCTTTCCATATTTTTAGCTTCATTGATAAAATCCAACTCTGCTTCAAGACTTTCTTTCAAATACTACTAAAGTCACAGATATATAAAAAAGTGACAAAAATCAATGTATTCTATTAATTGGAATAAAATATTATTTTCATTTAATAGATAATTTTTTAATATACTAATATGCCTTTAAAAGTTTATATATATATACAGTCAAATCTGGTTAATTGGATCACCGGATAATCGGACCAGCCGCTTATTCGGACCGAATCTTAAAGAACCGAAACAAATCCTATGTACATAAGCCTAATATTATTCACTTATTTGAATCAAAATTCCGTTTAAACGGACCAAAGAATGTGGCAGGGAAGATGAAAAAGAAGCCACAAGTCGCCTGTGTACAGCAGGAAGTCGAAAGGGAAAAGAACCAGCGAGAGGTGAGCAAGCACTTAGTTTCTTAGAACGGGCAGCTCTGCAGTAAGTTCTTCAAACGTTGACTGGAATTCGATAAGAACTTTTTTTTATTGTGCTTCGCATGATGAGTATCGTGTAGATCGTTTCGAAGAATTT
>JAPMOQ010026149.1:710-14657 GCA_026543055.1 Argiope trifasciata | reverse complement strand
GAAACGGTCATCATGGAGTCGTTAATGAATGGCCGGGAAATTGACTGCCGCGTTCGACAACACCCCGGCTTCTTTTCGGGAAGGGTAAGGGACAGCGGAGAAGTTTTAACTGATGGACGAAAGTGAATAATCGGGCAAAGTGCAGAAGTCATTGGTTAGTTCTGCAGAGTAGCCATCATCGTCTTAGTGTAAAGATGGGATGTAGTGATTAAAATATGTCAATGGCCCATAGTAAGAAACAGCAAAAAATAATAATGATGTTTTTATAAAGTGTTTAATGAAATTAATAATTTTGTATCTAATGATGAAAAAAGCATTTACTCTCAAACATCAGTAAAAATGCTGAATACAATAATAATTTCCATTATTTCTTCTGAAAGTTGCTTATCATTCAGTATTTGTTTTTATTTTGTATTGAAACACTGGCTTCTACATAGCTCGTTGCTGCCATTGAAAAAATAATATTAAATGCAATCAATCAATAATTTGGCAATGCTTTATCGAAATAGGATGAAGGGTACGTCAGTGTATAAAAAATGAACAAAGAAATATACATTTTTATATATTAGATCTGTTTATTCTTTCAGAATTGTAAAATTTGGAGTTCTTTCAGAATGGTAGCGAAAGAAACTATTTATTGTATCTCGTGATTCGTTTCATATTCGTTCAGAATTCTCAAATTAAATCTTAGAAAATGTGATTAAGATATTTTCTTCTAAAATGTGATTAAGATATTTTCTTCTAAAATGTGATTAAGATATTTTCTTCTAAAATGTGATTAAGATATTTTCTTCTAAAATTGATTAAGATATTTTCTTCTAAAATTGATTTTTCAGAAGCTACGAGAATAACATTTACATAATTTATTGTGTCGCATCTCAAATTTAAAAAAAAATCTTCTTCCATATAGTGGTTACCAAATTGTACCTATTTAAGTAAATTGAGTAATTTCAAGGTACATTGAATAAAGAAATTTAACCAAAATGGTAAACACTCGATACAAAATTGTAATGCAGCAATCCTATTTTTCTTTGCTTACAAGTTATAGAATATAATGATAAAATCTTCATAGAAAGTATATTTATACCATGAAATCGTTAATATAGTTCGAAAGATAATTCTTTAAGATCTAAAGTAGTGCAAAATTATTTATACTACAATATTTTTGGTAGTTGCTGCGAAAAATGGTAAAATTAAAAAAAAACATGTTGATCTTCCAAATACTTTCTCACATAATCTATACTTATAATAAAGCTCAATGTGTGTGTGTCTGTGTGTGCGTGTGTGTGTGTGTGTTGGCGCTCTACAGGCCAGACCGTTGGACCTACAGCTACCAAATTTGGTACATGTATACCTTGGAGGTCGGGAATGTGCACCTCGGAGCCCCTTTTTCGAATTTTTAATTAGAATTTGAACTAATTAAAATTTAAGCGAAATTTCGACGTTTTTCCGCTATAACTTCCGAAAATATTATCGGATAAACATGATTTTAACATCAATTTAAAGATTAAAAAATTAGCTTTCTAATAGTATCAGTATTTTAACATTTAACTTAAGCTTCTATTTGTAATGAATTTTTAAAGAAGCATTTCAACTATATTTTTCAACAATATATTTCGGACAAAACAATAAAATTTAATCTGAAGGAGCACGTTACGAGTGGAAGGGGAAAAATTATCTTTTATCAATAGGTTGCCATCAGATCGATAAAAACTCAAATTAAAAAAATAAATAATTATTGCAAATTAAACATTTAAAAATGCAATTTTCAGCACGTGTCTGCATGAAATGAAATAAATATGAAATATGTTTTTTCTTTTTAAAAAAAGAAAATGAAAAGAATTTTTTGTGACTTTTACAATATTATTAATTAAATAAATCAGCTGTTTTAATGTATAACTCAAGCTTCTATTTTTAACGAATTTTTAAAGAAATATTTTAACCATGTTTTTTTGAGCACGTGACTCGATAAAATAAAATAAAACAATGCCGGAAGTTCAAATAAAAAAAAACTATCATCGCAAATCAAATCTAAAGAAATACAACTTTCAGCATGTGACTGGATAAAATAGCATAAATATAAAATGAGATATCTTCTAAAAAAATAAATGCAAGGCAATGGATTCTATGATCGTTTGCAATATCTATATCATTAATTCCATAAATTATCTTTATTTACAGTAAACCTGGTTGAATTTAGACAGGATATGCATTGAAATCCCGACTTAATGGCATATTTCTATAATCGTTTGTAATATCGGTATCATTAATTCAATAATTTTCCCCCTTTTTCGCTTTCTTTAAAAAACATATTTAACATTTTGGCAACATCACCGAAAATTTTTTTTTAATATTTTGGAAGCATAATCGATAAATTGTTAGAGCATTAAATTCAAAAAGTTTTTTCGAATAAAGTTACCGACTCTTTAACTACTAATAACTGAATCTTTTAACTTTAACTATTTCTTAAATTTTGGCTAATGAATATGTGATTTAATTGAAAATTTTAGAACGCATTACTCATGGCGAACCAGCTGGTGGCCAAAGGCGGCTAGTATGTAATAAAGTTGTTACCTCTGAGAATGACTTGCATGGCATTTGCTTATACAATAGCTACAAAACATTAACCATTGACTTGGATTTAGCATTTCTACAGAATCTATTGTCTCCTCGGAGAGTAATTTGGATATTAATCCTTGAAAATAAATGAGTTGAGATTCGATTTTTTTTAAATTTTATATAGTTGTACTATCCCCGTAACCACCTCGTATGTGTAAACAATAAACTGACCAAGTTTCATCGTCATCGGACTAACGGTTTAGGAAGGCATAAGATATATAAGACAAACATTCATTTTTTATTATTTAATATAATTATGTTAGTTCTATTTGTAAATAACAATGTAGGCGGAAAAGGGGTTTTCTTTTCTTTTTTTTCATTTAGAATAAAAAACAAGACAATTAGTATTTATATGCATATTTTCTGAAACTCCTATGAATAAAATATTCAAAACATTTCGGATATATCATTAAATATCGGCTTATTTGCTATAAAAGCTGATATTTCTAACCTGAAATCTTATTAATAAAGAAATAATTGGGTACTCATCGGAAGGAAAATTTTGAATTTGAAATTTCTTATATTTCCTTATGAATTCCTTATGTTTCAAAAAGAAACATCTCTAGTCTCCTTCAATAACAATATAAGATTTCGAAGAAATATTCAGTAATAAGTAAAGAGATAGTTTTGATAAAACATGATACAAGTTAAATTATCTAGAAATGTGAATATATTCTCGGGATTTCTCTATTTGCAAAGAAATAGCGAAAACATATGTAGAGATAAATTCATTGCAATATTTTCTCTTCTTTCAAAATTTATCATTTAAAATTTTGAAGTTTAGATTTATGTAAAAGTTTCATTATTAAAGATTTTATTAGTTTCCGAAGACGCATTCGTTTCTGAATGAGAGCCGTAAAAAAATAATTGTAGTTTTCATAAAATTGTATTTTCTCAATACTGTGTTAAAATGATTGAACAATTCACTTAAAACTGTTCAATTAAACATTGAGAGTTTAGTTATATTGACATCATGTTGCAAAGCAATACTAGGGTTGTTTTGAGATGGACCTCGACATTTTGAACCACAGTCAGATGACGAGAATGATACCTGAGCTGGCACCCCTTCTCCACAGCAGAGGGTGGACGTTCGGCCTGATAGATCTGACGTGCAAAAGAGACCCCCTCACTTGACGTTTCTTCGGTGGAATCGAGTTTCGAACCTGCAACCTTTCGATTCCGAGACCTAACCACCAGGCCACCTTGGCACCTAAATATTGAAAGAAAGGCTGCCTAAGCTTAGGCCCGTGGCCCTTGGTGATAGTGTGGAGGGGGAGAAGATGGTTTTAGTTTTAAAAAAAATTAAGTTTTTTTTAAAGATGTACATTGTATGTTGACACGAAACTCTTCAAATCTGACATAAGAACAAAAACCTCCCGTTAGGTTGGTGCGAAAATTTGGGAAGGGAACCAACCCGTGCTTGTTGTCTGTCTTCAATTATTTACAAGGTCTTCGCTTTTCTAGAGTTATTTAAAAACAGACCAGAATCAAACCAAAAAACATCGTTAGAAGTTATCTGAAAAACTGAATGAAAAAATAGCGATGAAAGAACACATTCATGGTTATTTTTAACCTATCCGACTACGTTAAAAACACTGGTTACCAACCACATTCCCCATTTTTTTTTTAATTCTTATTATTTCTTGTAGTTATTGTTTATGTTTTATAAGAAAAGGGAAGGCCTGACATATCTTCTACTAGACTTTGTCTTTAGTTTCAATTTTCCCAAAACTTTAATTTTCATAAAAATTCTGCACCGTTAAAGCGATATCCCCAAAAATAATAGAGGTATTTCAATAGAGTGTGTTTTAAATAATAATGGCAATGAAATGAAACAAAAGATTTATTGTTGGTGAAATACATTTTCATTTATAGGTGTTTTTTAGAAAAATTAAATTGGGAATTTATGGAAAAAAATGGGTTTATACGTATATTTTTACCCATCACTTCTTTGCATCTCCAGATTTTTCTTAAGTTTTGGTTCCTTTCATTCATATTTCTGAAAATATGTTATATTTTTAAATAATTGTTTTTGTATTCATAGTGTTTTACATTAACAATTCCTCAAAAATCCGTAAAAAGTTTCTAAAAATTAGAATTTTTCAAGATTTTACTTTCCAACAATCGGATACCTTAAATGCAAAAATTTTCTTCAAAAACGAATGCTAACTGAAAATATTAACATCACTTTTTCTCTCTCTTCGAATAAAACTCCATCAACGACATAAAAAGGGAATTCATTACATATAAAGCATTAAAAACATTAACACTTGCTTTGGTTTTTTAATGTTTGATGAGAGGCAATTTTGTTCAGTTAAATTACTAAAAAACTGTCGCGGTAGCCTGGTTGGTAGAGCGTCCGTCTCGTAACCGAAAGGTAGCGAGTTCTGTCCTCGTCTCGGCCAAAGACTGACGTGTTGGTTAATGGCTGTCGGGGCACGTTAAATAGGTCGTGACTGCTAAGTCCTCCAAGATTCCATCACCTATGGGGGGTATTGAATCAGGAATGTGTCGGTCCCCGATGTGGATCTCAGTTCTGACTTGCGAATGAACGAATAAGTTCGACTACCCCTGAAAAGGGCTGTATCGTGTGTGTCCTAGCAAAGTCGTTCTTTCACCTGAGCGGTGTTCGTTCACAGCGAAAGGCACACACTTCTGCCTTCGTTCGAAAGAGCTCCGCTCATTCGGGTTTGGTATGACCAAGTGACAATAGACCGACCACCACCACTAAAAACACATGCACAGTTTTAAGAAGCATATTTTTTAAAATTTGTAGGACAAAATGGAAAATATTGGATGTTTTTTTTTTTTTTTTTTTTTTTTTTTTTTTTTTTTGTCGAGAGATTTAAGAAGAAAAAAATGTACAGCCATTTTCTTCTATTATTTCGCAAGTTCTGGGAAAATATGAATGAAACGGAATAAAAGAAACACAACTGATACAGGAAACATACGTCAAGATAAAAAAAAAAACTGTCGAAGTCAGGAGATAAAAGTAATTTTGAAACCCCTACGTTCTAAGCAGTTCTAGTTTATGAAAACTGATATCACAGAAGTATTTCTATGTAACAAGCCAGCTCTGAATTATCTCTAAATCTTACATCCAAAAGGATAAAAGAAGACATGAAAATTTTGGCTATCCTTTCTTTCTACTTTCTTTAAGCTGGAATGGCCGTGGTGGCTTGGTGGTAAGGTCTCGGCTTCGTAACCGGAGGGTTTCAGGTTCGAGACTCGATTCCACCGAAGACCCGTCGTGTGAGGGGGTCTCTTGCACGTTAAATCTGTCAGGCCAAACGTCCTCCCGCTGGTGCGGTGTGGTGTGGTGAGGGGGGTGCCACTTGAGGTGTCGTCCTCGTCATCTGACCGTGGTTCAAAATGACTAGGTCCGTCCCAAAATAGCCCTTGTGTTGCTTTAAACGGGACTTTAATATAACTAAACTAAAATAAACTTTAAGCTGGATAATTCATTTACGAATTTAGCCTACATTTAATCCTCCAAGCAACATATTGTTCATCTGTTGAATTCCAGATAGGAGCGAAATTGAAATAGCGCAGCAGTAATTTACTTGCACAGTAATATATATTTTGCTCATGCATTCTTTAATATGATATTTCCAAGATAATCATTGTCTGCCAACAGAGATTCCTACATATCATGTATTTTTTTCTATGACCGAAAGTACCATACCTTGCTTTTTGTCCGATATCGAAAACATTCAATTAATTTGAATAATCACAGGTTCTGATTAAGGAAATTCAAATGTTAGTAAAATTAATGAAAGCATTTCATTAATTTTGAAATAAATTCATCGGAAAGAAAACCGTTAAAGAAAAGAAAATTCATCGGGAAGAAAATAGGTATACCATTTTTCAGAATGGTATATGAATAATTTTCATGCAATATTTATTTCAGAAATTACTGTCGGGAAAAACTGAGCAAAATATTTCAAAGTTTCACTTTATATTTTAAAAATAAAATATTTTAAAAATTGATTCATTTCGAATGCTGAAAATAACACAAATGACGTAGAAATGTAACTCAATTAAGCTTTTGTAAATTCCATGTCGCTAATATTCCCTATTATGGAAGAGTTCTTGCGCTAGCGATCACAGATAATATTTATTCTAATTTATATTAGAGATATAAAGCTAAGCTGTGATATCAGTATTAAAAGTAAAACTCTCAGTATTTTACTTATGCATTTCTCATATTTCCCCTCAGCGGCTCCATTAACAGAAATGGAACAATAACTACGGTTCCATCATTGAAAAAAGGTATTACTAGGACAATAAAGGTAAAATACATCTCAACTCCACCGATCATGCACTTGTCGAAATGAGTTTCCTTTTTCAATCACTTTCCCAAAGCCACCGTCTGATGTTTCAAACAGATCACTTACTCTTTCCAGCGACCAAATTGGCTCCTTTTTCGACGAGGACGCTTTAAGACGGGATTTTCGTTCCAGGACTTGCACCACAAGAGTCGAGTTCCACAGCGATTTACTGCCTTCGACAGCGGGCTGTTCGTTTTTAGTGCTCTGATTACGACAAAGGGGATGGCACTAATAATTCCGAGCTTTCATAGAAATTAAGAATTCTTTTTCTCGTCGGCAGAGATATGCTTCGCTTCTTCCGCAAACCCTGGGACAGCAGACCTATAATCGAGATGCTTCCAACTAATTTATTGGATGGCGATGCCGTTATCTCTTCGGCCAGTTATCTCTATGTTGCTGTTTGGAGACGGTTTTTACTTTTAGTTGACTATCACTGTTATTACGCTTTGCTTTCTGACCCCGTGCATTAAATACAGCAACTATCTCTAATAAACTGCATGAGAGCGGTTTTAATCTTTGTAATGGAAGAGCTGTCTGAAAGTAAAAAGAAACAGTTATTCAGAGAGAGACTTTTGCTGATGTATCGACTAGTTAAAGTTCTGTAGAGTAATGCGTATGATCAACAAATTTGCGAGCATATTTTTTTTCCAACTAGAATTGCATGTCTGAAACACAAAGGGATTATTACTAATATCTAATTTTTCAAAGAACTGTCTGAATGCAATCTTTGATAGGATAAACTTCCCCAATATTACATAGGTTAATTAGGTTTAATTTTTTTGTCATTGTTTGATAGTTTTTTTACATAAATATCAAAATTTCCGCGAGAACAGAGTCGCAGGTAATAGATAGTATTGAATAATCAAAAGAATGTGATAATGTGAATATTTGCTAAATTCATCGTGGAATCTGATTTTTAACCTGGAATCTTCTGGCTTTGAAACTCTGTTTTTGCAAAAGGACCTACGGCATGATTTTATTGAATTAATTCCCACGGAACCCCGCTGAAAGGCCATGTAGAGTGGATTCCTGTTTCTAGTATCACATTCATGACAGAAATTTCTCCCAGAATGCAAATCTACAATGCCGCAGTGTCCAAAATTTACTAATCGGCAACCACTAATAGTAAATTCGTGTTATTAGGTTGATAGCATTCATTTGGTTAATAAACTACATTAAGAAAGGAGTAAACGACGAATATTTAGAAAAAGGTATGAGTCGCTCTTGACAATGCGATAATTAAACAGAGGATACCGGCAATTTACAATCCAAGAAGATGATTGATTCCGTATACTTAAGTATAGGACAGCTTCCCATCCCCATAATTATTAGAATCAACTAAATTTATATAAATAAAAACGGATGTTTGTCTGTATGTCTCTTATGCGCTGCCATGCAGCTCATTTGATTGCGATGAAGTTTTGAATACTTATTACCTGCACTTACCGGTTGGTTATAGGCATAGTGAAATTATGTAATCTATATAAATAAAAATGATTACGTAATTTAACTATGCCTATAACCAACCGGTAAGTTCAGGTAATAAGTATTCAAAACTTCATCGCAATCAGATAAGCTGCACGGCAGCGCATAAGAGACATACGGACAAACATCCATTTTTATGTATATAGATAAAGGGTGTAAGAAATTATAGTTTTCAAAATTTACACTTTAGTTTATAATGATAATCAACACATTGCATAAGTTATCAAATTAGTAGAGATAACAGTACAATAAATAATACATGGCTGACGACTTCAAACGCTCTTCTTCCCAAGAGTGCTTCTCGGAAGTTACGAGAACAACAGTTACCAAATTTATTGTGTCGCATCTTAAATTTAAAAGAAAGTGCTTCTTCCAGGTAGTGGTTACCAAATTGTACCGCTTTAAGCACATTGAATTCACTGTAACTCTAACGACTCAAGCAAATCTTTATATCTATTGTTGACATTTGTTCGTTTTCAATCAATTTAAACCCGCAAAATTCACGAGTTTGTAATTGTGAATGGCCTTAAACGCTTCCTTTCCAAGAATAAACAACCTTGATGGGTTCTCCAACATCTAACAAAACAATACAAATAAACAACACAAGTTTATAGGCGGGGGGATTGCTTGCTGGAAATACCCATTGGAGCACTGCAACTCCAGAATTTTAACAAGTATACAAATATCCCCAGCTGTAAATGATACCTTATGTAACACAAGTTTATGAGCACAATCCACAGACTGCATAAGTTAGCAAATTAGTAGTGATAACAGTAAAATAAATAATATATGGCTGACAACTCTAAAAGCTTTTCTTTTCAAGAGCATTTCTCGGAAGTTACGAGAATAAATAATACATGGCTGACGACTCCAAACGCTTTTCTTCCCAAGAGTACTTCTCGGAAGTTACGAGAACAACAGTTACCACATTTATTGTGTCGCATCTTAAATTTAAAAGAAAGTCATCTTCCAGGTAGTGGTTACCAAATTGTACCTCTTTAAGTACATTCAATTCTCTGTAACTCTAACGGCGCAAGAAAATCTTTACATCTATTGTTGACATTTGTTAATTTTCAATCAATTTAAACCCACAACATTCATGAGTTTGTAATTGTGAAAGGCCTTAAACGCTTCCTTTCCAAGAATAAACAACCTATCTGGGTACTGCAACTCCAGAAGTTTACCAAGTATTAAAATATCCCGAGCTGTAAATGATACTTTATGTATCACAAGTTTATAACCACAATCCACACACAGCAAAAGTTAGCAAATTAGTAGCGATAACAATAGAATAAATAATATACGGCTGGTAACTCCAAAAGCTTTTCTTTGCTAGAGCATTTGTTCAGAAATTACGAGAATAACATTTACCAAATTTGTTGTGTCACATCTTAAATTTAAAAGAAAGACTTCTTCCAGGTAGTGGTTACCAAATTGTACCTCTTTAACTGAAATGATGAATTCCAAGGTACATTGAATTCGCTGTAACTCTTATGGCGCAAACAAATCTTTATAACCATTGTTGACATTTATTTGTTTTCAATCAATTTAAACCCAGAACATTCATGAGTTTAATTATGAAAGGCCTTAAATGTTTCCTTTCCAAGAATAAACAACCTTGATGGGTCCTCCAACATCTAACAAAACAAGACACCGTTTATAGCTCGGTTGATTTTTTGCTGGAAATACCTATTGGGGTACTGCAACTCCAGAAGTTTACCAAATATCCAGATATTCCCATCTGTAAATCATACCTTATGTAACACCTACCTTATGTAATCATACCTTAGTTTATAACCATAATCCTTACACTGCCTATTTTAGCAAATTAGTAGAAATAGCTTTTCTTTCCAAGAGCATTTCTTGGAAGTTACGAGAATTGCATTTACTAAATTTATTGTGTCGCATCTTAAATTTAAAAGAAAGATTACTTCCAGGTAGCAGTTACCACATTGTACCTCTTTAAGTAAATTGATAAACTTCAAGGAACATTGAATTCGTTGTAACTCTAATGACGCAAGCAAATATTTACATCTATTGTTTTCAATCAATTTAAACCCACAACATTCATGAGTTTGTAACTGTGAAAGACCTTAAATGTTTCCTTTCCAAGAATAAACAACCTTGATGGGTCCTCCAACATCTAGCAAAACAAGACAAGACACCGTTTATAGTCGGGGTGATTGCTTGCCGGAAATACCCATTGGGGCACTGCAAACTCCAGAAGTTTACCAAGTATCCAAATATCCCCAGCTGTAAATGATACCTTATGTAACACAAGAAAAGGGAGGTCTTGTCTTTAATGCGAAGTCATTTGGGAAACAGACTCCTGATTAGTTCGGGATCAACAAAACTAAGTGATCGTGAATCTGCTAATGAGATGAAAGTCATTAAGACGCATCGGCTGAAGAGCAAAATTTGCAAGCCATTGATTTGATTAGCATCGTCAGATTAATCGATAGATAAAGAAAACATAATAATCAGGAAATAGGGGAAGATCTGCTTGGTAAAAATAATCAGATTTAAGAAAATCGGATCTGGTGTGGAAAATTTATTTTGTTAATATGAAAACTGGCGCGAATATGGATTGATTGTAATTACACGAGCCTCTCCGCCGTAAGTAATCAGATTATAAAACTTTATGTCATTAGAAATGTGATTATTCGTAATTCTAAATTATATGCGAAAGCAATCGGTCAGAGTGCAGGAAATAATTGATTTTGGAAAACCGCTATCGCCTAATTTAAAGATTAACATTAGGATTGCAAATATATCTGGCCAGCTCTGGAATTGCAGGGTATCCCAGATCATGTCAGATCAGGCTTCTGTATCTTAAAAGATAAAGAAATAAAAACGAAAATGCTCAATCTTTAATTGAATTTAAAATACATGATATCCATTACGTAACCCAACCCTCTAGCTTGCAATATATTGCAAAAAAAATTTGGAGTCCTTCGCAGTGAAGCTCACTGTATCATCTTTAAAAAAAAATCCAAACTAGAATACTTCTAATCTGATAAAAAATAGAAATCTATAATAAATTAATTAAATTAAAAGTGCATGGTGCCCATTAGACAATAGAGAGACTCTGAGTCCTAAAGCTGTAATAAAATTTGATTTCTTTGCCGTATAAAGCAAGAGATTTCGAAAAAAAAAATTTTCACTCGATTTGTTTAATGATGTTTTCTGTGGAGCATTTGTGAAGACAAAAACAAGAAATTCTTAACATTCGTATTTGCTAATAAAATTGAATATTGCGATATATTGCTAAGAAGTTTTATTGAATCACTTATTATTGAACGCAATGCTTACGAGTGAACTAGGGGATTAAGATATCATATTGCTGCTTTAAATCGGAAGAATATTGTCATTCCTATCCTGTTGTTGAAATTTTAATCAATATTATTCAATACGGAATTCAATTAATTCAATTATTACATTAAGTGAATTAAAAGTATATGGCACCCATTATACAATAATAGCGACTCTGGGCCGTGAAGTTGAAATGAAACTTGATTTCCTTACCGTATAAAAAAATATATTTCGAATTTTTTTTACTAGATTTGCTCAATGATGTTTTATGTGAAGCATTTCCGAAGATAAAGACAAGAACCAAGAAATTGTTAACGTTGGTATTTGCTAATAAAGTTATATGTTCCAATATGTCACTACTAAATTTTATTGAATCACTTATTATTGAGCGCATCACTTATCACTTATTATATGCTTATAAATATTATAATAGATTAAGATAACATATTGCTAATCTTATACTATAATACGAGGAATGGTTGCCAAGTCGAAAATCGTCCCAGAATTAATAAACTCCGGTAAACTTGGGGGTCTGGGGTTTTTGGCCACGAGGAATCGATTGGCGCCGGTTTTGCAGCGCTACGGTCGAGCACTTCGGAGTTACAGATAGGATATTTTCAAACTTTATTAGTTCGCCATAATGGCTAATAGGTTTCAAGCGGTAACGTGCTGTCATCTATAGCCAATATGGCGAACTAATAAAGTTTCCAGAAGATGATCCGGAAGTCAAGGAACTGATCTCGAAATGGATGATCCATAACCCGTGTGGTGATATGAACCCAAGCGCTCCGTGCATGGTCAGCAAACATGGAAGAGACCAGTGCAGATGGGGATTTCCAATGGAACATCAAGACATGACATCGCCGGTGGACGATGAAAAGCCGAGGTTTAACCGGTTATCTTTTCACCAATGGTTTCACAAATTTTCTTATGTCATGTATTGTTTTGATAAATCACAATTGAAAATTTAAATCTTCGAGTTAGCTTCGATACCTGTTTTCTCCGAGAGGAGCTCGGCCACCCGCTGGTGTCTGTAAATTGGAAGATTGTCGTTCCTAGCATCTAGTTGAAAATTTAATCAATATTATTCAAAATCACTCTTGTGATATCCACTTTATAACGACTAATTATTTTATTCTGGAAAACAACTTCTACGGGTTTCCTTTCGAACAAAGAGCAAATGTACCTTATTTACACCTAAAAGACAACAAAGAGGACATCATACCCTTCTTCCATATTATAACTTAGTCAAAAGTCAGCCACAGGTATATTTAACTGCTTTAACTAAAAGGTATCAAAGTTTCTTTTCATCATGGGACTTTAACGCATAGATTAGGCTAGATATAGTGGACCTTAATATAGCATATAATAGCTATACTGTACGCAAGTGCCATGCAAGTTATTCTCAGAGGTATCAACTTTATTACAGATTATGTGAGAAAATGTTTGGGAGACCAATCCTGGACGTTTTTAAAAGTAATTAAATTATAGCGTTGTTCTCAGTAACTTCAAAAAATATTATAATACAAATAATTTTGCAACATCTTAATTTTCAAAAAATTATCTTTTCAACTATATTAACGATTTTATGGCATAAATATATTTTCTATATTTAATCAATTTAAAATGAAAATATTTTAATCACATTTTCAAATGTTTTCAGGTCTATTTACCGCATTTATTATCCGCCAAATAACTCGCCAGAAGAGAATCAGTAAAGATGCTAAATTCAAGCCAGACATTAATATTGTACGTAAATGGAATGTAAGTCTTTCTCTCAGGTAATAGTTTTATCAGAAGCTATGCGGGAAAGTTTTAAGGGTACCTATCCCATAGGTTTGTAATTTTAACTAAACATTTAGTAAAATTTTAGCTTTTCTGCAATAACTTCTGAAAAAATTATAATACCAATTGTGCATCCTCTTAGTTTTCAAAAAATTATCTTTTCAACTATATTAACGATTTTATGGCATAAATATATTTTCTATGTTTAATTAATTTAAAAAGAAACTAATTTTATCACATTTTCTAATATGAAACTTCAGAATACTGAACGAATATTAAATGAATCACGAGATTCAATAAATAATTTCTTACATTACCATTCTGAAAGAATGTCAAGCTTTACAATTCCAAACCAATATACAAATCTAATATATATATATATGTGTGTGTATATATATATATATATATATATATA
>JAPMOQ010026145.1:0-34531 GCA_026543055.1 Argiope trifasciata | reverse complement strand
GATCGTAGATTTCCTTTTTTAATGCAATGTTTTCAGTTCAACTATATTCTTTTATCGGATATAAAGCTGATCTATTTTTACTTTTCAGCTTGTGTACAAGAGAAGATCCTCGACAAGCCAGCACGATTTCTACCGGGACCCTTCTTCATCCCGAACCGACTCGGATGAGAGAAGTCTGGAAGAACCCTTCAGGGGTCATTCCGGTGACAAAAAACGAGCTGGACGACGTGCCTCGTGGTCGGAAATGACCAGAATAACGGAACCACTCCGAAGCGAAATGGTGCAGAAAAGAACCCCTTCTTATGAGGGGATGGAATTTTCAACAGACGAGCCCCTGGACTCGGAAATGGACGGCAGAGTCGAGATTCGGAAAGTGAAGAAGGTGTGGTCCTACAAGACGGTGCGTGAAAGAACTGCTGATCAGTCAAGTCATGGAGGACGCGATGACCAGTCAATGAAGACTTCGACTATTATGACTGAAGATACTGGACCCAAATCGAATATAACCGCAGCAGAAGGACATGTGTATTGTCCAGTGGCGAAATGGGACGTAAGTTCAGAGTTAATAATTTAAAATAGTACCATTTCTATATTTTTGATGCAATCGGAATGATTTGATATGACATTCATACTAGATTCATTTGTTTATAACCACTAAACCAAATTACGGCTCGCTGAAAGGTTCTATCCGGTCCGTGGATAGAATTTTAATTTGCCGGTTCAAAACAAATTATAAAAAATATATTTATGTATTATATATATATCTTCATTCCTACTTTTATTAAATATTTTTTTCAAAGGGTTGATGATCTTTTTACTTTCTCCATTTTTCTTCTACAAAATATAAATGGATGAAAATAACAAGTACAGACAGCTTTCAGTCGGTGAAGTGATAAAAGCGTAATTTCTTTGTTAGTTATAGCTGTAGATTGGCGCCAACAAGCGTAATCTCTCTCTTAGGCAGCAGACATGAGGGAATCTAATAGAGGTGATTGAGATCTCACATGTGGCTGGCTTCGAATTTTAAGCTCCAGCGACTTGTCTCCTTTTTTCGAGGTTAAATTCAATACCCTCCGTAAAAGCCGAGAAGCGTAAGAGTTATGAAGATGTCTTGAAAAATACTGCATTTAGAGTTCGAATGCAGATTTCAAGATTTCAGTGTCTTTCAAACGAAACTGGACATTTTTTTACCATGCATATCAGCTTAAATTGTGAAGCAGTGAGGTCAGATTTGCAGCTTGAATTAATTGAGTTAGCATCTAACAATCATCTAAAGTAGTTGTTTCTAAATATGTAAAAGTTAGAGTTTTACAAATCATTGCCGAAAGTAAGTTTCCCAAAGTTAATATCCCACGCCTACAAAATCAGTGCTTTGGCTTCATGTTATATTATGTGAACAAATGTTTTCAACTGTGAACCTTAGAAAGAATTATTTCAGAAGGAGAATGACAGATGAGCATTTCCTCGTTCCTTAAAATCGGTACATCTCACTTCGAACCTCAGTATAAGG
The DNA here is from genome assembly GCA_026543055.1 of Argiope trifasciata. Classification (NCBI taxonomy): domain Eukaryota; kingdom Metazoa; phylum Arthropoda; class Arachnida; order Araneae; family Araneidae; genus Argiope; species Argiope trifasciata. Next base: position 33,021 of record JAPMOQ010026145.1, on the reverse strand, counting down.
AACTTTTAAGGTTTTGCCTTCTGAACCGGAGTGATTTAGATTCTGGACCTAGTTCCATCGATGAACCATCGTGTAAGCAGTTTGTTGTGTATTAGTTGTTTATTAAATTTGTTGTGCAGTTTGTTGTATATTAATTGTTTATCAAATTTGTTGTGCAGTTTGTTGTGTATTAAATCCGTCAGGGTCAAGTGTCCTTCTGCTGATGGGGTGCAATGCCAGTTCGGTGGCTCTCTCGTCATTTGACAAAATGACGAGGTCGGCCCCAAAATTGCCCTAGCGTTGCTTTAAAACGAGATGTCAATATAACTGAACTGAGTTGAAGAATACAAACACACACCATATTGCGTTGTAAGGTGAAAAAATCGAAGGGTCTAGCTGATTTAATTTGTATGCCACATTGCGATTTTTCTTTTAAAAAATTTCATCAGTCTGAAATCAAAGGAACACTCAAGTGCCGATCTCTCGGACAGTGGAAACAAGAAATAACCTTGTTGCTGTTTCTTAATTTTACGTTATTTATTTTTATATAATTTTGATATAATATTGTTAACCGTCCTGGCATAGTGGTAGCGTGTCTTCCCCTTGATCCGGGTTCGAGTCCCGGTTCGGGCATGATTGTTCTGTGTTCTATCTGTGAAATGTATGAATGAGCCCCCCCCCCCCTGTAAAAAGGGGTTTTGCAAGAGAGCGTGTATCTCACCATTTGAGCTAGAAGTCAAACTTCTGCCCTCTAGGTGCACAAGGGTCTTTACCCTCAGAAGCTACTGCACCCCCTTTCCGTGGAAACACGGACACGGCATCATCGTCATCATCAACTGATGGTGAACTTTCATTCGGGTTATATGGTCTGCTACTGTGGCCAGTATTGTCTCAATGTAAACATGATCTTAAATAACATGTTGATGAAGTACCAGACTTGATCTATCATTTCGAAGCTAATTATTTCTATTTCATCTACTTCTCTCTGGGTTGTTGCAGCGATGGAGCATTGACGTTGGTTCAAATTCTCCTATCAGCTTAAAGACAGGAATGATCTAAATATTGTTACAGAAATTCGCAGATGGTTGAGAGACAGAAGAAGTGCATAGTAATATTTGAGATCCAAACAGCGAATTTGTGATTATAATTCCTTTGATTTGATTCTATTTCAGGCAACTATGAAGTACAGTCTGAACAATCTGTAGATTATAATGAATACAATTTATTCAACCTTAGAATCAAATTTTTTGGCAAAGTCCGGAGAAAATGTGTTATTTTATTTATGAGAATATGACAGATGTTTAAGTCTCCCAGGATGGAATAAAAACGAAGTTTGAAGTTATAAAGCGTTTTCTCTCTCTTCGGCCACGAAGCTGCTTAAAAATATGTGTTTTAAGTTATACATATATTGTGTGTGTGTATGTAATGATATTTTGAACTCTAATTACAATTCTAATTAATTTCTAAAATTTTATCTTAATTTTGCCCATATTATCTTCATTCTAAAATATTCTTTTATTTCCTGATCCCATTCCACCTTTTCTATCTAATTAATTCAACATGGGTTCTAAAATTGCCGAATCGGCTAAAAGCCGACACGTTTCCACACTTCGAGTGAAGATATAAAATATTGAAGATTTAACAAATTCTTTCTATGATTCCATTTAATATCATTAACACGCGAATGAAATCCCTGTTAAAATCTCACAGAATATATTAACAGGGATAAAATCTTCTTGAGTTTTCCCCACATTTCGCTCTGTGTTTGTGCTCTTTATGTAACCATAAAAGCATTAAAATAATTAAAACCCATTCCCGGTCAAAAAAAATTAGATCGAAATCGAAATTAAAATTTAATTCGGAATTAAACGCTAAAAGTTCACAAAATGAAAAATAAATGAAATAGAACCAATTAATGTAACAAATCTAAATGAATATAATTAATAAAATTATGTGAACAAAACAAAAATGACACTAATTACGGAAATAAGACTAAAATTTTAATCAAAACTAAAAATTATTTCGGATTCAAGCAAGTTTGAAAATAAAAATTTTAAAAATTTTGAAAATCAGTCATTGTATTTAGTGAGTGCAAATGCAGCTACAACTAAAATACAAATGAATCTAAATTAATTTACAAAATAAGCCAAGCAAAATGGAATATAACCGAATCAATTTTTATTGGTTTTAGTTTTGATATATATACATACACACACACATATATATAATATGAAAAAGAATTACATTAATTTGGAAATTTTATAAGTTTTGTTCTGTTGAAACACTTGTATCCATTCAGTTGATAATACAGTTATTCTTGCGAATCACAGGTCCATCCTTCAACGTTTGACGGATTTCGGCAAGATTTGATAAGGTTTTAATGTGCATCAGCAATTAAAACCTATTTCAACAAAAATGATTTACATTATGTGTCATTAACCACGGAATTTACAAACTAAGACAGTAACATTCAGAAACAGTTTACGTTAAATGACATTGTATTGAACAGGATTTCCTGCTCTTAGTAGATCTTTTTTTTTGTACTTTTAGGTTGATTACACCAACAGGAATTACGTTCGGAGCAAATGCAACAAGCCGATTGGGTTGCATCGTTACACTCTAGGAAGACAGTTCAAGTGGGACGTAAGAATCAACATTTATAAACATTCTAAGCTTAACAAATGACTAGCGTCTGATCTGGCAGTGGATTATATCAGTGATGTTTGACAAACAAAAGAACAATTTTATGTAGGGCAGTTGAAGTGCACTGTGAGTCCGATGGCATTTTTATAGGTTGCGTTGAGTCAAAAGAAACTTCTAAATTTGTGTCTAGACATGTAACCTTAAAAAGGCGGAAGGAGAATTTGAAACGCTGCTTTGAAATAGAAAATAAATAAATAGAAACTATTCTCACAGGGAGAAACGTTTAACTTAAAGGATTGTAGATATTGAATAAGCCAGGCTTAATTAGGTCAAGTGTAAATTTAAAAGAAGTGAAAGTTTAGAAAACTATTTTTCTTTTTTAAAAAAAATTGACTGATATTATTTGGAATAGTTGTGTGATAACGGATAAATATTTCATGTCGATATCAGCATTGGTTTTTTTGCAAAATGTATATTTGTTTGTAAAAACAAGATGGCCTGAAAAAGACTGCTAGCATTTTTTGAAATTTGAATTAGAAAAGCCCAAAATCATCTTGTTCTAAGCATATTGTTGTTTGATTTTAAATAGTAACATAGTGGTCAGTTTTTTTTAAAATAACAAGTAAACAAAAAAAGGTGGAAATTAAATTTGAAAGAGAAAAACTTGATTTAGTTGCGGTTGGAGAAATAATGGTTTGTTATAGGAAAAGCAAAAACATTGAATAATGATGTTCACGAGTGTAACGGTTGTTGTCAGAAGCGTTCAGGCTTAATAATAGAGGGAAAATGTTCTTAACTTTAATTATCGTCCACTTTTTCTAAATAGAAGATTATAATATCACTGTCTAAAATCTAAAAACAAACTTTTTAAGACGAAATTACGTCTTGGTCTCGAATTCTGTTTTAGAGAAAAATACTTATAAAAATTTTCCGCCAAAGCTGAATTTTTCAAAAAAGAGAAGATAAAAATATGCAATTACAGATCTGAAATTTTAACTGTTATTTTCTTCTGGATAACACGTAATTAAGAATAATTCAAGTTTTCTTTAAAATTCAAAAATATTCCTTTTTTAAAAAAAATTTCTGACTGCTTATACTATCATACTATTTGTTAGTTTATTTTATATATTCTATCAATATCTACACTTTTCTAATTTTTGATTTTCCTTTCATATCAATATTTTTTTTCTTTAAATATGGAATACAGGTGTTTTATCTTTACTCCCTCTGTCCCTTTACCCAGGAGTATAACTTCGTGCGAATTTTGAGATCTATTTTAGAAAGCAACTAATCAATTTAAAACGATATTGTTGTTGTTATGCCTTTTTTTCATATTTTAATATTAATGGGTCTATCCACTTGATTTATTAACCGGCTTTAACAAAATTACGGACTAAATATTTTATGTATTGATTATTAGTGCCAAACAGTGGAAAAATACATCTATACTTATAATAAAGCTCAGTGTGTGTGTGTTGGCTCTCTACAGACAAGACCGTTGGACCTACAGCTATCAAATTTGGTACATGTATACCTTGGAGCTTGGGAATGTGCACCTCGGAGCCCTTTTTTCGAATTTTTAATTCGAATTTGAATTAATTAAAATTTAAGCGAAATTTCGACGTTTTTAAGCTATAACTTCCGAAAATATGATCGCACAAACATGATTTTTACATCAATTTAAAGATTAAAAAATTAGCTTTCTAATGGCATTTTTGTTTTAATGTATAACTTAAGCTTCTATTTTTAACGAATTTTTAAAGAAATATTTTAACCATGTTTTACAACAATATATTTCGGACAAAACAATAAAATGTAATCTGCACGAGCACGTCAAGGGGGAAAAATTAGATTTCATCAGCGTGTTGCCATCCTAACGGAAGTTCAAACTTTAAAAAAAAACAACTATCATTCCAAATTAAATCTAAAGAAAGGCAACTTTTAGCACGTGACTGGATAAAATAAAATAAATATAACGTGTGACATTTTCTAAAATAAATAATGAACGAGCAAAGGGAAAAAAAAGCTTTTATTAAACTGTTGAAATCATACTGACATAAGTTCAAATTAAAAAATTAATTAATTATGACTGCAAATTTAATCGAAAAAAAAATGTAACATTCACCACGTGATTGGATGAAATTAAATAAATATTAAATGTTATGTTTTCTAAAAAAGAAATACAAGACAAAGGTTTCTATGATCGTTTGCAACATCTATATCATTAATTTAGTAAATCAGTGTTACGTGACTTTCGAAGTTTAAGTATATCTGGCAGAGAAATTATAAAGAGAACAAGGCACATAAGTATTTAATTGAAAATCTTAGACCCCATTACTCTCGGCGAACCAGCTGGTCGCCAAAGGCGTCTAGTAATAAATAAAGATAGCATTTGTTGAATGAATATGTATTATTGTGCAAAAAAGATATCTAATATTTAAAAGAGACGTTATCTCAATATATATATAAATAGTGTAATAGTTTTCGTTCCTGTAAATGAAGAGCAAAAAGAGAAAGTTTTGTAATGTCTGAAGAAAAACCTAACCTTGAGATTTTGAGGCATTCTATATTTTAGACTAATATGACTTCGAATTTTTTTTTTATTTTCTCGCATCCTTAGTATACAAAAAGAAAACATTATAATCGTCCCAAAATTCAACTACGAGATTTTGGTAAATCTCCATTCTCTGAATTTGAAAAGGCATTTTTAGAATTCTGTCTATTTATGAGCCCGATAGTTCAAAAATTCTTTTAGGTATATAGTTGATATAGGTATATTTGGTAAAAATTCTTTTAGGAACATAGTCGGTATAGGTAAATTTGGGAAACAAAATTCTTTTAGATATATAATCGGTATACGTATAATTGGAAAAAAAAATCTTTTAGTCGGTATATGTATATTTGGTAAACATTTTTTTAGGTATGTAGTCGATATATGCATAGTTGGTAAATATTCTTTTAGGTATATAGTTAGTATATGCATATTTGGTAAAAATTCTTTTAGGAACATAGTCGGTATAGATATATTTGGGAAACAAAATTCTTTTAGATATATAATCGGTATACGTAAAAATGGAAAAAAATCTTTTAGTCGGTATATGTATATTTGGTAAATTTTTTTTAGGTATGTAGTCGATATATGAATAGTTGGTAAACATTCTTTTAGGTATATAGTCAGTATATTTGGAAAAAAATTCTTTTAGGAATATAATCGGTATAGGTATAATTGATAAAAATTCTTTCAGGTATATAGACGGTGTAAGTATATTTGGTAAAAATTCTTTTAGGTACATTTGGTATTTAGTCGTAAAATTAAATTAACAGGTTTCCTTCAAATTTTTTTGTATACCGAGAAAATATGGCTGCTTTTTCGAATATAGATTTCGAATACAGAATAACCCGATACTTATCAAACGAAAACAATTATAGATTTAGTAAACAGATTTAATGTCTAAGATAAATATTTATATTAAATTTTTAATAAAATCCTGCAAGGATCAATCGTCTGTCGGTCTGTACTTTTGCATATATATAAAAGTGATAACTAAAAAACGAAGCGATAATAACTAATGAAATTTTGTATGTGATTTTGTATTCTACTATTGTAGTTCTGTGTCGAATTTTGATTTCAATCGGTCAGGGAAAAAACGTACAAAACACCATTCAATTCCCTAGTATTTGCGTATACCACATTTCAATTAATCTGCAAAAAGTCACAAAAGAGGACATATTTATAAACTGTTACGTAACAACTGTCTTTTTGAGGTTAATAATAAACAAGTACAAATTTTCTTTAATATATTTTGAAGTATACAACTCATATTATTGTGAGTTTGAAAATAAAAATCCACGCCCTAGTCCAAGGAGCATCTTTTTATTTGTAGGGGTGAGAAGGCGAGAAAATTTAGGCGAGAAGTACATGTTTGGCTAACTACCTGTCTGTAAATACAATAAAAAGAAAACGTAACAGTCTAAAAGAATGATATTCTGCATATAATTTTATTACCAAAATAAAAGATCCGTATCATTTTTTGGGGACCAGATTTGCCAAAAAGTTGTCTCTTTGTCCCTTCTCGAGTGTATGAACATGATTAAAAGTCAATGGGCTAAGTAAACGAAAATTTATATAAAATCTTGACATAAAATTTATAGATTTTGATCTTGGCGGTTAAAGCGAAAAATTGCATACTCAATTCTCAATAATGACAAAATTAAAAACATACTCGAAATGCACCAAAAAAAAAGTTAGGTAAATAATCCAGGCAAAGAAAAAATAACATTATCTTTAACTCTATCAAAACCGAAATGCCCCAATGAAACGTTCGAAGAAATCATAGCGAACGCCCAGAATGTCTGAAAACCACGAAACGCTCCTGCTTCCATTATTTAGTGGATTTTACTGAATCATCGAGACTCAAGCTTTTTTGAGACACTCGTCCATATCAGATTATGGCATAAGATTTCCGTGAACACTCTAAGGATGTCTGAAAATGCATTTAATTACAGGTGGTCGTGGTAGGTCTAATGTCACTTGGTTAAATCAAGCCCGAATGAGCTGAGCTCTTTCGAATGAAGGCAGAAGTGTGCGCCTTTCGTTGTGAACGAGCACCGTTAAGGTGAAAGGACGACTTTGCTCGAACACACACGACACAACCTTTTTTAGAAGGCGGTCGAACTCATTTATACACTCATTCATCCATCTGCAAGTCAGAATATAGATCGAAATCAGAGACCGACTCATCCCTGAATCAGTACCCCCAGAGGTATCGTTTTGCTATGGGAACTTGGAGGACTTTGCAGTTAGGACCTATTTAAGGTGCCCCAACTGCCATTAGCCAACACGGCGGTCTTTGGCCTAGACGAGGATAGAACTCGGCACCTTTCGGTTACGAGACTGACGCTCTACCAACCAGGCTACCGCGGCCTATTTTATTAGTAGATTTCAGCTAAGATTGGTCATGTTTTGTTTATTTTTAAAAGTACAAATCGAGGAAGGTAAGGGATTTGAGGGATTGAAAGAGAAACTCAGGCGTTCTAATGTTTTTGGATATCTGAATATAAATGTTTTTAGGGATGAGAAAGTTAATTAAAATTCAGAAATGTGACAGCGTATTAAAATATTATAAGAGATAAGCAGTTCTTTGACACTCTTTGATTTGACATAAACAGGGCGACGGTTTAAAAAAACAAAGGCCTATTACATTGATATGTTTTGTGATTTTTGTTTCATCAGTATATATTATCATATATAAATTCAATATTAAGATGTTACGGAACTATTATTTTATTACCATGTTTTTCAGGTAGATTATGATAATTCTCACTACCTTAGAAGCAAAGTGAACGCACCGAAAGGTCTGCACAGGAGGACGGAAGAGATTAAGAGAAAACGAGTGGTAAGGCATGCAGTCGTTTGAAAATTTATTTGTAAATTCCTATAGTTATTGATAAGTAAATGGACCAACGCATTGAAAACATATTGCTAAAATCCCCACACAAGTACAGCAATGACAAGTCAGATTGTGACAAAGAACCAATGCATATTTGAGCTATTATAAGTGGGATGTGAATTTAAAGAAAATTTGTTTTGAGAAAACCTGAGTGGCATCGATCGATGATTTCACTTCCATGTCTGTTTTATCCTTATTGAGTATATAAAGTAAAACCAAAGAATAATATTCATGTGATTCCTGGAATATCTTTACAATTGAACTAACATTTCGATTAGCAAAAGTAGGTGCAGAAAATATCATCTTATATTAAATAGATCTAGCCATAATCATATTAAATAGATCTAGCCATAATGTTTTGAGCCTTGAATAAAGAAGTCTCATTTCAGATCAAGACATGAAATATTCGCACAAGTAAATATAATCTTTGCTAAAAAATTCAAACTTTTATTAATGCAAAAAAAAAAAAAAAATAGATATAATTTTACACTTATTTACGCAATGACAATCTACATTCTTCACCCAAAGATTTTACTATGTGAACACAAAAATGTTCCATCTGGTAGAGCACTCAGCTTATCTGTTTCAGCTATAATTGTTTCTCTGGGATGGCACTTTGTCCTTTTTAAAGGACAAAATGGCTTCAGTAAAGTACCTGAGAGCAAAGAACCTTACTAAAAATTTCAAGAATATCCCAACAGTAAGTAACCTGACAAAGCATAGCTATGCTGTGTTTGCCCAAGAAGCTGGCCAGAGCAGGGAAAATTGATTAACGTTTCATCCAAATCCTGTGTCAAAATGGAAAAGACGGATTCAGGAAGATGTTTGCTTCGTCTTAAAGATCTCTGATCTTAATTCAATAATCCTACACCAACAGCGGGGCTGCAATGGCCTGGTGGCAAGGTCTTGACTTCAGAACCGAGGTCCGATTCCACCGAGGAAACGCCGTGTTAGGGGTCTAGTGTGTTCAGTACTAACATCCTTCCTCTGGTGTGGTGTGGAGAGAGAGGTGTCAGCTCAGGTGTCGTCTTCGTCATCTATCTGCGGTTCAAAATGACGAGGTCCGTCTCATAATATCCTAAGTGTTGCTTTAAAATAGAACGTTAATATATCTAAACCAAACTAATATATATCTACACAATCCTCACCTGGTTAGTAACAGTAGTAGCGCTGTATTTTGAGTGCTCATTAGAAAATGTTTCCCGCTCTAATGTGTTGCCATGCTACTTCTTTATTCTGAAAGGTACCCATTATATCGTCCCCGAAAACCTGTGGAATCGTGTGGGCCAATTCCACTTGGTAATTGTCTAACATAAAATTGAATGCGGTAACGTTCCACATATTCACTGAATAAAGATTTTTTTTCAAAAAGTAGCTTAGCTTAGCTATATTAACGTCCCGTTTTAAATCAACATTGGGGCTATTTTGAGACGGACCTCGTCATTTTGAACCGCGGTCAGATGACAAGGATGACACCTGAGCTGGCACCCCCTCTCCACACCACACTAGTGGGAGGACATTTAGCTGACGGATTTAACATGTAACAGACCCCTTATATGACGGTTCTTCTGTGGAATCGGGTCGGAAACCTGAATATCTACGGTTTACAAGCCGACACCTTACCACCAGACCACCGCAACCCTTCAAAAAGAAGTTGTCTGGATTATTCGTTGTTTGGAGGCGTCTAATAGCAGCAGCAAGGATTATAAAATTCAAGCAATGCACATTAAAGTTGTCTTCATATCTGCACCAAATGACACCTTTCTGTATTTATTTGCTTACGTACAAAAAATAATGATTGGATATTTTTTGATCATACACCATATTTTATCTTTTTGGATGATATTGCGTACATTTATACAATCACATATTGGATAAGAAATCAAAAAGAGCACGTCATAATATCTAGACTTATCAGTAAAATAGTTAAAAAACCAGGAATATTGAGTCCCTTCAGTTTGAATAATTTTCCGATATTTCACTATAATTGCAAATAATATAAATAATATTGATTGTCAACTTCATTTTGTAAAAATGTATTTTAATTATTGAGTTTTTCTGAACAAAATTAAGGGAAAGCAAATCGATCCTTAAGTTCCCTTGCAAATAATTAATCAAAATCTAGGAGCTAAGTTTGTCCTGTTCTTTGAGAGGATGGGGATCTTTGATGCCTGTCTTTTCAAAACGAATTATTTTCAAATTTCAACTTTACTGAATTATCAATATTACAAGGAAGCTACTTCGGTTATATGAACTAAGATAAGATATAATAACCATCATAATTTTTAAAGAATATTCTTAATCTTTCAACTTTCTATAAGAAAACTAGCAGTACTCGCACGGCATTGTCCGTGGTACAGCATCTAAGAAGAAAAATTTAATAATTAGTATATCGTTTAATATGATTTACTTCAGTACAATTTTTCTAAAACATTTAAAGAGTTATTATTGTGAAATAATTTTAAAACTTATATAAAACTATCAGTATCAGCACAGTGTTGACTGTGGCATAACATTCAAGAGGAAAAATTAGCTTTAAACTTAGCTTTAAATTAGCTTTTTTTAATTAGCTTTAAATTAAGCTTAAATTTAGCTCATATCGACTGGAGGCTAGTCTTGCCTCCAGTCGATATGACGAATTGCGTTTTAACTTTTAAAGGCTATTGGATTTTATCATTTTATATAGCTGTTCTTCAATGGACCGGTTTTACCTGACTGATCTCTTGTTTTGATAGCTGTTGTTTTACCGACTTGATTTTTTTAATATACCTTAAATATTTTAACTTCTTTATTGGTACCATTTCAAACCATAGGATTGGAGCAGTGTAGCCTACTTTTGACTCTTGCACCATTAAAATTAAGTTAACCAACCAACCAACCAGTCGATATGACATGGGCATGGTATGCAACATGCCCATGTCAATGGGCATTTTGTAGTTTATAATGATAGTGCCTCATAATGATAGAGTTCTGTAGTTAATAATGATTACAGGCCCTTGTCAACCATTAACTACAAAATTATTTTGTAGCTATTTTTGATGATTTCTAAACATAAAATATATTTAGAAATAATCAAAAATAGCTACAAAACAATTTGTTATAGTACATATTCAGAAATATTTAGATTGTTAAAAAGGTAAAAATATGTCCGTTGACAAAACAATCCACTACAAATATACAATAGAAAGCCATTTTAAAATTTATGATTGTTTTTTCCACTTCTCCTCTGCCTCAAATTTAAATGTTTTAATTTGCTATTTCGATCATTTCACTCCACAGGTGCTCATAATTTAGACATATTATGTCTCCGCAATTCAGTTGCAATGCGATTAAAAGGAAGATGGTTATTTCGCTCAACAAATATTGATTCATATTTTGTAAAGTAGATTCCTTAAGTGAGGACATTCTTTTCTAAAATTCATTTTAGAAAAGTTTTAGTTTTAGTTTTAGTTTTTTTTTTTTCAAAAAAAATTTTTTTTTATCCCTGCCTTCACATCCATTCTATAATTACAAGCAGAGTCAATTTATACTTCGCTTACAAAGGGCCAGACCATCAGTCATTCCTTCATTCTTTAACAGAGCAACAAACATTCTAAATAATTTAAACGTAGACAATATCCTTGTTGTACCAAATGTAAAGGATCACCTCACTCCGTGGAAATCTCATGGACTAAAATACTTAAATCCGTTTGCAACTTTCGATAAATCTAATACAGCCCCTGTAATCTATCTCCATCTTTTTGCTCATCATCGTGAAGCATATAAACATTTCATTCCAATATTTACAGATGGTTCGAAAAGTTCTTTAAATACTTCCTTTGCTTGTGTTTTTATTGATTCCACCATCTCCTTTCAACTTCCTCCCTCATGTTCTATTTTTACTACAGAAATCACTGCCATCTTTGATGCATTATCCCGCATTTCAAATGGTCCACCTAATAATTATATCATTTATTCAGACTCAAAAAGTGCCTTGGAATCGTTAACATCTCTTCCTCGTTTCTCTCATCCATTGGCTTTTAAAATTCTTGAATTGCATGATAGCCTTACATGTGAAGGTTATTCAGTCCTATTCTGCTGGGTTCCTTCACATGTGGGTATTTCTTTCAATGAATTGGCAGACGAGGCTGCGAAATCGGCTACCAGACTTTTAAATGACCCTGTTCCTTTGAACGATATCAAGAAATATATAAAAACCCTTCTAGATATGAAATGGCAATCAGAATGGGACAGTAAAGAGGCAAATAAGCTTCATTCTATCAAAGGTTCCATCGAATGTTGGCCCATTTTAAATAGCAGAGAATTGGATACCGTTATTACACGTTTAAGAATTGGCCATACTAGGCTCACACATAGGCATTTGTTGTTGGGGGAGCCCGCCCCTCGATGTATTTTATGCCAATGCCTTTTGATAGTTCGGCACATACTGATGGAGTGTCCACGTTTTGATTCTCAACGAGTTCGGTGCTTTCATACTCCTCATTTTGTATTGAAAGACATCCTTCATAAAGCGCCTCATCCTCAACTTTTAACGTTTTTAAAAACGATTGGTTTCTTTTACCTTATTTAAGTATTTTATCATTTTTTTAATGTTTTAAATCTATGTGACAGTTCCTTTGTGCAATTTTTTTAAGGTCTTAAATAGAGTTTTGAAGCAGGTATTTTGATTAACCTTTTAAAACGTGAAAATTTTACGAACCACAGGCTTGCATAGACCTTGTCGTTGGCGCTGTATGATCAGAAGTGGTTTTAGCGCCATTAAACTTCATCAACATCTAAAATTCATTATTGGAACGTTTCTGTCTTCTTCAATTTCCTTATTGCCCAACAAAAGAATATTTTTTGCATTTAATGTGTTCCGGCCAAGGGTGGATTTACTCTCTTTGGTCATTATGAGATTTGAATCACTTTTTAAAATTACATGTAAACAAAGAAACGTATCGCATATACATACCACAGCACTTGCTATTTGCACATGCGCAATTTGATGTTTTCGTGCATGCGCGGAATAATTAAAATCTCAATTATAAGACTCCCCTTATTATTTGGATATGACTTTACTGCACTAAAACTTTCCCCAATATATGCTCTACGAAATGGTATAAATATCTCCAATATCGGTTCAATATTTGTCGAGGTTTTGTGGTTCAAATAAGCAGACGCTTTCAGCAGACTTCATTTTATACTATGTATAGATATCCATTCTATAATAATTTCGTTATTTTTTCTTCTTAAGAAAATTTAAATATGTATATAGTTTCTATTTCTATGCTTAAACGTTCATCTGGTATTCTTTTTTCTGTAGCCCGATGAGGATGTTCTGGGTGACAGTACAGGATGGGAATTCGAGTATGGACCAGAATTTTTGCAAGTAGAGGAAGACGTTCCATATATGCCCGATGTGAGTAGAATTTATACTTATACCCGTTTTTACTTGTCGCTGTTCAAAATTATAAGAAAGGGACACATAAATGTAATTTTATTTGTTTCATATTTATAAAAACCTCAGTATTTCTGACTACTATACAATATTTTGATTTTTCAAAAATTAATTATCATTCAAGGAAAATATGACATTATATAAAAATTGTCAAAATTTGTACATTTTTTTTTCTATCGAATATTAAAGATTTTCTATCTTTTTATACTAAAATGTTTGAATCATGTTTCTATCATAATTGGAATCGGAGATATAATTAATTTTTGTGTTGCGTTTTTTTACAAATCTAGCACCCAGACAATTACAGTAAAAGCTCTTTATTCGCGGGGTATATGTTCCATAAATATGCCGCGAATACAGAAACCGTGAATACGGAATGGTCATTTATATGGGATATGTTCCTACGTGACAAAATATTATATATAATTGAAGGTTTTGAACATTTTGATTCATTATCTTAAGGCTTAGGCAATGGTTTGAAGAATTTTGTCATTTTCCCTTGCTTCGCAGTTTTTAAAAGCTCTTTCAATTCAGACTGATACGCAGCAATCGCATCAGCAATTTGCCTCTTAAAAATGAGACTTCGTTCCATAGACGGATCAATATTCATAAAGAAATCACAAAGCTCATTTACCATTCTCAAACCTTCACTAAGATTTTTCAAATGAAGTGTCAGTGCTTGTTGAAGCCTCTTCTTCAATGGGCTGTGAATTTAACATTTCCTCCGAGTCGGTTTCAGACAGATCTTCATCTTGCGAATTCAAGCAATTCCTGAATGTCACTTGATCCTATCTGTTCAAACCAATCTCGTCCTATTCCATTCGCGATTTCGGCTATGTTTGCAGTTTGCGTTTAACAACATACAAAGTCGTAATAAGATCAATTTTATTGTTTATTAGTCCATTTGACGGCATTTACAAAGGATATTGGGTTGGATACCTATTGGAATCCTTTATTATGTATGTACTTATTAGATCCGCGAATATAGGAATTGGGTCGCATTTTTTGAATTCGCGAATAATGAAAACGCAAATGAAGGAAGCGTGAATAAGGAGCTTTTACTGTATTGTCATGCACTCTACACTAAAAAGAAAAAGTCGTAACACTTCATAAAAAGAAACAACTGAAGCCTGTTTGATACAGCTTTATAAAAAAATTTATCTGATACTAAAGCAACTCCATTAGATACAAAAACAATGTCAAAGTGATTAGGAGGGATATTGATGCGATTCTACAATACTGTAGCTACATTGACTCTAAACCAAAAATATACATGTCCTGCAGAAAAATTAATCTTCGTGCTTCTTTAACCGAGCTCTGGTGCTGAAATTAAATCCCACTACGTATAAGACAGTCATTAAAACTCCTCAGCGAAGAGATGTTGTCGCCAAAATAATGCTTATTTTTCAAAGACTAGCTTTAGATAGTTTGTTGGAAATGTGTTCAAACTTGAAACGCAGTTTTCTACATAATGTGTTTTTTTCGAGATTTATTGAAGTCGGATAAGTCAAGAAGCGATAAAGATTAAGTGGTGACTTATGGAATATATCTTCTTTAAATATTTGAGTCAACAAATTTGAAAAAAATGTCTAGTTTACAAAATATAACCTTTTTTTTTTTAAAAAAAAAATATCTTAGAATTTTTATAAATTCTCATTCAAATGTTTTTTATTTTTTCATTTTTATTGAATTATTATTTTTTAAATTATTGAATTGAATTAAAGTTTATATGTTTCAATTTAATTTTTTTTTTAAATTTGAAAATTGATAAGGACATTTTATGTTTTAGCGATTTAAAACTACCTGTAAAAATTAAATTTAATATAAAAAAAAACCTTCCTTAAACCTTCTATGTTGAAATTTTGTTTATTAGTTAGATAGTATATCAGTAAAAGAATTTCATAATTCTAAATTAATAATTAATTTTTTAATGCATTCCAGAAACTCTTATAACTTAAATTAAATTATGATGCATGATTATATATATATATAATATATATATATATACACACACAGGGTGTTTCATAAATGATGAGAGTAACTTTAAGGGGTGATAGTACGCATTAAAACGAGTAATAGTAAATAGGAAACCAAGTGTCTCAAACGTCTTCCGAAGGAGAAAGGCGCCATCAAAGTTTAGGGTCCTAAATTTCAAATGGTGATAACAAACGGAAAAATGGATTGATTCACTTGCGGTTTTCGCTAAAATCATTCTTTAAATTAGAATTTTCTTAAAAAAAGTTTTAAACACAAAGTTAAAAAAATGCCGGTAGAAGGCGCTCTTGATTTTGGAGTACTGAACAACTACTTTTTACCAGTATTTTTTTTTATTTTGTTAAATGTTTACTAAAGTTTAGACTTTAACTTAAATTTTGAACGCAAAATTGAAACTATCGGGAGCGGTTAAGTGGCGCAAATTTGACTGCATTCAGAGGGAGAGGAAATTGAAATGCTTGTATGTAATGTGCAAAATAAAAAACGGTAAAGCAAACTTTAAGAGGTGATAGTACAACATGAAAACAATCTATCGGCATTTTTTAAACTTTGTGTTTGAAACTTTTTTTTAAAGAAAATACTAATTTAAAGAAGGATTTTAGCGAAAACCGCAAGTGAATCGATCCATTTTTCCATTTGTTATCTTCATTTGAAATTTGGGACCCTAAACTTTGATGGCGCCTATCTCCTTCGGAAGACGTTTGGGACACTTGGTTTCCTATTTACTATTACTCGTTTTGATGTGTACTATCACCTCTTAAAGTTACTCCCGTGTGTGTGTGTGTGTGTGTGTGTGTTTAGCCGTATCAATACATCGTGGTGGAGATATGTATTCTTTCTCCATGACTGTATCGTAAACATCACTGGCCTCAATACAATATCCCCCGTAAGACGCATATCCCGTCATCGAAGAAATATGTGTTTCCTACCTGTGTTGGGAAAATAATGTAGGTGATTACAGGTGCAGTAATGATGAAGTGTGTATCGTAATGATGTAGATGTATGTGTTTCATATGGAATTTCCATACATACACCTATATTATTTCTATTGTCACAAGAATGGCGAGAAAGAAATAAAATGTCAGAAATTTATGTGATTGAATAATAGAGAATAAAAGTTAATTTCGGTTTTTTTTTCATTCTAAAATTAATTTACCTTCTTACATTTATTGAAGTCTGTACACAACTATTTCGATCATTTCAACATAAATAAATGGATTGCGAGAAACGATTAAAAAATGAAATCTTTCATCACTTCATTACTAGACTGTAAAAATTTCAGCGTGTTCTTTTTCAAGCATGTTTGATTTAAAATCAGAGAGTCGTTGAACATATGTGAATGACTTCATTTCACATCTATACAATTATAAATTGACAAAGAAATATTTCCATTCAGATAACAGGAATCTTATGATTCATACACGAAGACCAAATGCCGTAATGGCATTTTTTCCTAATGGCTTATTCGGTAAATTATGGATCTTAAATAGAGGATTCGCGTGTGTGAGTCAGCAGCGGGCTACCACATCCCGTGCTAAGAATGAAAGTTTCGGACAGTGCATTATTATTTGTTGAATAATGGACGCAAGAGGCTGCAATTTGAAGTGACCTTGACGCCACCTTAACAATTTATTAAGAAGTATTTAACGCATTGAGAAATGCTTATTAAAAGACAAACGATCACTCCTCAAGGCCACGTTACTGTATTTTACGGCACTCATTCTTAAGAAATACTGACTTTGTGTTTGAACAATGGTTGCATACCAGATGTTACTCAGGTTTTAAGAATGTACTGCAGGGCAGTGACTTGTGTAGTAAATAGGAGAGAAAGGGTTTAACATGTAAATTAAGCTTAAATGTAAATTTGCATGATGTTTAATATTTCCTTCTATTATTTTTAAACTATTTTATATTATATATGTATTTTAGGATTCTTTTTAAACATTTTTCTTTTAATTTAGAGCATAAATGCTATCACTCTGATTTATTTCACCAAAAAACAAATCGTACAAAGAAAGGTTAGAGCTCTAATTTTAAATGAAATACCATAACCTATAATTAGATAATACCATAATTAGAGAGATGCATAGATGCAATAAACAGAAAATGTGTACATTCTAAAAAATTCGGGAGCTTTCCCTTAATTTCTCTGTCTTTCGTTTTGTCTGTGTGTTCGTCGCTCTCAGATTGTACATAGACATGTCTGCTTTTCAGTGATGAAATAAAAGTATCAAATTGCACTATCAAAAGTCTATACAGTAAAAGCTCCTTATTCGCGCTTCCTTCATTCGCTGTTTCACTATTCGAGGATTTAAAAAAATGCGATCCAATTCCTATATCCGCAGCTAAAAATTTCTTTATTCGCGGATCTAATAAGTACATACATAATAATAAAAGGATTCCAATAGGTATTCAACCCAATATCCTTTGTAAATGCCGTCAAATGGACAAATAAAAAAAGTAAAATACATCTTATTACAACTGTGTCTAAAGTATGTTGTTAAATGCAAATTGCAAACATAACCGAAATCGCGAATGGAATAGGACGAGATGGGTTAGAACAGATAGAATCAAGTGTCATTCAGAAATTTCTTGAATCGCCAGATCTGACTAAAACGGACTTGGAGGAAATGTTAAATTCTCAGCCCATTGAAGAAGAGGCTTCAACTAGCACTGGAAACGTGACATTTCATTTGAAAAATCTTAATAAAGGTTTAAGAATGGCAAAATAGCTTTGCGATTTCGTTATGAATGTCTATGGAACGAAGTCTTATTTTTAAGAGGCAAATTGCTAATGCGACGGCTGCGTATCAGTCTGAATGGAAGGAGCTTTTGAAAACAGCCAAGCAAGAGAAAATGACAAAATTCTTCAAATCATTGCCTAAGCCTTAAGATAATGAATCAAGATGTACAAAAACTTCAATTAAATTGATTTTTTATATGTTTTTTTATTTTATCACCTAGGAACGTATCCCCTATAATCCCATATAAATGACCATTCCGTATTCACGGTTTCTGTATTCGCGGTATATTTATGGACCGTATACCCAGCGAATAAAGAGCTTTTGCTGTATAACTGTAAGTCTATATCAAAGTCTATATAATATATAATAACAGTATCAAAAGCATCTTCAAGAGCTGAATAAACTAAGGCAAATCGAACTTGCCTTTCTGCTTTCAAAATTTAATTAAATTTTGTAAGTAGAAAGCATTTTTAAATCTTTACACTCACACACACGCGCGCGCGGGCAAACTTTTGATAAAAGAGTGGTTTCAGGTTATAGGGATCATGACTGGTGCATAAATGAAGAAATTTTTCGAAGTCTTGTCATGAGAATCATTGCAATATGTAATCTTCTTATAGGAATCTATCTAAAATATAGTCAGGAAAATCGGACCAATAACTTTTTGAAAAAAAAACATTAATTTTCACATGTCTTATAACATTTCGTTAAAATAAAAGAAATAAATTCTGTAATATAAATAGTTAAAAGAATTCTTTTCAAAAGATATTCTTTCCTATTATTAAAATTGTCAAATGACTTATATTATAATTTTTGCAAATCATGTACTTATACCACACTCTATTAAAATGAGTACATTTTTACAATTTTTTGAAAATGGAAATTTTTTTCAAAAGTAAATATCGATCCTCTATAAATTAAACCTGCATAAATATTTTCTGCATTAATATTTTTTCTGATTCAAAAATTGTTTATATTTTTACTTACATATTGGATATTTTTTTCTTTTCATATGCATGATTTTTAAACAAACAATATTTATTTTTGAATTTGTTTTGTCATGTAATGCACATAATGTATATATGAAAAATATTGATTTTCAGAATTTTGATTATATATGACAAGATCTCTCGCATCATATAAATAAGTTGATTAGAAATTCTTATTATACAAATCTACAGCATTTAAATATGCTACAAAATAAAAAAAAAATAAAAAAATAGAAATATTTTCATCTGTATATAATTTTTTTAAACCTTGATGGTATTTATTTACAAATTCATTGTAAATTAATTTGTTTATTAATTGAATCAGATTTTTTAAAATACTGATTATAATTGTTTTAATATAATCTACATAAAAAATTGATTTTTTTTGTATATAATTTTAAAGAAACGATTAATTTTTAAATTTCTTAAATTTCTTACAGGAAAGATCCTGTAATTCACATAATGCATACATGAAAGATATAGTGTTTAACTAAATATGGCATGAGACCAGCTGGTTAACAAGGGCGGCCAATGAATATTGCTCTCCTGTAAAATAAACTTTCATAAATATCTTACGTATTAATATTTTTCTCAAAGATAAAAATTTATATCAGAGGTTCCCAACCTTTTTTGAACTGGCGCCCTCTTTTCTAGGTTATATTTTAATATCGCCCCCCTCCCACTCCAGATAAATAAGAGCGTGGTGTAAGCAAGAATTAAATAAAAAATTCTAATAGATAGAAAATTGTTGGAATTGAAACGCTACTGAATTTCTCCTTTATTTAAAAAAAGAGAGATAAAAATGTTAGCTTACCTGTCATAAGGACAGGCAGCGATTTTGATGATACGAATTAATTCATAATAAAATATTGCTTTCTAAATAAATAAATTTACAATTTCAGTGACCCATCAAAACACTTACTTAATTATTTTAAAAAGTATTTTTACTAAGATTTGAAGACCTCGAATTTCCAACTTAACTAATGAGAAGGCTGAATCTGATGCATTTTAAGAAACTTGTCAATATCAGTCTTTATTTCACTTCACAACAATCTTAAGTCGTTGCGTTCAATAACATGGAGCAGATTTCTCTTTTTCATTACCAATGTTGCCTCAGCATTAAATCCACGTTCTGCTAAATATGAAGAGGGGAATGCTATCAGAAGTCGTTGAACAATCGACCATAATCCTGAATGCAATTGTGAAATAGGCTTCTGCAGCCAAAATTCTTGAATATAATCTTTAGATCCTCATTTTCGTCAAATCTATTAGCTCTTCTTCTGACCGAGGTGATCCTGCTGTGTTGACATTGGAAAAGAGATCCCAAACTCAGTCTGGTATGTCTGTGCTTAAAATGTCCAGAAATCGCTCCTTGAAGTTATTGTACACTATATTTAGTAAATCTTCTAACGCCCCTTCGTGCCATATCAACGCCCCCTAATTTTCTCTGGGTCTTTTACCAACCCTCTGAAAGCTTCAAATGCTCACAAGGGGGCGTTATTCCCCACATTGGTGGTTATCTGGTGTTTATCTTAATCATTCTATGGTGTTATATGGTGTTTATCTTAATCATTCTATGGTGTTATATGGTGTTTATCTTAATCATTCTAGGAGCGAGTTGTCGGCCGAGGAGCTTTTCGCTGCTATGGCGTGAACCGAAGTAACTCCGACACAGATGTTAAAGATGAAGAAAAACGACAGGTAAGGGGACATCCTTTAGCTTCCTGTAGTACCCCTCCCCTCTCTATTTTTCATTTTACCTCACATTCCGTTCATGAAAGCCTTTGTTTCTGTACTTCTGACTTACATTGAAAATTTATCACAGGATTTTAGAAATTTCTTGTCTGATCGCCAATTTAAACCATCTAAATTAATGATATAATCTACTTTATTAATAAATTAACTATTGTTGACGAGTACACTCGTCATGGGAAAAAATCAACATTTTGCTTTACGACGAGTTTATTCGTCGGGAATAATAAATAGTGACCATTTGGAATCAATTTGAATTGAATACAATTTTAGTAAGAACTCAAACATATCCGAAAATTTCAAGATTTTAAATGTTTCGAGGCCAAATCGAAACCAAAGGAAAAAATAAAAGATTATTATGCGTGGTACCATGCTTTGCTCAGTAACATTTTCTAATTTAAAATAATAAATAAATGTTTTATGGTTCTCTTCGTTTGTACGCAAAAAATGTTTGCTAGTTTAAATAAATAAATAAATGTGATCATTGGAATAAAAAAATAAAGCTATTTCTTTGCAGCACAATTTCATATTACACACGATCTGTATTTGACGAGTATATTCATCTCTGAATTTTTGTGATACAATTTAGGTACGCATTTTTCGAGGAGGTCGAAACAGTTAATCTCTTCTGTGTTTATATTTTAGAGTAAATCTAGATTTCAAAAACAGCTCTAGACTCTAAATATTAGTTTTTTTTTTTTTTTTGCATTCTTATTTTTTAAACCAATTTGTAACTTTTAAAATTATAAATTGTTAGTATATTTAATTATTAAAAATATATAAAAAAGATTTTTTGTAAGATTAACATATTGATATTAAAATCTGTAATCAATTTCATGATTAAAAATAATCTTGCATCCCTTTTTCAATGTTTAGAAAATATCGGGGCTGGTTGAGGACGAGTTCAAGTACGGACCAGAATTTTTACAAGATGATGTTCAACACACATTAAAGGTAAGTGAACCAGAGTTAAGAATTGTTAAAAATAGTATATATCAATCCTGAGTATATTTTGTTTTGTAAATTTTGTATCATATCTGTTTTTTATTTGTATCTTTTTTTCTAAATTTTTGTTGAATTATGCATTGAATTTCTAAAAAGAAAAAAAAAAGCTGCATTTTGAATAAAATGAAAAGAAAGGAAAAAAAACAATTCTGAACTACTCGAAAAAAAAATTGATTTATCAACTAAAAAGTGTTTTAAAATATTTTAATGAAAGAATGATATTAAAAAAGAATCTCAAATAAAAGATTAAAATTTAATTCCTAAATTGAAATAAATAAAAATTATTTATTTAATAATTAATTAAAAATCTTTCTTGAGTAGAATATGAAATGAAAGAATATAAATATGAATATGAAAGTGGTAGAAGTAGTAGATATGAGTAGAATATGAATATGAAAGTAATACAGAAATCCTTCTCCTCGAATTTAGAACCAAAATGAATAAATTTTTAATTTCAAAATGAAGCATGGATCAATATGATCAGAGTATTTATGATTTAATTTTTGACATTTGGTAAAATGTTATATGTTGTTGGATTGAATTTTTAGGTTTAATGTACAGTTTTTTAAACCCTTGTCGTACTTCGACGAGTCTGATTCGTGATAAAAATTTTGAATCAAATGAGAATATCACGAGTCACATTCGTGGAAACAAAAGCGGGCAAACGTGACATCATGAGTATCATTCATGAAATAATGATCAAGTCAAAAGTGAGTGAAACGTATCACACTCGTGGTACGAAGATCGGGCCAGACATATTACTTAGGCATATTAAATGTTTTCATAGATGTATAGATTAATTTTTCGATGTAATTATATTAATTATTATCTAATAAGGCATATGGTATATCAAACCAACAAGAGAAACTATTGTCAGTTACAATGAATTATTAAAAACTATGAGTAGATAATATCTACTTTTAAATGCAATACTGCTATAATTCTTTGACGACATTCACTTGATGACTCTCATTTATTTATGTGTTTTTACAATAGTAAATTGTATATAAAATATATTAAAACGTTACAGTGGTAAATTTATGAGCCAGATAACATCCACGATTCACGAGCGATTGCTTTTGTCTAATGACTATGTTACAAGACTTTTAATCAAAAGATCCCGAGTTCTATTCCAAGCCAAATCCAATTTCCACATTGGTGACCTTGAACGATGAACCTTCATGCAACTATCGTGGCGCTGTCTACCCGCAACCAAACTAACCTGACTCACTTGATGTAACAACAACTTACGTACGCTCGCCATAACATTTGGCGCCACAAAAACGCTCGTCACCCGCCATAACGCTTGGCGTGATAAAAACATTCGTCATCTGCCAAAAACAAACATCGTTCGTCTTACATCAGACTCACTAGATTAGGAGTAATGTAGTGGTAAATTCATAAGCCAGATAACATCCACGGGGCACGAGCAATTGCTTTTGTCTAGTGACTATGTTACGAGGCTTCTAATCAAAAGGTCCCGAGTTCTATTCCAAGCCAACACCACCTACCACAGCATCAAACACGTTTTGGTTTTCTCAAAATCTAGAACGCACTTCTGTATTTTAGTTGGCATTGCTAATTTTTTGCAGCTAGTCAGTCGGATTAGTCCTCAGACCTAGGTTATGAACATCCTATGTTTTATGATTAAGAAAATATATAAATGGATTGTGCGCATGCGCATAATGAAATAATTTCGTTTCTACAAATTGTTCCATGATGCTCAAAGAAAAGGTAAGGGTTTAAACAAGACGTTCTATCTATTAACGAACAGAAAATATACTTATTTTCTTTTTTAAATGGATTTTGATTTTATTTTTTGTTCTTTCGATGACAATGATTTGTCTTGTTCAATATGCTGAAAAGTAATGAGAAGTAACAGTGCTGCATATTTGATGTAGATACCCAATTAATTATTTTCTCCCATTTCTTAGTTCACTCAGCACCTTCAGCTTAACTTTCTTTTAAAGATGAAACTGAATCCTGTTTAAATCCAAAAGAGAATAAACTTATTTTCTGTCTATGATCTTTATAAGGTATTAGAAAATGCATTTGTATTGATCTACCATATAAGATCGTCACAAAAACACTTTTAAAACTGATCAGTTTCTATATAAGCAATCAATAATTGGCCTGACATGCCAAGGTCTTTATTTCAAGACGAACAAATATTTTCCTGGAGACAATTAATTGCTTTCATATTCCAGGTGGATTTTTGAGCGATAAAAATCTGATGATAAATTACTGTTTTGATTCATTCATGATTAATTAGAAAAAGAAGAGAAGCATTTGTTAATTCATGGAAAAGATCTATCCACTTACATATACATGGACATAAAATAACGATATTGGATATTAGTCACATATGATGTAAAAAGATTGAAAAAAGTATTTTCATATTTAATTATTGAATATAATAATTATAATTTCTTTCGCAGTCAAATATGAATTATAAAAATATTTTTAAAAGCATTTTTTTAAAAAACGCTTTATTGTTTTCTAGCAAAAAGAAGGTGTTATTGGCAGAGGAGCCTATCGCTTTTATGACGCAGATAGAAGCCAATGCGACAAGAAGCCCTGCGACATGATGGGGATTGATTACGTAAGTGCTCCTTTTCAAATCTGAAATATTATTTCCTTGCACAGCCAATCTCATCTTAAGTAAGAAAGATAAATGATTTGAATGGATGCCAAATGAATTGTGTCGTGGTCGCAGTACTTGGCGATCATTTGATAACTTAGTAATAAATTTTACAACTGAAATGACCAAAAAAAATTCTAGAAAATGCAAGAATTATGGTGATTTTACTTTTTGATACCTTGATGCAGATATTATATAAACAAGACATTGGTAAAACATGTTCATGATCCCAATTCATTTCTGGATTATATTTTGCGACTACGTTTTCACATGGCAGATGTTTGTTATAGAATTTATTGGACTTTCGACCATGTACCTATTGGAGAATATCCATAACCTTGTGGTGATATCTTAATAAGCCAGA
The DNA here is from genome assembly GCA_026543055.1 of Argiope trifasciata. Classification (NCBI taxonomy): domain Eukaryota; kingdom Metazoa; phylum Arthropoda; class Arachnida; order Araneae; family Araneidae; genus Argiope; species Argiope trifasciata. Next base: position 8,019 of record JAPMOQ010026145.1, on the reverse strand, counting down.
TAACATCTACGGGATTGAGCAATTGCTTTTGTCCAGTAGCTATGTTACTAGGCTTCAGACTCAAAGGTCCCGGGCTCTATTCCAAGAGCACATCTCACCTTTCACAATGGTGACCTCGAACAATAAACCTTCAACCTTCATGCAACTGATGTGGCGCCATCTACCCGCAACCAAAGTCTTCAGACTCACTTGACGCAACAATTTCCGCACTTTCGTTAAAATGCTTGGCGTGACAAAAAAAAGTTCACCGCTCGCCAAACAAAGATGGGTACGGCGCATTAGACACAACAGCTACATACACCAATCGCTCACTCAACAAACCAATTCATCACCACTCAACAACAACGCATATCGTTCGTCAACTCACTGGAGGGTGAGTCTGTGGTGATATCTTAATAAGCCTGATAACATCTAGGGAAGAAACAATTGCTTTTGTCCTGTGGTTATGTTACTGGGCTTCAGACCCAAAGGTCCCGAGTTCTATTCTGAGTCAACATCACCTTCCACAACATAATAGGCAAGAGTAGATCGGATTCGAGAGTGATAGTAATCCAATTATGAACCAAAATCTCACAGTTTTTGCTTCCTAATATGATATTTTTGGAAAGCAAAAGCATATCCTTCTGTTTCAAATTTTGTTTTTAGACCAAATAGAGTAGATCCTCAAATATCCTATCTAATATATGGGTGGGCAGGTTGGACAGCAAAACCAGCTGTAAATACAGGTATTCTATTAAGGCTTTTTTTTCTACCGAAAGCACTACTACTCTATACTAAAGTCGCCTTTTATTAATATTCTCTGCTTCATGTCTGCAACACTTTATGAAGGTTTCTTATATATGTAAAATAAACAGCGAAACCGAAAAAAAACTGGTTGTTGGAGTTGGGGGAGAGTATTCCAGCTCCAACCAAGTTTACAAATTTTCCCGAATTTTTATTTTGTGGGAAAATTTATGCTATCTACATTGGTGATCAAAAATTCCCACCGATTTCAAGAGCAATCTCAAATTCTATATTTCATTGTAATCTCTATGGGAAAAAATCTCTCTTTCATTATGCAATATTAAAATTAGAATTCTATGCAATTTTAGTTCCAAATGGTCAAAATATTGGTGTCCAAATTTTCTTCATTTTTTTCCATATACTAAGAAGAACACAGCTGGCATGTGCGGGATTCTAGAAATTAAATTCTGGACACTTGTGACTCTTAAGGCTTATTCTACAATCTGCTATTCCCTGTAGTGAAAAACATTGATAACACCTTTAAACACCTTGTATCCGAAAAAGTTTCAAATAAGCCATTCCCTCTGGTTATAAATGGCGTAATAGGAAATAAATTTTCACTTATTTCCTAATAATCGGATATATTTTTGATGAATGTTTGGGAAATTCATCGCTTTCATACGATACGATTTCATACTATTAATCGATTTCATTCGGAAATTCATCGATCATACGAATTATGGTAAGTTGTTGCTACAATAAACGGCCTTAAAATTTTTTTTACCATAATGTATCTTAATCCCGTTACCAGATCTTCACCATTTAAATACATTTATTAATCTGTACCTTTGTTGCAGAGAGAGAGCAGAACCAGAACAGACGTACAGCCGGATGAAGACGAAGACGGAGGAGATTCGAAAGTAGAAAAATTGATATTAATCATTATGCTCATTAAAAACTCCTTACATTAAATAATATATTAAATTACCTTAATTAATATATTATTTAAAGAAGAAGAGAAATACAAGTTAAGAAGTAAATAACGTCTTTTCTTCCTCTTTTGTAGGGTAAACCTTTCAAGCGCACAGTCTTGAAGAAAACTCTGAAATTATCCCAACGGCCTTCCGACGAGAACTTATTCGGCACCCACCTAAAGTTTGTGGTAAGTGAAAAATCGATCAAGCATTAGTGTCATGTTTTCATCTTGATCTGATCTTAATCTCGCTCACAGTTGCGCAAAATGAGTTAAATATAGATTAAGCTTCGGTATATTGCGATTTTTTTCGATGCTTTCCTGTCTAGGTAGAAAAATAAAACCTTTATAAATGCATTTATTGCATTCACACACGTACACACAAAAGAATGCAAAAACACAAAATAGTTGGGCTAAAATACAGACTGCTGGGCAGATGTGGTTTTCCTAAAACTATTTAAATCATAACAGATTTAAAAATAAAAATATAATATAGATTGAAATCTTTTATCTGAAATTTCAATTATCATGTGAAAACATTATTATTGTTTTAAGTCATTGTTTGCCATCATTAATTAAAGTCATTATCTGGTTTAAACCAGTTTGAAACAATCACATGACTATCATATTAAGCATGTGTCAATATTTTTGAAAAAAACGATAGTTGTGGTTTCCCAAAAATCTTTCGAGTTGCAGAGCTTTTTCTCGAGAGCATACATTTCTTTTTCGCGAAAATCCTGTTTAAACTGGTTTGAAATGATCATTGACTAATGTATTGCACAGTTCTTAATTTTAAGAAAAGCAATGGTTTATTTTTCATTTCAAAAACTTTCGAACTCCAAAACTTTTTTTCTAATTCAAAAAGAAAGTTAAAAAAAATTGTTACTATAATCATTATAATATATGCTTCTTCGAGCGATAACACTTTATACGACACGTGCCTTTTTTTGGTTAAACAGGAGTACCGGTACATGGCAAACATTCCCGCCGTAACTTTTTGATGGCGATAAGTCTTCAAATGTGACAACTTCAGTATAATTTTCTAATATCCCTAAAAGCGAAAATTTCTCGGCTTAAAAGCCAATTTTCTGCCCATACATTTTGTGACTTCAAAAACCTCAAACAAAATCAATAGCATGTTCTCACATGAAAATTAAAATATAATATTAAACCCCGGAATTAGATAATGAAGAATTTTCAGAAATATATCTTGGTTTCATCCCTTATATTGGCGTTAAACAGTTAAATTTTTTTATGAGTTCATTTTATATTAGGTGATAAACTTGGTTTTGATCGGGTTTAAAATACTTTCTCGTCAAGTTTTTTTTAATCCACGAAAAGTTATGTAATAAAATACCTAGTCATAAGAATGTTTATAAACTTTACAATAGATAAAATGCTTTTGAATAGAAATGGGAATAGCGAAAAAACACACACACACAGAAGATTTTTAAAAACCACTGACAACTAAGCTTTATTTTTCTTGTTTTCTTTTTAATTTCTGCAATAGATTTACATTTTCTTTTAGGAATGTAAAGTTGTTTCTATTAATTTCTCATTATTCGGAATTCTATCACTTTCCCAATTACAATATTGCTTTTTTTATTATTGAAAGATGGATGGAAAAAGCATTTGAAAAAAAAAGGGAAAGTTGCATTGAAATTGTAGTAACTTTTAATATATATATATATATATATATATGAGTAAAATAATTTGAAATCTCACTATTGTCTAGCAAGGAGTGTTTATAATTGTCCTTATTTCAAAATTGTCTTCATATACGGAATTATTAATTAATTTTTCAAAAATATATCTATAATAGTTATGGCAAAAGTTTAAAGGAAACGGTGCTAGTGGAATTGAAAAGCTAAAATTTTAAATTTTTGAATACTGTAAAGATATTTCTTATGAATAAATTTACTTCGAAGTTATAGGGAAAAAAACGTGAAATTTCGATTAATTTATAACTATCTGAATGTTTAAGTTAGTTCGATTTTGCCTTTTGAATAGTTAAAAATCCTTTTTTTCTTTTCTAAAAATAATGTGTGGACGAAGCTTGACCCTATTCAGATAAATTTGTTTAAGAGTAAGTGTGGAGCATAGCCATAATGATTTATGATTACTAGACGCCGATGGCTATCAGTTTGTTCATTCAGATCATTGAATTTTTAGGCTGTTAAATAATTAATATGACATTCGTTACTTTCAATTTTTCTCTTTACAATAAACAACAGATGAACACGAACTCAATCGCATCAAATTCCAATAAATTTAAAAAGTATATCATGAAATGAAATGGAAATCTTACTATGCAGTTAATGACTGGCAAAAATTGTGATTGAATGTCCTGAATTTTGATCATAGTTTTTAAAAACATTGTTACTGTATTGGAAATATTAAAGTAATCGAGGGAAAAAAATTGTTGAGAAATGAAATCGATAGCATTTAAAAGGCAATTTTTTGAATAAAAAATGATTCAAAGACTATTCTTAGAAGATAATAATTTTGGAAGATATGACCAGCTTCTGTAAGTAAGTCAAAAAGATTATCTTGTGTGGAAAATTGAGTCTGTTTTTGAGCTCGGTTAAACTTTTTTGATATCTTTCTTCTGACTGAATGTATGTTTTGGTGGCACAGCGAGCAACACCTACTGAATATTTCTAGTAACCAGCGGGTGACCGAGCTCTGCTCGGAGAAAACAGGTATCGAAGCTAACTCGAAGATTTTAAATTTTCAATTGTGATTTATCAAAACAATACATGCCATAAGAAAATTTGTGAAACCATTGGTGAAAAGACAACCGGTTAAAGTGCACCATTGTAAACTATTCTAAACAAAGTTAGAGTTTGGAAAGGGAACTATTCTATACAAAGGTAAAGTAAAGGTAAAGATTGAAGTGTGTTGAAGTTCAATATTTTTGACAAATTTATTTAGAAAAACCAAACATATATACATACATATGAAACATATTATAAACCTATAACAGCATAAACATAAAACTTTATTAGTTCGCCATATTGGCTATAGATGGCAGCACGTTACCGCTTGAAAATTTAAGTAGCCATTATGGCGAACTAATAAAGTTTGAAAATATCCTATCTGTAACTCTCGACCGTAGCGCTTCAAAACCGGCGCCAATCGATTCCTCGTGGCCAAAAAACCCCAGACCCCCAAGTTTACCGGAGTTTATTAATTCTGGGGCGATTTTCGACTTGGCAACTATTCCTCGTATTATAGTATTAGATATTTTGCAGCGGTTTTAATTAGCTAAGCGCATTGCTGAATTCATTAACTGTGAAATTCGTATGGTTTGTTTGCCATTCGACACAAAATAATATGAACGATTTTTCGACCACATATGCTGTAGTATACATAATACAGGGTGGCCATGTTTAAACTGACAATGCTCACAGTGTTCTGTAGCGCGATCTATTTGCGAGACATGTACGATTCCTGCAGACATGTTACTTTCCGCTGTTGTGAATACTGTGCACAGAATGCAATATGTGGTCCACAAACACGGCAGCCACATTGAACATGATTTTAATGTGCAAAATAATAAGTGATTTTATTTCCGTATTGATTTGCATTTGTTAACACTCTATTTTCTATTACACAGCACCACATATTCCCCTAGCGGTGACTTTTGTAACTATGTTTTTCGCGGAATCCTTTGTCCCCCGTTTTGTTTAATCTTCATACAAAATGTGGCGTCATTCTCGCAAATAGATAGCGCTACAGAATACTGTGAGCACTGCCAGTTTAATTATGGTCACCTTATATGTTATCAGATAAGTAAGAAATTAGGCATTCTGTAAAATGACTAGACATTGTAGCCAGCTTCCTGGCGGAAGAGTAACGTGCCTTTCCAGTGATCTGCGCACCTGAGTTCAAGTCGCGATTCGGACATGGCTGTTCTTCTGTGTTCAATCTATGAGTTATATGAATGTGCTTGCCTGTAAAAAGGGATTGTGAAAGCGAATGTTCTGTCACCTTCATTTGAGCTAGAAGTCAGACTTCTGCCATCTGGGTGCTCAGGGGTCTTTACCCTCAGAAGCTACTGCACCTTTGGAAATACGGACACATCATCATCGTCACTAGACATTGTATATAATGCCGCCAACTAGATATTTTATAGAATGCCGAATAAGAAACCAACAAAGTAAGAAATACATTTTCAATTCGTTTCCGAACATTCGCAATACATCTCCGAATATGAACAAGAGTAAAGGAGATTACAAATCCCCTTATGCCGTAAGAACTTGCCTAGAATTGAAGATATTCCTGACCACGAAATTCCTCTCTAATCAGTAGCAAGTGCTCAGTCCTGAAGATGCGGCCTAGAATTCGTCAAATGTATGTGTAAAACAAAGTATCAAAACATGAAAGGACTGTGCGTAAAAAAATTTATTTAAAATGTCATTCAAGCCTACCAATCAGTAATGAGTTGGTTAATTTTTTTTCTTTTTTTTTTTCTTATTCTTTATCATTTTTATTCCTTAATAAAACAGGCATAAATTCTCTTTCATTTTTTTACTATTTTGAAAGAATATTTTTAAAAAATGGCTTTCGTATTATTTTATCGGAGTAACAGTATTTTTGAGGAATAGACGTCATTTACATAATAGCCTTCTCAACAACTTTTTTCATACTTTATCTAAATAGCATTTACCATTCTGCTGAAATCCTAGATTATACATACGAAGCCCAGAAAAATTTTGTAATAATTATCATATTTCATGCTTTGCTTAAACGGGATTTTTTACAATGCTTCCGCATTTTGTAAAATGGTGGCATTTCTTACTTTGCCAGTAACATAGAGATACAAAATTTTATTGCACCCTTTCATTTTTGAACAATAGGGACGAGGTTCTTAAAAAATTTGCCTTTGGTTTAGATCTTTCCATTTTCTAATAATTTAACTCACAATCAAATATATTTTCAAAAGAATCTTCTTTTGAAAGAGTTTAGAAATAAAGAGCTTAATTATATTGTCAAAGAGACAACATTTTCTCTTTGTTCACGAAAAATTTCAATCAGAAATTTAGAACTTCTTAAAAGATTTGGCCCTTTCATTATTTTTCAGCCTGGTATGGGTACCAGAAGTACTTACGAAGGAGCCCCAACTGAAGAAACGGACAGGAAACCCGACGTATTTGTGAAGAAACACCCGAGTATTCGAAGTGTTTTCAAGCAGGTAAGTAATGCACGCACATCTTGTAAACAACGGCAGTAAGAAATAACTTAGCTGACGCCTTTTTAATTACAGTTCCCTCAAATGATCAAAAAGATCCCCGGATGAGGGATACACTTCCGAAATGTAAATTAATCCGTATTCTTAATAGCAATTAAAAACCTTGATTCCATATCACAGCTTTTTATTAACTGAAAAACTTTTTCAAAAAAACCAACTACACATAGTTGCCACACAGGACAAGATAAATCAAACAAACAAATAATTCCTAGGCTATTCTTGGACGGTTTAAATTCAGACACTGAAAATAATATTGCACAATCATAAATTGAACACATACGTAAAATAAAAAATAAACAGAGTTAAATATTTACAACATGTTACCTCCTCTTTTATTTCAAATTTCATGATATTTTTTTGAGATGGGATAATATCTTTCTCTGGCTAATCAAAATGTGTCTGGCTGTTAAATGAATGAGAGAATCATTTAAAGGAGACAAATACTGGCACGTAATTTTCTTCTTCAACGAGTAACCGCAAAGGTAAATTATTTATCATTGTGGGTGGAGTTCCGCTATAAATAATTTATCATTACGATAAATAATTATAAGTACATGCAATGCATGTCAAAAATGTTTACATAAGAGGGTAATACATATCGTAAAGCATCATATATATGTGTCTGCTTCATTTATACATCTTTTCGTTGCAATTATAGATTATTCGTAATCATGTAATTATGAAGGGCTTATCTCTCATACACACGCACTCACGCTCACATTCTCTCTTTCACACTCACTCTCTCACACATTTTCTCTTTCTCTCATACGCGCAAGCACATTTACTCACACACTTTTCTTTCTCTCTCTCTAACTCTTATATAAACTCAATCACACATTTTCTTTCTCTTTCACACACACATTCACACTCTTTCTTTCTCCCTCTCTCTCACTCACACACTCACACATTTTCTTTCTCCCTCTCTCTCTCTCACACACACAATTTCACTCTCTCTCTCACACACACACACTTTCTTTCTCCCTCTCACTCACATGATTTATTTCTCCCTCCCATAAACTCATACATTTTCTTTCTCCCTCTCTCTCTCACTCACACATTTTCTTTCTCC
>JAPMOQ010026141.1:339164-382304 GCA_026543055.1 Argiope trifasciata | reverse complement strand
CACAAGACCCAATTCCTGTGGACCATGTTTCCGAGGAGATTGTTTCACAAGACCCAACTCCTGTGGACCATGTTTCCGAGGACATTGTTTCACAAGACCCAACTCCTGTGGACCATGTTTCCGAGGACAATGCACAAGACCCAATTCCTGTGGACAATGCACAAGACTTTGCAGAAGAAAGACCGTCGACACCAGAGACTGTGCCCAATTCCCCAAATCCGAGAAGAGAGTCCCCAAAGCCACCCATGTATTATGTAAATACGAGAAATTCGTCTGGTGAACTTTCGAGGGGATCGTTTCTCGAGCCGGGGGATTTAATTGTAAAAATACATACTCGGCCCTCGAGAGTGTATTTTGTTCCCGACGATCACGATGCAATGTATTGGGTGAAAAAATTTTAAAAAACATAATAAAAAAATTTTTGTTAATAATTTGTGTGATTCATTCATTAAATTAATACTTGTTACACAAACAAAAATAATTCATGTTTGGTAATGGCAAAAAAAATCATTTGTGTCTCCAAAAAATTTTTTTAGAGAACAGACAAGACACGAAAAAAAAAAAAAAAAAAAAAAAAATTTTTTTTTTTTCTTCTTCTTCTTCTTCTTCTTCATGTCTTTAACTTGTGGTCCCACCCAAAAATATTTTTGGTCTTTAAGAACATTGCCTTTTTAGTTACACCATCGTTGCAAATGTTCCAAGCAACAATTCCAATTTTGGTCAAAATATTTGCCAGCTTGATAACTTTCCCAACCTTGCAGTGACTCATTCCTAGCCCCGTTTACGATTTGTGATTCGGTTTACGTCTTTCCATATTTGGACTTTTTCTAGACTCGTTCGCTGTTGCGTCCTGCCGAGTTAACCATTCTTGGACATTGCACGTGCCGACCTTGGCCCAAGAAACGAGTTTTTTATTTGTTTGACTTTTTCTTTTTCGTCGGTTACTTCCGGCTCGAGGACTATAAAAGGAGGTCGATTGCAACGGCAGTCATCATTTGAGTCTTCGCTGCTCAACTGTCGAGATCTTTCCCAGTGTGTTTGATTGCCTGTTTTGCTTTGCTTTGTTTTGCTACGACGACGAGAATGGATGCGTTTCCTACAAAAAAATCTGAAAAGTTGGTGCCAGTGTCCCACCCGGGAAAATGGGGACCTTTTGAAGCCCTCATGCTCCAAGGAAGGATTATTGCATTCATTTCGTACATGGAATACACGACGCATCGGATATTTCATCACGACGTGACAGACTGGACGACGAATCCTTTGCACGTGGACAATTTTAAGAGAACGGTCATGGAGTGCAAGCGGGTGAATTTTTTCGATCCGAGCGTCAGATGGTCTCGAGTGGCCAAGAAACTGAAAAGGAGCCCGACCCACGAAAAGAAAAACTCTGATCAACGACTCAGCTTTAAAGTTGACAATATGTTCCTGGTCAAACAACTTTTTTCCTTTGGATTGTGGACTGTGCCTCGTGGGGAGGGCCACGTTTTCCAAACTTCGGACGCTCCGATGCTGGTTTTCCATCTCCCGGACAAGAGTTTGATGTGTCAACCGAAACCCAGCACGGTGCGAAGGAGTTTTGTCGAGCAAAACCAATTCTTGTTCGACAGATACGTCTTTCGACCAAATTCAGTTTATGTCGTGCCACCCGAGACGAGATATCTGGTTCTTACGGTGCAAAAAACTTTGTTTGCCGTAGACGTGATGGCGTGGGACAAAGTACGAGGTCTTCAAGACTTTCGTACTCACAGGCATTACACCTCTCCGGCGTATAATTTGCCCCCTCCCACGCCAAAACACGAGATGCAAGCGCCGGAACTTCCAAGACCCGAGGAATGGAGCATAAACAAAAGAATGAGAAAAAATTCACCCGAACGCGAGTTTGTCCGTCCGAAAGAAATTGTCCACCCCGAGGAAACTGTTGTTGATCGTGGTGAAATTTCAACAGAGACTTTTCTGCAGATGGATCATCCCAATCCTCAGCCCGAACCCGTATTTGAGCCCGAACCCGTACAAGCATCGCAAGAAAATTTTTTGATATTCGAGGAGGACTGGATGCAGCAAGATGTGTGCCAAGAAACAATTAATGATTTCTTGGCAAACTTTGAAAGAGAACTTTCTGCGATGCCGTCCGTGAGTCCAGCTCATCGTGTAAGGGCTGAAATACCTGCTATTGTACACAGACCCCGAAACGAGTCTGCAGTGCAACCTCCACCCCCAGATAATTACTGGGGACCCAACGAACAATTGCCTCCGATATCGTTTCGAGACTTTTTTTCCAATTCTTTGGAGCAATCACCACCCTCACCAGCGATGGACTTGACGATATCGGAGACGAGAGTGACCCTTCCCAGGAAAACTCATGTCTTTAAACCTGGGACGGGTCCACTAGACTTGTCGGTGTCGTGTAATTAATTTCTGGACTTTTTTTTGTAAATATGTTGTATAATGTAAATAATTTCTGTACATTTTGTAAATATTTTTTTCATATCGTGCAAATAATTTCTGGACTTGTGTAAATAATTTCTGGACTTGTGTAAATAATATTTCATATCGTGTAATTAATGTCTGTGCTTTTTGTAAATAAATTGTTTTCATACGAATAAGGCTCTGTTTCATTTCATCTTTCACCCAAATTTTTTTACCCTACCTAGCCCACACTCATAAATTTGTAATTTTCCTTCTTGTAAGGTATTCTGTTTTATCCGACATAAAGAATTGTCAAGAATTTAATATTTTACCCTTCCTTAAAACACACTCAATTTGTTTTCCTGACGAGTAAATGTTGACGGCTAAACATGTAGCACTTTTCACTTGCAAGCATGGAAAGAAATTTTACACAAACACCAAGTCCTCGAGTAAATGTTTAGGGCAAAACATGTAGCATTTCTCACTTGCAAGCATGGAAAGAAATTTAACACAAACACCAAGTCCTCGAGTAAATGTTTAGGGTAAAACTCAACATATTTCACTTGCAAGCATGGAAAGAAACTTAACACGAGTCCTCGAGTAAATGTTTAGGGCAAAACTCGACATATTTCACTTGCAAACATGTCTGAAAATTAAACACGAGTCCTCGAGTAAATGTTTCGGGTAGAGCTCAAAGCATGGGTGGAAAAATTAAACACGAGTCCTCGGGTAAATCTTTGGGGCAGAACGAGAAACGGTTCATTTGCAATCATACAAAAGGGGTCGTTTTCCACTTTTGGCAAATTTTTATTGGGGTTACGGTGCTCATATATTTTTTCGAGCAACTGTACATTTATATCAAATCGTTCTGTTTATTGTGCAACAAGGAAGTCATTAACCAGCAATAATAAACTTCAATGTTTCTTCTCCTTTAAGTTTCCAAATAATTTGATTTAATTATTATTATTTTACGAGATTGCAAGGAGTTTCCTCCGCGTCTCTATTTAATGGAAACTGCGCCACTAGCATGTCTTAAATTTTCGATCATTTTCCAAATCCTGGTCAGTAAAGATTTTTTTTAACAAAATTCCTGTTAAAAAATACCTACGTATCTCCTGCTCCGTAGCCTTTTTACCTTCTCACATTAGAAGTATTGCAGTCATCAAACTATTCGTATACGAAATTGAAATGAATATCTACGTTAGAATTTTACAAAAAAAGCAAGAAGAGGCAGATGAGTAGTTGAGCCATGTTGGAGAGATCTACGTGAGCGTAGACAGAATCTACAAGGATTCCCTCTCCTGCTGAATCCTGTCTGGCTGTTTTGTGCGCTATGGAAGTTGAAGCTACTGGATTTCTACGTGTGGGCTACTGTCTGCTGTAGAGTACTGCTATGTACTGTCCTGCGTATTCGCCTCGGCTGTATGTAGTTATCTTCTGTAGATATTTGTAGTCTTCGTGTGTAAATAAACTCCCTAGTTGGGTTTTCTATTGAAGGATTGTCCATTATTGGCTATCTTCTACACCATACATCCCACTACAAAGTAAACGAATCTGATGAACAGGAGGAAAATCTATAACAATATAAACCTTTATTAATATGCTATGATTTTGAGTAATGATAAACCGTTGCTTCCTTTCCCACTCCTTAATATTATAACTAGCATAAGAGTACCTGCATTTCCCGTTATCTTTAACTTACCTACAGGGGGGGAAAAATTGAATTTTTTCCCCAGATTTGAGTGGCAACTATATTTCTTGTATTTTAATACTTCTCTATTATAGCTTTAGTTTTCGCGATAATTCTTTAGATTTTAGTCATTGACTAACCCTTGTTATTATGGATTTTTTCAATTTAAATTCCTTTTAATGAAAATTATTCCTCAAAATTTTTGTAACTTTATCTAATATTTCTATATTATATATAAGTTTAAAGATTTGTAAATAAATAAGTTCATTATTATTGTATGAAAGGCTTTTTTAAAAATTATTATTAATATCGATGCTCATGAATATTATATTAAAAATTTTTATTTGTATTACAAATTTTTTAAACTTTTTTTCATCATTTGAGTTAATTCAAAGTCTCGAATCTTAAATCATTCATTATATTGCGAGATAAGGGACTCGAACAAATGATTAAAACAGTCTGAAAGTAAGTACTGTAAATCATTTGTTAGATCGTAGTTAATTTTTAATAGGTATTTGTTTTAGGACTGTACTTATTTTCTCCGTGTAATAATGTCATCTTAAAGAAGACTGATTTACAGTCATCTGTATTCAATAGTGTCCGGTTGTGACGTCAGAGATCCTAGAACTTGACGAGTAATTTGGCGACTTTGGAAACAAAATGGATAATATTCGAAACTTCGAGAATTATTCGATACGTCCATTAGGATCCGAGATACATCCAGAATGCTCCTGATTGGTCCGGAAGGGCTTAGCCACGCGTCCCGCTGCTATATATCTGGCCAGCCATTGGTAGTCTGGGAAGTGTGGTGGTGGTCGACCAAGTAGACCTGAATTGAGAGGTCTAGAATTGAGGAGTCTTGAGAGGAGGAGTCGCCGTGAGAATACCGAAGTATCAGCCGAGTGCTGGTTCGCTGTGTGCCGTCGTCGTGTCTTCTGTCTAAGTCTGTTGTGTGTGTCGATACTTAACTGTGTGATCGATCGGTAGACCTGAACTGAGACGTCTGGAAGAAGAGTCCTGAGTGGAGGAGTCACCGAGAGAATATCGAATTAATGCTGAATTGATGTGTGGCGTATTCTAACGAAACCTGTGTCGTGTGTCGAAGCCCGTTGTGTTGTCGTCGGGAACGGAGCAGTCCTGAACTGAGTAGTCCCGTTGTGTGAAGTAGTGAGTCGGCAGCGAAAGCAAGAAGAGACAGAGGAGTAGTTTCAGCCCGTTCGGGAGAAATCTACGTGAGTGTAGACAGAATCCCTTAAAGATTCCCTCTCCTGTTGAATTCTGTCTGGCCTCCTTGTGAGCTGTGGACGTTGTCACTACAGAATTTCTGCTTGTAGTCTGCTGTTGTTATTGTGGGCTAGTGTCTGCAGTAGAGTACTGCTGTGTGCTGTCCTGTGTGTTCGTCTCGGCTGTATATAATTGTCTTCTTTTTATAGTGGTGCTGTAAATATTTAGCGTCTTTGTGCTGTCCTGTCACCATCCTGTAAATAAACGTCGTCAGTGTTGTGTCGTCTACTAAAGGGCTGATCATTGTGTGTGCTCATTTCTTCTCACACCATGCACTCCACTATACAAGTAAACGAACCCGATGGATTGTGTTAGAAAATCCGTAACAATATATATTTTGAAGAATCCCTAGCAGTTCATCATATTGTTTGCAAAATTTAATTTTAAAAAATAGAATTTTATTGCGTTTTTATCAAACATCAAAGCATATAATTACATAAAAAATGTTTTAACACCATTTTAAAGGATAAAAAAGAGTAGCCTTTAAATAATAAAAAAATTGTTTGGTTAAATGTAATTTTTAAAAAATAATTTCTGAGAAATAAGTGTACACAGTTTATAACAAATATTTTTATTATAATGAAATTCAAAATGATATTGCTTCTTCGAATCATTGAACCGCATTATTTTGCTGCTGTCAAAATAATTAAAAAAATGTTTTTATTCTTATTGTTATTTGCCTAAAATTACTTTTATGTTATTGTTACTATTATTATTATTATCATCATTTGCTTAAAAATTCTTCATTTGATAAATTTTTGTTAATTTTTGAAGCAATGCGATATATTGTTTCGCTCTGGCTTCAAAAAAACTTTTTTTTAAATGCTTCGATTGGCCTTTTTACTTTCTCACTTACAAAATTTAGAAAAAATATTGCAAAAAATTCGAACTCGTGATTTTAATGAATCTCCACGTTTTATATTTTCTTCAATTCGGAATGGCTGTCAATGACAAAGGCAACGCAAAAGCATTTTGAGCTAGATGGATAAAATTTGGTATACGGTCATCATACCAAACTTGCGGATTTCGATCAAATTTTCTGTAACATGCGTGTAGAGGAAATCTGTCTATTTATCTGTTTCAAATATAAGTTAGCATAGTAACTACAAAACGAAGAGAGCTAGATAATTTGGTACACATATTTAGTATTTATTGTATAAACATCTGTCAAATTTTGTGCCAAATAAGGGGCTCACCTAATTTCGGTCTTATTTTAAGAAATATGTAAAAGCTATAACTCAAAAATGACTAATTCGACAAAAAATAAATCAAATTTGGTATCTAATTTTGTGATTGTAAGTGTAGTTTTGAGTCAAATTTTTGTTTTAATTATTTAAAAAGAATACGCCTAAAACCAAACTTTGCTTTTCGAATACTTGCCCGAGATTAATCCTAAAACACTTGCCAACGATCACACAACAGAATCAGTAAAAATATTTAATTCCTAGTGTTAAAATTCTGTAACTATTGTAGGCCAATGCCACACAAGGCATTTCCTGACAATATGCAAGAAAATTTTGTGGAGACCTTCTGATTGATACTTTTATTACTCTTTAGAAATATGACGAAAGACAATTTCTTTTTGGTATGATCATTTGCTAAAGCTGCTGTGAAAAAGGATTTTAAAAACTCATTTCGAACTTGGCATTTTTCTATCATCAATTTCATGGCAGTTTTTCGAGCCATATGATAATACTCATAAGTAAGTATTAGTTTATAGCTTTATAAAATTGCAAATAAAATTACTTAATAGAACGAGTATTAATTAGAATGATTATTAAATACTTCTTCTATCCCAGCCATACTTGACCGTAATAGTTGTTACTTTTATAAAAATCAAACATAAAACTTATGGTCATACTTAAAATACATAATTTATTATCGTTTGTGCTTTTAAATCATTATCGGCATTTTCAGAAATGTTTATATATTTTATTTTAAGTTTAGGAAATACTGGACAAGGTCATAAATCTTTGTTGTTAATCTTATAAAAGTTGACATTTTTGAGTTCTTTTTTTTTCATTTTTATAACTATTTTTACGCTTTTGTCAAACCCAAAAAGGCATAATTTTACAACAGAAGGTGTTACGTATATGTAAAAATGAATATTAAAATTTAATAAATGAACGTTTAAAATTAATTTTTAAGATTTGTTTTTCAGATAAACTATGCATTGTTGTAAAACAGAAAAAAATTGTATGATTATAAAGTATGCAGTTTGCATATGTACACATACAAAGGTGCAGGCCGCAGTAGCTTTGTTGATAGAGCATCAGTCTAGCAACCGGAAGGAAGCGAGTTATGTCCTAGTCTCGGCTAAAGACCACCGTGTTGGCTAACGGCAGTTGGGGCACGTTAAATAGGTCGTGACTGCAAAGTCCTTCAAGTTCCCATAACAAATGATATCTCTGGGGTACTGAATCAAGGATGAGTCGGTCTCTGATTTGGATCTAAATTTTGACTTGTAGATGGATGAATGAGTTCGACCTCCCCCTAAAAAGGGTTGTGCCGTGTGTGTTCGAACAAAGTCGTGTTTTCACCTTAACGGTGCTCGTTAACAACGAAAGGCGCATACCTCTGCCTTAATTCCAAAGAGCTCCGCTCTTTCGGGCTTGGTATGACCAAGTGGCATTAGACTCACCACTACAAAGGGGCTTTAAAGTACTTAATTTTTGCAGCAGAATGTCACTATGCACCCTGTAAGGCAAGAACAATATTTTACTTATATTATAAATTATTAAAATAATTTGAGATAGATTTTTCCTACTAAAGAGTGGACATAAAAGATGCAAGTAACTATATATAGCAGTGATTCTCAACCTGTGGGGCGCGCCCCCCTAGGGGGGCGCGAGCACACTAATGGGGGGCGTGAGCATATCCAAGAGAAAATGTTATTTAAAAAAATTGATTAAGTGACTGAAAGGAAAGAACACACACACACACACATACAAAACAAAATACATTCCGACATATTTAATAATTAACTTATTAAATTAAAACAACTTACTAAGTTAAAAACAAATTTAATAATTATTAGGGATTTCCTTGGGCCTGTCTTGCAGAGCAAAGTTTTTTGAAGGAGGGTTTAATATTAGAAATAGACACTCTCAGTTCTTTTTCTAGATTTAGCTGAGATCTATATTTTGTCTTCAAAGAAGCCACCGCAGAAAATCCAGTTTCACAAAGGTTAGATGCGAAATGCCCTTGTTTTAAGTGCAGAAAACACATCATCCACTCCATCCCAAAATTCAAAGAGTAATTTATGACTGAATTGTCTTTCGGTTTCGCCGCTTGCCGTGAAGTCTATGAATGTTTCTTCCTCTTCGATTGAGAGTGCTTCGGAAGTATTTTGAAATGGATCCCTCACCCACTTGTAAAGTTACAAGTTATATCAGTTTGTCGTCAGAAAAATAGTTCTTTTTAAAATTCTTTGCTAGCATTGCTAAATGACTTTCAATGGTTACAAAAACAACTTTTACATGTTGTTTTTCAGCCTTGTAAGTTTTAACACAATCATTCCAATTTGCCAACATTGTTAAGTTTTCTTGCTTTAAATTTCTGCTCCACAATTCCAATTTCCTGCAAAAAGCATTAACTTTATCACTCGTATCCAATATATGTGTATTTGCTCTTTGCAGCTGAAGATTCAAGTTATTTAATTTCTCAAATATGTCGACCATGTAGCTCAATTTCATCACAAATAAACTATCGCGAAAATTCTCAGCTTCCGGTCTGTTTTCCTCTTCTAGGAAAACGGCAATTTCTTCTCCTAATTCATAAACACCTTGCAAAAATTTCCCTCGTGATAACCACCTTGCCTCGCGATAAAATAGTAACGTCGAATGTACTGCACCCATGTCTTTATAAAGTGCGGAGAAAATTCTTGATTTCAGGGGTCTCCTTTTTATATAATTTACTACGGTTACAACCATGGTTAACACAATATTCAAACCAGCACTCATTTCTTTAGAAGCCAAAGCTTCTCTGTGGATCATGCAATGTGTCCAGACGCACTGTGGCGATTTTTGTTTCACAAGTGCTTGAATACTTTGGAATCTTCCGAACATAGAACGAGCACCATCGGTGCATATTCCGACGCAATTTTTCCATTCTATGTTTGCCTCGTTCATAAAACCATTTAAGATAGCAAATAATACGATTGATGTTGCTTTGAATTCTATTGGTTTGCAGAAAAGTAATTCTTCTACTACTGACAAATCATCACAAAATCCAACATAGGCAATGATATGAGCATCTTTATTACTATCTGTTGCCTCATCGAGTTGTATTGAAAACAATTTGTCACGTAACTTAGGCAAAAGCTGACATTCTGCATCTTCAGCTATATCAGCAATTCGACGCGCAACAGTATCATTTGAAAGAGGTATAGACTACAATTGTTTTACAAAATTATCTCCAAACATAATTTCTACAATCTCAGTTGCGGCTGGCAAAATAAGCTCTTCACCAATGGTGTGAGGCTTTTAACATCTGGCTATTTTATATGAAACTTTGAAAGAGGCAATTAAAGCTTTTTCATTCACAGACAAAGTTTTTTTAAACAATGATTTTTGCTTTTCATATGATTTTGATTTTAATTCGAATTCTATGGGTTTGGTTACATACTCACTATGAAGCGTTTCCAAATGTCGTTTAAGTTTATTAGGTTCATGCTGTCTGCAGCGAACATTTTACACATTTTACACAAATGATACACAGGGACCTTTCTTCTTCATTTACTTCAGTACTAGTGAACCTAAAATTTAAGTACTCTTGAGAATATTTTCTTCATTTTATTTTCGGAACCACGCTCGTCTGTGTACTCGTTGATGCTTGTCTATCGTCTAATGCTCTCTTACGCCCGCTTAAAAATTTATCCATGATTCCGCATAAGTCTGCTGCTGTGAATATTTTATACAGAGAATTACAATTACACTAAAATATATATAACATAAACATTCAGAATAGATTCAATAGCGATAGAAGGAAACTCGAATGAGATTGTCTGGGATTGAAATTGGCGTCATAGAACTTTCTTCTTCTCCCTATGAGAAAACATTTGTTCACATCTGCGCACGCTCCTAACTTAACTTTTAAACTGACGAGACAAATTCCAGACAAATCAAAACTTCACGCGAAACCGTGAGAATGCCCGACATGGCGGGACGCAAGAGCAATTAAAAGGCATAGGATTCTTGTTTTTTCAATGCTGAGGATAGGTGTTGCAATATGTCAATAAATTTCTGTATTCTTTGTAATTTGTAAAGTTTAAAATTAAGGTTGTAGTGTAGGTTATAGTGCCAAAATAATCAAAATATATTATTATTGAATACATTTTATTGTATGCGGTGGGAAGGGGGGGGCGATAAAAATTATGATTGAAAATTGGGCCGTGAATACTTAAAGGTTGAGAAACACTGATATATAGGAATAAATGTAGTATATAGCTCTTAAACAATAAAAGTCTAATCAAATTTGCACAAATATAAAACTAAGGAATATCAATATTCCAAAAGCTTGAGATTTAAGTGAATCCTGCTCTTTATTAAGTAGACATGATTATTGGCATATAATCTAGGAAGTAAAAATAAAGAAATAAAATTTAAAAATATAAATAAAAGCTGAAGAAATAAAAATATGTCTAAATGTTAATTTAAAATGTAACTTTAAAATTTCTTGAAAAAAATGTAATGATGTAAAATTTCGAAATACGAAACACTTTTATACTTAGTAACAGTAGTGAGCTTAATTCTTTTATGGAATTATCTAAACTCCATACTGTCAAAATAACCAATCTTGCAAAATATTTCATGATAAAATATAAAATAAAAACTGACTTTAAAAAACGCCTTTAAAATGCTTTAAAAATTCATAAAATAATTTAGGAATCATAACTTCATAAAATTCATAAAATCTTAGGCAGTAGAATAACTGAGAAATGATCAAAATTACAAAGCCTGTTCCTTCATTTCGTCAGAGGGGAAGCGAGTCCTTAGAGTCTATGCATTCCCCCATTCTCTGTTTTATGTGTACCATCTTCTCGGTACGAAATAGATATGGCAAAATAACAGCGCAAGCGTTGATAAGTGAACGTCACTTTTTTTTTTACCACACTCAATACAACCGGAAATTTCCAGTTCGGCCCATGGGGTAATGAGTCAAAAGCAACGTATCAGTTTGTTCGCGAACAAAAGAGCCTTGCTCATTCGGTCGTTGGAAGAGTCCTAATCGGTCGTTCGTTTGAACCTAAAACGAACGTGTTTAAATTGGTAAACGAACGACTTTGAAACGTATTTTTCAAATGAACGAGATTTCCCATTACTAAAATGAATATGCATATACAATTAGTTTGGTTATGTACTAACGTCCCGTTTTAAAGCAACACTAGGGCTATTTTGGGACGGACCTCGTAATTTTGAACCAGGCTCAGATGACAAGGATGACACCTGAGCTGGCACCCCTTCTCCACACCACACCAGGGGGAGGACGTTTAGCCTGACGGATTTAACGTGCAAGAGACCCCCTTACAAGACGGTTCTTCGGTGGAATCGAGCCTCGAACCTGAAACCCTTCGGTTCCGAAGCCGAGACCTTACCACTAGGCCATCGCGACCCTTATATACAATTAAAGAGAATTAAAATGGGTTCATACGAGGCTTATTATTGGCCGCAATGGTTGCCTCTCCTGTTATCCCAGTATTGTCCTCATGTGAACACTTGAGACAACGCGGACAACGTTTACTCCTACGGCACAATTATTTGCCATTGTCCCGTTGTTGTCATCTGATTTTATGGAAGTAGGCCTGATCTTCTATTGCGGACAGTAACACGCCTCGTGTGAACACACCTTTAGTCATTATAGGAAAACACACGGTGATTGGTGAAAATATTATGCATTAGTGAAAGTGGAATATTATAATATTTTTTAAGATTCTGAAAATTAATTTAGTTTTGATTAGAAAAATGTCATGCGAGTCCATAATTAATCAACAAAGAGATAAATATATGGAATAAATTACAATATAACAACATCTTGATACCTATTTGCCATCACAAATTTTCTATCATGAGTAAACAAGAAAATACAACGTATACAATAAGTTTTCGCCATACATATAACAATTAAGAATTTTTTCCCCATACTCATCTATTTTCCTAAGTATAATGTATGTCATAGTTGAAACTCAGCAGGATGATTACAGTGGAATTTAAAAAGAAAGCAGAATATTCTTATATGATAACCAGTGTATGTAACACACATATCAATGCTTAGCAAATGGATCTCGAAATGTAAATATAAGTTTAAAATAAGTGGAAGAATCGTCAGGTTCATTTCAACCTTTAGGAGTCCAATCACAGCAAAATTCACATCAGCCTGATGCTGTATGCCTGATTTGTAAGCTTTGCTGTGATTGTACTAATTTAGGTTGACATGGTCTGGCCGATCTCTATAAAGTATCAATTCCTTGTGTGTGTGTTGGCGCTCATATATACAAATTACACAATGGCAGGTGGCATCAATATTAAGTTATTTATTTGTTTTGATCCGGTCATGTGCTAGTTATTCGCAGAGGTGGCGGCGGGAGAATTTCACTTATGCTGTGAAAATTTCCTTGTTAATGTTTATTCTCGAAAGCTAAAATCTAAGCAAAATTTCGAAATGGATAACGCTTCAGAGAGAATGAGTTTAAACGAAGTAAACGCTCCTGTTTCGCCAGATACTTACAGTTTTGGGATGTTTACTCTTCGTCGTATGGGTCAAATTTTCAAAATAATCTTTTCTAAACGCATCTGTGTTTTATTTTTGGTATTAATTTGCTTAATGGCTCTTCTAGAACAGTATTTGACGTATAATGTTGGAATCATACCAAGTGGATTTTATAAAGTTCTTGGTGACAAGAATTTCAAAGAATTTTGGTATCATGTTTTGAAAGCCATGCTTCTCATATTAGCCATATGCTTCGTTTTGAGTTGTAAAACCTACATTCTAAATGTTTTTTACGTAACATCTCGAGAAATATTAACAGATAAATTGCATCTCATGTATTTCACACGTAATAAATTTTATATTTTGAACACGATGAGGTACGATTTTACTGACAATCCTGATCAGCGAATAACTCAAGACGTAGATAAATTTACAAAACAGCTTAGCACTGTGGTTGGTCCATTTGTTGTTGCCCCTTTTACTATATCCTACTACTCTTACACTTGCTATCAAACTACTGGCTGGGTAGGGCCTGTTGCTGTTTTTGCAGTTTTTCTGATATCTGTGGTAATTAATAAAGTTCTGATCAAACCAATCATGGCACTTGTCATAAAGCAAGAAAAATGTGAGGGCTTCTTTCGTTTCAAACACATGCATGTCAGAAGTAATGCTGAATCCATTGCGTTTCAAGATGCTAATATTGCTGAAATGGCCCGTTCAGAATACAAATTACTTGATTTAATCAAAACCCAGCAGATGTTATATCTCAGGCAGTTCTCTTTGGATGTGGCTGTTAATATATTCAGCTATACAGGAAGCATTGTAAGTTATCTGATACTGGCATATCCAATATTTATGGGGAAGTATGATAATCTGACTCCATCAGAATTAAGTGCCTTAATAAGCGTGAATGCTTTTGTAGCAATATATTTAATAAGTTGTTTCTCTTCCCTTATCAATATATCAACAAATATCAGTGAACTTGGTGGTTTAACTCATCGTATATGTGAGATATTGGATACCCTAAAAGGTGATGATAATGTTTCGGATGAAGAATTGTTGAGAAATTCAAGAATGAAACTGAAACCTCGCAGTACTGGTAAGTACTTGATGTATATTTTATTTTTATGTCCTATCTGATATCAAAATTAGTTTATTTAGATTCTTATTATAAAAGAAAAGCATTGACAGAATAAAAATTGATAATTATCCTCCTTAGATGACCTTAATGTATTGGATAGATATAAAATCTATTCTATTATGTGTTGTTTCAATTTTCATAACTTAGGGAAATTCTTTTTTTTTTTTCATTTTTTTTTTTTTTTTGTACTTAGCTTTGACAGTAATCTTTTTATTAATTAAATACTGCTTCATTTGCTTTCTTCCCCTCCCTTTTTCTTTCATTTGCATTAACTTTTTATGACACATATTATTCTGAATGTCTTATACTTGTAATAAAAATAATTAATTATTTTAATAATTAATAAAAAAAATTATAATTTCCCTGGATGTGCTGTTTTTCAATCCTTTACTAAGGGCATACTTCTATACTTATCAAAATGTTCAATATTTAATTACTTGAAAATACTACTCAGTGCATCATTTATATTTAGATTTTTGAGTAGAAAATGTGTCTTGATTCTTATTTTGCAATCCAAACATTTTGTAAGAGTCTCAGAGTTTCTGAAGGGTTTTAATGAAAATCTTTTCTTGTGAATCCTTGAGGAAGCATTGGCAGTGGCTTTGATTGATAACTTTTAATTTGTTTTCCTACCTTTAACAGCGTCTTTATAAATTGTTTATATCAGATGAATTAGAAAATCTACTGCCCATTAAATATATTGATATTTATTTTTTCAAAATATATGCCTGAAAATGCTGTGATTAAGCAGCTTCTAGTAAAACTGTAACAAAATACCTCATGAAATCTAATTTCATGTGCAGAATTATTAGAAACCTTATGTCAAAATCTTGGTGTCAGGAAGTATCTCATATAGAATGAATGTTTGGATCACTAAATTTGAGAGCTGGCTATGGAAGCAATTACTTTCTACTCAAACCCTCTCTGTGTATTCTGCTATCTGGTGTGTACAAATAACAGAGATATTTTATGTATCCATTGACCATGAAGAAACTGTATTATTTTGAAAGGGCATACGATTTAGTTATATTTGACCTTGCTGCATCACTATTACTTTATGTCTTCATCTTCATACAAACTAACATATTAGGTCTAATTCAAATAAATTGCCAATGCACACTGTTATGCGCAGTTTTGAGATAACAAAGGGCAGTGGAATTAAGCCTTATGCTTCTTAATTTTTCCATCAAACCTCAGGTATAGTAATAAAAAAATTGTTACTTTCACTTCTAAAGCTCTTGAAATTTCATTTGCATGTTTTTAATATATAATCCTTTAATTCCTTTTCCAAGAAGGTTTTTCATGTGTTGATTTTATGCTGGCATGCTGAACAATCTCCTTATGTACAGGGTAATCTTTAATTTCAAAATTTGCACCACTGTTGTCATATACTTCATCATCAAATCATGTCAAGGTGGTCATGAAATATTCCTTTTTGTAAGCATCTTTGTACCTAAAACTAATCAATGGAATGAAACAAAATTTCCCTTGCAGATTTCAATAACATTAAAAATAATGAATTATAAATTTTAAATTGTAAGTAAAGAATAATTTAAATGAGAATTAATGTTATACTATCAAAAAAAATGTTTTTAAAAAAATTTAGCTGTCAATTTTAGGTTTACAATTTGCTTTTTTTTATTATTTCTTTCTCAGTTATTTGTAATTAAAAAAACAGAAAGGCGTTTATTACAGAGATTTATCAGTTTTTTTTATTGATTAAAAATTAGTAAATATTTTAATTTCTATTCATCTTTAACATTAAACTGTTTTTTTTTAGTTCGCTTCTCTTCTTATGTAAACAAATGTGATTTTCATGAACTGATTAGATAACATTGAATGATTTTCAGGCAAGAGTTTTAATTAATTTTAAAAAAATAAGAGTTTCATTGAATTTCTGCTTGTGTTTGACATTGAAATTGCCTGTACTTTGTGCTTGTATAAGATGTTTTTCTCATTTTTTTATTTATTTATTTATTTATTTATTTTTTTTTTTGTGAAATCTGAAAATCCTTTTCTTCATATTGAAATGATGTTTTTACAGTATTTTCATTTTAGTTATATGTCCCACCAATAATCCCAAATATATGTAAAGTTCCTCCATTTTCAGCATTAAATTAATTATTCTTTATATTCCTTCTAAATCTTTATATTCCTTCTAAATATTAGTTTCTATAAATCTTGGCCATTATATTTTATTTCATTACATGTTTTATCTAATTAATTAATATTCTTATTTCTTAACTTTTAATTCTTAATATTTCTTGAATAATATTTTTATGTATCATGTATATATATATATTTTTAAATTACAGGAGATGTAAAAGATCCAGTTATTGAGCTTCAAAATGTAACATTTTCTGCTCCTCGAGATTCAAAGATATTAATATCCGGTATATCTCTACATCTGAGATTTGGCATCAATCTTCTTATATCTGGTAAAAGTAGCAGTGGAAAGACATCTCTTTTTAGAGTCATTAAAGGATTATGGCCAATTGAAGAAGGAAAAATTACAAGAAGGTTGCCATTTCAGCCATCATTAATATTTTTTTTACCACAACATCCATTGCTCACTGATGGATCACTGATTGAACAAATTGTATATCCATTAGAAATGCCAAAGGATTTGAAACCAAAAGATGAAGACATTGATTCAATTTTAAAGTAAGTTGATTTTATGAAAAGTTTTCTTTCATTCAATATTGCCATTTAAAATTTCAGCTTAGTATTTAATTTTTTAAAAAATCTATTTGCATCGATAAAAATGCTTGTAATTTTAATATTACTTCTATAAAAGTCTGGGAAACATTTTATGCTTTTTTTAAGTATTATTAATTACATTTATAATATAATTTCTTTAAATTAGTAATGAAAATATAATTTTTCTATCTATTTCTTACTAATTTTCTATTTAATTGATTTATACTTTTGTTGCAATTAAGGAAGATTCAGTAGATATTTATTTCATGCTTTTTAAATCATTGATAATTATATAGGGAATTAATATGAACTGAATAAAATTTGTGGTTTAGAAAAATTATTGAATTTTGGAATTTTTAAAAAATTTATTTCCCTCTTCTAGATTTTTTATTTAAATAAAATGTTAAGATTATAGATATTAAAAAAAGATATAAAATACTGTTAAAAATCATGTCATGAAAAAATTACAAACAATTTGTAAAAGATAATTTTATTACATTAATTTTTTAGTACTATAAGTGACACAAGCTAAATTCTGTTTCTCATTATTTCTATTAATTATACTGCAAGAATTTCATTTTAGAGACCCTTCAAGAGCTAACTTTCTTTCTTTCTTTCTTTTTTCTTTTTTTTCTTGTCTTTACTTGTTTATGTCTAAATAAGATTATCATTAAGAGAAATCACAAATATGAGGAAGTGATTAATAAGTAATGCATATAATTTTAAACAAGACTAATAGAAATAAAATGATTAATTATAAAATGTAAATGAAAGTATTACTAATTTATTTCTTTTTGACGTAACTGCCACTCATGTTGAGAAATTTGTCATTACATCATTCATGTTGGCCTGTATAGGCCATTATGAAAGTAAACTTCTTATCGCCAAGGAATCTGTTTTATGGTTCAGAGGGGAGGAATCTGAGAGTGCTAAGTCAGATTGTATGGTGGATGCTTCAAGACTTCCCAAATGACACTTTGCAATCTTGCACTAGTAGGAAAGATGAAACAGCACGAATTTGGCTGGGATGATACTTCATGTGTTGATGTAATTTGAACTTTGGAGTGTAGGGAGTTAATTTATTTATCAACGTAGCTAAATTGCATAGATTTTGAACCAAAAAAAGAATCATTTAGTTTGAACATAAATTTAGTTAGTGTATAAAGTTTTTATTTTTTACATATTTTTTATAAAACTGTACATAAGTTACAACTAATTAAAAAATTCTTATTAGTTTCTATTTAAAAAAAACAGAACTGCTAAAAAAAGAATGCTCGCAACTAATCCTTTATATATTTTTTCTAGATACATTAAGTATGCTGAGCTGGAACATATACTGCTGAAAGCTGGACTTTTTGACAAAGTAGATTGGAATTGGTATGATGTTTTATCTCCAGGAGAATGCCAAAGGCTTAGCTTTGTTCGTTTATTTTGCCACAAACCCAAGATGGCTTTCCTGGATGAAGCAACAAGTGCCTTAGATGTTGAGCTGGAAGAAAAGTTATACAAGAAGTGCAGAGAATTGGATATAACAGTAATAAGTATCGGACATCGAAGGAGCCTTGTTCAGTTTCATGATAGCTTCCTACACTTAGATGGAGTAGGTGGATGGACATTATCTGATGAGCCACCTCCTTGCTGACTTTTTAAAGCTTTTGTTTGGATTCTAAGTATTTAAAAATAATGTTTTGCTGAGTTGTGACGTATTTTTACCAATTGTTGATGAATAATTTTGTTAACAGTAAGAAATTAGACTGTTTTATAATTCGCCAAAATGATTTTCGTAAGCTTAATCCTTCATTATGCATTAGTTTTTACAAATGCTGTACAAATATATTTAAATTATCATAAAGAATATCAGAAGATTATTTAAAACTAAACTTTTATTTCTTAATTAAAGAATATCAATTTTTTAGTGAAAATTTTCTTACAGAAAAGCTTCTGTCTAATAAATTTTGAGAGAAAGTAATTTTAATCATCCATTTTTAAGTTATTTGAAAAAATGATAATATAGATTCAATTATGATAATCATTCTACAATGTAGGCCTGAATGTTATTTGTTGATTTTTATACATTAAATTAGGAATTTGGCTGTTTATTTGTAAATATGATAGAAATTTTGGCCATTTAGGTTCTTTGCGTTAATATGTAAACTGATAATCATTCAACTTTGCTTTTTTGAGGTTTAATTTGTGAATATTGGAATCATAATCTGGATTTCTGATAAGGAATTTATTTCTCGGTTCTCAATCAATAATATTATTTATTTTGTTTATCAAACATGATTATATATTTCAAAAAGTATTGTTATTAGTTATATATGAAATTAATGTAATTCTGTTGGCAAATTCTTATTATAGGAGTAATTAGTACCACGTTTATTTATTACATATTCACATCTTATACTATTTTGATTATTCAACTAATTATGGATTCTGATCTTTATTGTTTTGACAAAAGAACAGGTAATAACAGTAAAAAAAAATGTATTAATTAAATATTTTTAGTTTTGTGAATTATTTTTAGCCTCTTGTTTTTTAGAATGCTTAATATTGCATCTTCAGTTGATTTAACTAGTAATGCATTGATTGGAAATGGTCTTTATCACCTATATTTCTTAGATAGTGCTTAATAAAACCTAGTTAAATGGGAGTTAAATTTTGATTTTATTTAATTTTTCTTTTTCTGAAATTGCCAAACTGATTTTTGATAAACTGGACAAAAACAAGTTTCTCTATGCTAAGCTTTGTGTTTGTATATATATATATAAGAAATGATAATAAATGTAATCTTTTTTTTTTTTTTTTTTTGAAAAGGAGGAAATTTTATCATGCCTAGATTCTTTCCAAAAAATATTTTAATAGTATGCTGCTTTGTGTATATTTTTGATGATTTGCTTTAAACTGTTATTATGTTTAGAAAAAATATAGTTTAATATATATTTTTGCACAAGTAATTGCAAAATTGTATTTACTTTTGTTGATTGACTCATTGTACAGATTTATATACATAAAATTAGTTGTTTTTTTTATTTTAGATCAGTTTTTGTAAATATATAATTTATTTGCTATAATATTTTTATTTATCCATTTTCCTATATTTTTACACAATTTATTTATCATTGTGCGTGATATTAAGCTACTGAAAATTCTGTTATCAGAAATTTTATAGTGTTGTTTTATATAGAGTTTTTGAGAACTGAATTAAGCAATTAAATGCAACTTTTCTCCTACCCCAAATTCTGGATATACATTTATTAGGTTTAAAATAACTTCTATGTAACCGCTGTCAATTGTCAAATTTGTTCAGACTGAAATGGTGAAATATTTAATTGTTTATCATGTTTGAGGGATTTGGTTTTAGTAGATTGCACTTTTAAAAAAATGAAATATGGAAATTTAAAAATAACTTTATTTAAAAGAGTTTCAAAAAATGTCTACTTTTTAGCAGTCTAATTTCTATTTAATTATAAATCAAACTTCCAATTGTAAAGCGACATTTTATATATTTATTTTTTTTAGAATTATAAAGCAACCTAATTTATTTAGAATTACAAAAGTATCTAATTGCAAATTATATTTAATTTGGGATGTTGGCTGAATAATGTTCCAAATTTTAAGTTATTCCTTATTTTAATTTGAATTAGTGTGAGTGCATAGGCTTTGTTAAATTCAATAGAAGTGTGAAATTAAATTATTCTGAAAATAGTGAAAAAAATCTAAATTTTAAGGCTTTCACAGGCAGTTGCTTATTTAATTAATGGATTCTGAAGTTTTTAACATCAGATATTAAAAATTATCACATTTCAAAACACTGTAATAAGAAAGAAAAAAAAATAACTAGTAATCCAGACATCTAGGTTTTAATAATGTCCTTTTTTTTAATGTGAAATGATGACTGGTATTTAAAAAAAGGGAATGATGAGACCAATAAAAAAAACATCTAATAAATTTGACACTTTCCCTTTCTAACTTTCAAACCTTATTTTATTTGATATCCAGTGATTAAACTAGCATTTTGATGTTTGTGGAAATTATCTGAAGCATTTGCATGTCTATGCATTCTTCAATTTACAAAGAAGTGTTGACGATTTTGCACCAGTTTATCATTTGAAAGGGACTGAAATCTGCTTAATTATGTCACTCCTTTTTTTTTTTCCTCTAATTATGATATATAATTGTATCGATATTTAGTATTCTACTGCCTACTTATTACTATTTTTTATCATTATCTTTACTGTACTTTGAACAGAATGACTTTATTTCCTAGTAACCTGCATATTTTCTTTAAAGTGCTTACCATAACTTAAATACACGAAAATCTTTTTAAAAGTCCACCTTTGTTTGAAATAAGGCAAAAAATTTAAGATGCACTCCCTCACACCTTTCCTCTTTTATTAATTGTATATTTTTAGAGTTAGGCTTCTTGAGCTTTTTTCAGTATTCAAACAAAACTGTGATAGAAATTAGCCATTGCAAGTTTCAAGAACCTCTTTTTTTCACTTCTTCAAAACACATTTTTTTTCTTTGTTTATAGAGTTAACTTGATTAACTCTATAATTTTAAGTAACTAATTCTGGAAAACATCAATTAAAATATATATATATATATATATAATTTACTATCTCTTTCAAGAGAATTAGTGTCAGTTTTGCTTGTTTATGTGTGTGTGTGTAGTTTCATATAATATTAGAAATTAATCAAGACTTAAATTGTATTTTAAAATATCAAATTTCTGTATAATATTTGCTCGATTTTTAATTTCATTGAGTTTGAGAATAACCTTTTTTTTTTCTAAACTACATGAAAGCACTGAAATAAAATCATCTTGAAAATATTTGGTGGGTGGGAGAAATGTCTTAATTTCATCAATTAATTTTTCAATTTAATCAAAAGTTGGCAGCTGCCTGTTCAATAATTAGGCTCTGATTCAAAGACATGGACTTAGAAAAATTTGTTGATATCTAGTCACTTTTCGATCATTAGTATAAATGATATATGTTCTAGTGATTTCATAATGCCTGTTATGTATACAAATTTAAAAATATCAAATAGCTTCGGTGAAAAACTGTGCAAAATCATTTTTATCATCAAGGTCTATAATGGATTTTATAAAGTGTTAAAAATGTGGTTAATTTAGTATTAAAACTTTTTGTTTAAAAGGGCATCATTCCAAACACACATAAGGGACACTAACTTTCTAAGAGTCGAAGTTGGTCATTAAACAACATATTTTATTAATAAAGTTTATTTATAGTATTTTGGCAGCTAAAAGCTCCTTTTAGCAGTTGCCATGTTTTAAAAATAGTGATATTTTAGGCAAAGTATTTGTGATGGAAACTATTGCCAAGTTGGGATAAAAAAACCGAAACTTTTTGTACTGCATATATGTAAATATTTGTATAATTTATTATAATAAATATCTGTATACGTAAATTTCTGCATTTTTGATTAAGATGTGCCTTTATCGATCTCATTTGTACATTTCTAGAAAATAGTTATGTTTGATTGTTTTGTTCTCACTGTCAAATTTCATATTTTCAGATGTATTTTTAATCAATTTGATCCAGTGTACAATTTTTACAAAATAGTCAATGTATGTTTTTTTTTCTATATATATATTTATTTTTCCTAGATATTTAAGTCATTAAATCGGTGAAATATGAATCTATTTTGTGAAAGATTGTTAAATGTTTTCATATTTTTATAACTTTTGTAAAGGATTTGTAATTTTAAGAATAAAATATTTAAGAGAGTTTGCATTTTTTTGACCCATTTCTTAATAATAATCAAAAAGGCCTGAGATCAAATTTTATATAAACAAAATTTTTATTATTCTACCTTTTCAACGTCACCCCCCCCCCCCAAAAAAAAAATTAAAGTAATTCAGGGCTGTTATGGGTTAAAGTAATTTAGGGCGGTAATAAAGTGTGTATAGTTACATTCTGCTAAAACAAAAATTAGCTATTGGTGCTATTTTTGTATTCTGCTAAAATAAAAATAATTAACTATAGGTGCAATTTTTGAAGTGGATCATGTGTCATTGATCTTTTTAAATGGGGCACATGTGTTTTGTTAGGATTGGGGTGAAAAGTTGAATCTCTAGTTTTTATATTTTTAAACAACTTCATTGCAAGAAAGCTCTTACCAATTGCATATCCAACATTATTCATGACATTTCTGCTTGTGATACATTGTAAAACAATTTTTACAGAGTACAACTTTACTCGTTGCACATACAGATTTAGTTCGTGTTTCTTTATTACTAAGATATAGTTAAAAATTGCACTAAGAAATGAATGTAATGTTCAAAAAACATTGGGACACACACTTCAATAAATTCCTCACTTATCCCTTTGGATGATTTTAAAATGTTATCGGACCATATATGTCCTGTTGGGACCAAGAAGGTTAATGAAAGGGAGTTTAAAATTCAAATAAGATTTGTAGCTGCGATAGTAATTAAATGGGAAATTATCAATTGAAAGATGAATTGCAATAATTTGGTTGTATTGTAAAAGCAATTATTTTCTTTAAATAGAAGAAATTCTTTTGGCGAACTTGAATATTCCGTATAATATGGGGTTAAAAAAAATGCTAACTAAACTTTACAAATGCCAGCTCAGGTGTCGTTCTCATCACGGACTAAGAAGTACATCGATAAACAGACCTAGCGTTGTTTTAAACCTGGACTTTAATCTATACTTATAATAAAGCTCAATATGTGTGTTGGCGCTTTACTGGCCAGACCGTTGGACCTAAGCTACCAAATTTGGTACATGTATACCTTGGAGGTCCGGAATGTGCACCTCGGAGCCCTTTTTTCGAATTTTTAATTAGAATCTTAATTAATTAAAATTTAAGCGAAATTTCGACGTTTTTCCGCTAGAACTTCCGAAAATATGATAGCATAAACATGATTTTTATATCAATTTAAAGATTAAAAAATTAGCTCTCTAACGCTATCAGTTTCTTAAATATATAAAGTAAGCTTCTATTTTTAATGAATTTTTAAAGAAATATTTTAACCATGTTTTTATCACGTGACTGGATAAAATAAAAGAGTGCCGGAAGTTCGAATAAAAAAAACTATCATCGCAAAATAAATCTAAAGAAATGCAACTTTCAGCACGTGATTGGATAAAATAAAAGAAATATAAAATGTGATATTTTCTTTAAAAAATAAGTGCAAAGCAAAGGTTTCTACAATCGTTTGCAATATCAATATCATTAACTCAATAAATCTTCTTTATTTCCGGTAAACCTGATTGAATTTAGACAGGATATGCATTGAAATCCGGACTTAATGGCATATTTATGTAATCGTTTGCAATATCTGTATCATTAATTTAATACTTTTTTTCCATTCTCGCTTTCTTTAATAAAACATATTTAATATTTTGGCAACATCATCGAATTTTTTTTAATATTTTGGAAGCATAACCGATGGTTAAAACTGACTGATTTATAAAATTAAAGAATATTACTAGGAAAAGGTGTACTTTTAGAACTTTCCGTTCATCATCTTAAAGAAAATATTAATTTCAGGTCAATCAATGCCCGGAATTACTTCAAGGCTAATGAATATGTGATTTAATTGAAAATTTTAGAACGCTTTACTCATGGCGAACCAGCTGCTCGCTAAAGACGGCTAGTGTAAAATAAACTCCCAAAACTTATTTTTAAACATATTAAAACAATGATTTGCATTGCATTAAAACTCAGAAACTACCTTTCCAATAATATTAACTTGTGTTTTCTTTTATTAAGAAATTTTAAAACTTATGATTGAATTTTTTAAAGCTATTTTATGCTCAATCTGTAGCAAAGTTTTTAATATTATGACCAAATTCATTCAAACAAATTTTTTTTAAAAAAACTATGCTCCATATTAATAGTTTAACAGTCAATAAACAGAACGGAGAAGTTGGTTGGTAAAAGCGGCTACCAATTAAAAACAGTGCTACAACATTATACATACGAAAAATCATTCAAAACATCGATAATAATAAAGATACAGTTATTAATCCTTAGACATCATGTGTGCCAAATCTCATGACTGCAATTGCAATATAAATTAATCAAATCAAGACACTGCAGACATACATAGTCCAGTCGAATTGACTTGAAACGTATCAAAATGTGAAAGAAATATATAGCAGCAATTTTATGAATCACTGGTCCTTCGCTTTGAATAAAACGATATTAA
The DNA here is from genome assembly GCA_026543055.1 of Argiope trifasciata. NCBI lineage: Eukaryota > Metazoa > Arthropoda > Arachnida > Araneae > Araneidae > Argiope > Argiope trifasciata. Next base: position 357,167 of record JAPMOQ010026141.1, on the reverse strand, counting down.
TCTGAGTTATAAGATTCAAATAAAAAATAATTTAATATTAACTTACCTATAAAATGAACTAATAGAATGTTATGACAGCTTTATTATATCAAAAGTAAATTTTAATCAACAATGAATGATCTCCCCAGAATTTTCGAGCATGCTTCTTTATTAAATTGTTATCCCTTTCTTGCATATTTTCTATAGATTATTAACATTCCTTAGTATTGAAGCATTTCCCGTACAAAAAAGTAAAAGATTCCTGCAAAAAAAGGTCCAGTTTTCAAATAAATAAATTTGTAGGAAATTAAAAAATTTTGATAAGCAAAATAGGATTTCAGAATCAAAATACACATTTAAATATTAAAATGTTTAATTAAAGTATAAACACTTACTTTTTAAGAGATATTGATATATTAATTATTCATTAATTGGCTGTATTTAAGTTCGTAAAATAATTTTTAAAGTTGCATTTGTTTGAAATTCAAAATTTCTCAATAATTTTTCAAAGGGATTGAACGCTTATGTCTACAGTAAAGACGTCATTAACTAAAAATTATGGCTGATTTTTCAATCATTTTTTTTAACAATTTCAGCTTCTAAAATTTTAAAATAAATTTATGAAGCCTTAAAATTTTCTTACAGTTTGTGAAAGAAAAAAAAAAAAAGGTTTTTATGTACAGATATGTAAATGGGTCGAAAAAACGGGTTTATACAATACGGATTACTCAGATATCTCTCATGGGTGCTAGTGTAAACGCTCGGTTGAGATTAATTCTAAACAAATTGACCATATTTCAAAAATTCCCCTTTGTATTCCACAGTTGAATTTAATGAAGAACTTGACGAACGGCTAGGCGTTTTACTATGACAAACGTTTTTTACATGTCTGAAGTCAGAAGACTTCTTACTGGCTGAATTTAGTGGTGCCTCAAGCTCCGCCAAGATTACACTCCAGATACCACATTAATTGAAATCAATCAAGTTTTTAAGTTAAAAATGCGTTATAAAATGAAACTAAACTTATTAGTTATTGAAAGTAGGTCCTCATAATGTGCAAAAGGATATGAAGAAAATTTAATTAATTAATTTTAGTAACGCTTTGAATGCTGGATTAGCATACAATGTACGGAGAATAACTCAATATCTAGCACAAGCATGTGAAATTAAATGTTACTCAGGGACAAACGAAATGACAGTTAAATTTATTAATCTAAATCCCTATACAAAAAGGCAACTTTTATTTTGAAAATTAAATCTTTGATATTTCCGAGCTAAAGTTCTTTTAGGCTATTTAGTGTGCCTCTATTTTAGATTACTTTTTTAATTTCATTATCTAAAGTGCAGATATTTTACAACAGATAATTGATAAAGAAAGATATTTTTAAAAAATGTACGTTGTAAATAGAGAAAGAAAAATTTCCAAGTGTAAATAAATAAATGAATAATTTTATTTACATGAATAAACAAATAAAAACAAAAATAATTTTTTTTTCTATGTACCAAAGCTTAGAAAATCGACATCTTCCCGCAGATCATCCAAAATATGTTTCTTATATTTAGCTTTAGATTCCTTTATTTGTTTAAAGGCATCTATCTCATAACACCATTTTCTATCGCGAGTCCTAACAATGAAATTCTTCTTTCTTCGCATCTTTTTGAAATTGTAATCTATGAGGTAGGACATGCAGCCTGTTGAGGTATCCGCATTTAGCCAATGCGCATAGAGGAAGCAGGCATCATCGCTCTCAGGGTCAGTGACCACCATCCACCTCACTTCATAAAAAGCATTTCTGTTCGCTAATTCTGTTCTTTTAAGTTCACTGCAAGTGCTAAGGAAATATTCCTGTAAACTGCTCTTAATATTGACTAGGATATCACGCTTATAACCAATGTCCACTACTTCCCTTGTCCTTCCATGGCATAGGGATACCATGTACACTCCGTCACAATCAGGGGCCAGACCATTGGTGACAACATCGTCCAGTCTCCTCCATGGACAAAAATACATATCACAGATCTCGCACGGCTGAGTCCAGTTACAGCCTTTCACTTCTTCTGCTAGTTTCACAGGCAATGGTTTTGGTTTCCTCCAAAAGGCTTCTTTTGGGTGGTGACACCACATCTGGAGGTCATCTGAAAACATAAGACTGTCAGAGTGTTGAAGGATGTCCAAACCTGGCCAGGTCTTCATGAACCTTGGTAGAATTCCGTTATTATGCCAATGAGCATACAAATAGATGGCATCTTTATCGTCTGTATTCTTAAGAGTCAACCACCTACAGAGGATAACAGCTTTAGTGACCTTGGATTTTTTGTCTGTAATGTGATGTTTGACATAATCGATGCAGCTGTGGCTTATCCTTTGAATGTCGTTAGTATTAACAGATATGTGCACTATTTCCGTATTGTTCTTGCTCTTTAGACCAACCATTAAAATTCCTGGATTTGTTGGAATCTTGGCAAGATTTTCTTCACTCGCCTCTACCCAGTCGCCAAATCTCTTGTCGCAGAACTCGCAAGGATTGATCCAACCTTGGCAAGAGGCAACTGGGGCAGCAATTTCTTTTGCAGCGGCGAACTCGCCGGAGAAAATTCCCTCTTTGGACTTTCCTAGAGCGGAAAAATTAAGAGAAAACATTTAGAGGAACAGTGACTAATTGTCTTATGCTTATAAAAATGTAGAAATTCATTGCAAAATATGAAGAAAGAACAGGAAAAAAAAAGTTCTCCAAATATACTCATTAAAACTATAAACGCGGTGATCCCTTTGTTAAGCACGGCGCGGTGAAGCAACTGCGAATAATGCAAACAATGGTTGAAAATTGGCGTAAATGAGTATGGAACTGCTTTTTGAAGATTTTTATATAAAATAGAAAACTATGAATTTTGAAAAAAAAAAATCTAATTTCGAGCTTACAAATTTGTTGGTTTTCTTTTTTAATAAACTAAAGATCAATTATTGAGCGTGAGTGTATTTAATTTTTTTTTTACTTGTGACTAAAAATGTTAACTACATTTTGATATTAACAACGCGAAGGAGCTGAAGCTGAAATTTTTTTGTCTATTTTTTACCGATTGCCAACTATGATAGTCGAATTAATATACTTATAACACACACTTTTGATATTTTTTTTGTTATTGTTCCCTTTTAAAAGAAGACAAGGACTTGTTAAAATTCTTAATTTTCCTCTTCATTTAAGTTGTTTCAAAAGTAATTTCATTTGTTGCAATTAATTTAAAAAGAAAATAAATCAAATGAAAATTTCCATTCCTGAATTATAAAATCCATTAATTGAATTATGCATTAATGAATTTGAAACTCCATTTCTGAGTTTTAAACTTATTCTAAATTTAAATTTGTATTTTCTATGTTAACTATGCAAAATGAACAGATGTTAAATGTTCTATCTCAACGAATTTTTAAAAAAATAAATTGAAATGCATAAATTTAAGAATTCGAGCTCCTGTTGTAATTTTATTTAAATGACAGCAGTTTCGAATTCCCATGTATTTAAAAATAATAATGAAACTACAAATATTATGAAGGAATAAAATTAATATCAAACTAAAAGATTTTATAAGATTGAATGAAACTTTATACAAGACGAATCAAATTAATGTTTAAAACTACAAATAATGTCAACCTAGTTTGATAGGTTTAAGTAAGGAAAAAACTGATATATCTAGCATGCATATGTCTTTTTGCAATGTGTTCATGTTTTATTTGTCATTCGTTTTATCTTTGTATTGTGCATATAACCATTGTTTATTATCAAACATAAAACAAAACTTTAAAATATGCAAAATTATCTTTTCTATTGATGATTTCGTAATCTCAGTGTGTTTGTCCTTAGATAATTTAATAAACTTTCATCTGAAAAATTCAAAACATTATCTTTAATCTTCTACATTATATCTAATCTATCTTCTAATTATCTTTAATCTTAATTCAAAACCAAAATTATCTAGTCAATGATATCAGCTACGTTATTACATATTTTCTACTTTATTTCCATATTTTTCTTAACTTTCATTTTTAATCATAAACGAAATTCTTTGCATATAAACATATATTTCATTTATACATTTTCATAAACATACATTTACATATATATATATATATATATATATATATATATATATATATATTAAATGTTTCGATTAGACTAAATTTATGTGTGCATTTTGAAAAAAAAACTATTACTGAAATGTAAATTAAATTGGTCTTGATCAAGAATCGCAACATATAAGTATATTAAAAATAATTTTGTAAATTAAATATGTTCCCACTTTTTTTTTAAGTAAAAGAATGCAGTACAGAAATATATTTCGGAAAAGCGCTTAAAGAGTTGGACTCAATATTTAATATGGATTTAAAATTCTGACACATAAAAAATTTTATGTATCTAAATCACACTTATGCACAAATAAATATAATACCAGCTACGATTTTTATGGATGTTGAATTAAACTCAAAACATTTTTGTAAAATTCATTTTACTTTCTCTATATTCGCTTCAATTTAAGAAAGTTAAAAATAATTTTAACAAAAAAAAAATTGGAAGTTTTAAAATTAAACTTTAAAAATTAAATTTAAAAAACTATTTTATTTTTATTTTGAATCATCTGAGAAAGTATAACAAACCATGGAATATATAACAATGGAAAGTATAGCAAACAATTTCAATCTTATTTAGAATTATTGATGTAAAGAATCAAAATAACATTTTCTTTAGCTTAACTTCTATAATTATTTTTAAATAGACGAACAAAAATTAATTTATGTTCAAGTAAAAAGTATATTTGCCACCGACTTCTTAGAAATTACTCTTTATTTATTAATATGAAGATTAGAAGAAATTTCAGAACGAATTTTCCGATATTATTACAAAAGTAAAGTCCTTTCGTTCAAAAACAATAATTTAAATAACAATAATTCAAAAAAAAAAATTATCTTCTAATTGCTTATAAAGACCGAAAAAAAAAAACGCTTTTGTAATTTAATATTCTTGAATAAATACATTTTGCTTTAAAAACAATTGTAGTTTTTAATTTCTCTTCATTTTCTCAAATCAATCTAGTTTTCTTTTATTTAAAATTAATTTAATTATGCAGTTAGCACCGATTTTTTAATTTTAATTAATGCACTTATTGCGATTTGATTTAATACATTTTAATTTATGGCGGAAAATGAAATTTAAATAGTTAATAAGCCAAAACCTGAAATTCAAAAAAGGACAAGTAAAAAATACATTTTAATTGAAATACTTGTTAGAGCATTTAAAACAATATAAAGGTGCAGAATCGAATAAAAATATCCAACCTAAAATAATCAAATACTTTTCATAACTCGAATAAAGCAAATAAAATTTTAAAAACACCAAAAGAATAATTTTATCGAATGTTTATTTTCTAGGAATTTCACAGGTAAAGTATAATAAAAATATTTTTGATTTTATTCGATCGCGATTACGTAATATATAGTTCTATGATCTGGGGTAAATATTCCGTCGACCAGTTCAAAGAAACATCGATTATAAAATCCACTTACCCATGCTGGCTAAGACCTCAGTTGCACTCTTTGTTGTGTCTGCTATGTGTGATGAGTCGGTCAAACAGCTGATCTGTGAAGTGAACGATTTCGACTTGCAGCGTATAAATAATCAGGATGAAAGAATTGCACAACGTTACAGCGACGGGCATCTTATCTCACTTAGGGTTGCCAATGTACCAACACGTTGTGCAATATTTCTGCGGTTGGTTTACCTAAAGTGTTTCGTTATCTCTGATGTAATATTATTCGCCAATTTCAGGATCATTTTTTAATTAAATCGTTCTATATTTTAAAGCACCTGAAGGGAGGGGAGGGGGTAATATAAGGGTCAAATTATCAAATGGACAAGGTATACATTTGCTTAGGGATTCCATAATTTTTTTAAAACAAAAAAAAAGAAAAAAGAAAAAGAAAGAAAATTTGTAGACTTTATAGCTTTTTTTCCCGGTCTTGTTCTTTTCGATATTTATTTTTCTTTCATTTGATTTACTGAGATCATGAATTTACATAATAAACGCAAGTTAAATCCTAATTGCTCTAATTTTCATTGAATTTTAGAACATTAATTTTAGATTTTATTTTTTCGCATGCAAATAATTGTGCTTACTTTTTCGATAACAATTGATCGAACGACATACAAGTCAATATTTAAATGTATTTAAACGTTTACTTGTTTGAAGGAATTTAAATTAATTTTCTTATTTTGAATTCCATGATAAATGTTGTACTTAAACATTTAGAATACGTCAGCAAATTTATAACTTACAATTTTATGTTTTAAATTAATTTTTTACGAGCAACAGATTGAGAACTCCCTATAAAGCATTCTGATTTAAATCCTTTCTTAAATCAGTTTGTCGTAGTATATATTACATAAAAACTGCTTGTAAACGGATTAAATTAATAAAAGAAAATACATGATTTTCAAATCTATATGAAACCATTGCAAGTAATATCTGCAAAATCTTCTCGCATACTCTTTAATAAAGGTATTATTCCACTGACAAAAGTTCACATGCAATAGTTAAAAAATATTATCTATTTAGCATTTTTACTCAATCTATCGTGATCCTTTTCGAGTTTTTGGACAATTAATCTGAAAATTGAATTTGTACTTAGACGGTTTTTCCTAATAGATTGGAGACAAATTTTTAAGTATAATTACAACTGTAGTCACATAACATAACATAGCACCATTTTGAGCCCCCGTGCCTATAACACTAAGTTTTCTAACCAGTTGGATAAACACAGAATGGAAGAAAGGACATTTATTTTTAAAGAAAGAAGGAGACGGTAAACCATCCAGATATCTCCAGGGAGAATCCCATTGGTGTCAAATTCTACACGACTAAATTCAATTTGGGGAGGGGGGCGGTTTCCTGATGGTAAAGTCTCGGCTTCGAAACCGGAGGATTTCAAGTTCGAGACTCGATTTCAGCGAAGAACCGTCGAGTGAGGGGGTCTCTTGCACTTTAAATCTGTCAGACCAAACGTCCTCCAGCTGGTGTGGCGTGGTGTGGAGAGGGGGGGGGTTCCAGTTCAAGTGTCGTCCTCGTCATCTAACCGTGGTTCAAAATGACGAGGTCCGTCGCAAAATAGCCCTCGTGTTGCTTTAAAACGGGACGTTAATATAACTAAACAAAACTAATCAATTTTGGGGGGAAGTAAATCACATGCCAAATTTGATATATTTAACCTGTCTCTTCGGAAGGCAGATACCAATAGACGTTAATGGGAATTTAGACTACAGACATTAAATATATGTATAGAATTTTACACCGTTTTAAACTCCTCGTTTTGTAATTATAGTGTTCAGTAGCATTCAAAAAGAATTTGTATTTTAGACGACGAACAGAAAAACGTAGTCTGAATGGATTTTGCTTAAAATTTGATGCAAATTTGGGGTAAATACTGTAAATCAAATTTCATCCATCAAACTCTAAGCATTTTTGAGTTATACTTGCCACAGATAGACAAACAGACTGCGCCATAAATGAGTTTCAAAAAGGTCTAAAATGTAGAAAATCGTCAAATTCCGGAGTTCGAATTTTTTCACTTCAATACTTTCTATGTACTTTGTTTAGAAAAAAGTACAAAAGTAGTGTCATTATCAGAATCTAATATTGTCTATGGGCAACTTAATCTGACTCTGGATAAAAGAAATAGATTCTAGGTAAAAGAAGCATATCTTTTATATTAAATCATTATTAGATGCCTATGTAGTAATTGGAATAGAAGGATGCCGAATTAGATGCCTAGGACGGCATCTAATTCAATATCCCCTATACCAATTACTATGTCATGCTAGAAGTGTGAAATCTTTAGGAATACTCTTTGTGCCATATATAAGGGATTATTTCACTACTACGTCTCACATTTTCTAATTCACTTGTTTCAACATAAGATTATGTTTATGGCAACAGACCCGTTTATAATATTATCAGAAATAATAAGATTCTATTCAACCATTTTGTAAATCTAAAAAAAGTTTTAGAAGAAAATGTAAAATAAAATAGTTTATTGAAAAATTAGCTTGTAAATAGTTTTTTTAGAAAGAAATAGTTTATTGATAAGGAACAAGAATCTACTAAATATCGGTCTAGCATATCGAACTATCACATGAGAAATCTCTCCACGTTTGACAAAAGTCCTCCCAGCTGCTATGGTGTGGAAACTAGGAGAAGTAGGGGCCTATCCATGATTTATCCCCGTCGTCTGACTGGATTTAAAAATCACGAAATTGTATCTACTTTGTTTACGAAATCATATCCCAAAATAATTTAGTGTTACTTTCAAATGAGAATTTTTACGATGACTAAATTAAACTAAAACTTGAGAAAAATGAAACTAATCAAAGTTGAGCTATTGTGAAATTATTTTTGGAAAAGAAGTATTTGTCTTTTTGGTCGATGATTGTTTTGAGGATGAAGTTTTAATGAGATGAAGATTTTTTCAAAGATATAAAATATATTGATTAGAAATCATGCATTATAAAGCTTTGCGTATTGGTCAGATTTCTCTACTTTAGATGTTTATTTGCCATTTTAGCCCTTAATGTCGATGCGGTAAGAGTATTGTTACGGATTTCCTTATCCTTAAAATCCGTCGGGTTCTCTTTTACCTCGTATAGTGGGTGTGTATGGTGTTAGAGAGGAGATGCACACACAGAGACAATGATCAGTCCTTTAGTAGAAGACACAACACAGACATTTATTTACAGGACGAAGTCAGCACAGCACACAGACAACAAATATTTACACTACAACTATGTACAGACGATAACTATTCACAGCCGAGACAAACACACAGGATAGCATACTGCAGATAGTAGTCCACAGGCAGAAATTCCGTAGTGACAACGTCCACAGCTCACAAAGCGGCCAGACAGGATTCAGCCGGAGAGGGAATCTTTAAGGGATTCTTTTCTACGCTTAGGTAGGTCTCTCCGGAACAGGCTGAAACTATTCTTCTGTCTCTTCTTGCCTTTGCTGTCGACTCACTACTTCGCACAACGGGACTACTCCTCAGTTCGGGACAGCTCCGTTCCCGACGACGACACAACGGGCTACGATACACGACGCAGGCTTCGTCATTATACGTCACACAGCAGTCCACCCTTCAGGGTTCCTCAGTTTAAGACCTCTCTGTTAGGTCTTCTCCTTTTCACCTGTGCTGCTCCTCGCTTGATTCACAACAGATCTTCTTTCCTTTTTCTCCGCTGCTCAGCTTCGACTTGACTCACCGCTGCCGCCTGCCTTATATAGTGATGGAAGGTGGGGCTAAATATCTTCCCGATCAATCAGGAGCATTCTGGATGTATATCGGCTCCTAATGGACGGATCGGGAAAATTCTCGGTGTTTCGGGTACTTTCCATTTTTGTTTCCAAAGTCGCCAAATGGTCACCAAATTTGTGATCAAGCCTTGGGACCTCTGACGACACACCCATTCACTATTCAATACACATTACTGTAAATCTCTCTTCCTTACGGTGACGGTTTTAACGCGGGAAAGCAAAACCACAGGTTTGTAACAATATTTTTGAAATGTCAGTTCAAAAATCGGAAAAAATTGGCATATTGTGAGTGGGCACAAATGAAGCAGTTTGAATTTGTTATTGTAAATTTAAAATGTCTTGCCCCTAATTTGATAATTACGGAAAGATGAAAATGACACAGCCAAAAATATAAAGTCAGCTTTAAAATATGCCCAGCTAAAAAGGATTATTCTTGCATTGCAAAGGACTATTCAACTATTCTTGAACTTTATTGATGTTTTATCAATTTATAATTTAAAAAAATTATTCCGTAATTATGGAATGAGATATGGATAAAATTATTCTATAATTTCCATAGATTTTTCATATTTTTTAATTTGAATTTTTTTTATCACTTTCAGTGTTATCAAATGACATTCCTCGGTTCTAGTGCAATAATAGAAATACTATAAAAAAGAGTGAAATCAAAAGAATTGCTTCGTCCCGCATTTAACGCCTTTCTTTTCCATGATAATATGCACTTGATATAATGATAATATCCAGTATTTCAATATTATTTAAATGGGACCAGAAGCGAGTCCTTTTACATTGTAAGTTCATCAAGGTGCACAATCTCATAGATATAGCTTTGTTGTTCTTGGAGCTGTGCAACAACATATTGTAAGCGGAAATCCCGTCAGTCATGCATACTTCTAAGCACAAAGACACTTAAATAAAAAAGGCGCCCATGCATACTAAAAGGGCCCTAAATTGCGTAATTGCACAGTTGTTGTAAAAAGTGCTGTAAATCGAAACAGTACAGTAAACATTTCCAGTTTAGTTCACAAAATAAACTCTAGATGGAAGCACAACAGATCACTTTTGGGCTGCCATCAATAGTTGCTATGCCATTATACCTGCAATGTTCAAAATACCCTTACTGGAGTTAGACTAGCCCAATAGATGGCAGTGTAGTATCTGGATCTAAAAATGGAGAATGAAAAAACTTAAGCGAAAACTAGAATCTTTGTCTTTTAAAAAATTCCATTATCTATTTTTTGCCTTAAATGTAGTCTTACCCTTAAGATACCAATACTTTAACATAAGTATGTTTTTAAGATAGTATACTTTCTGTAAATTGTTTGATAAATTTCATTATAATTAAGAAAAAAAAATCGAAAATTTTCCTTTTTTTTCATAAAAATTTTGTATTTATACTATACAAAATAAGGCATTTTCATAAATAGAAGACCCCCCAAGCCTGGGGGCACCTCGGAAAGAGGATGAGATGCTTCCGGTATGGTGGTAGGATCTCACCAGCCCTCTGGGAACAATAATAGGTGGGGGCACTGGCCCTCCTCCCTTTGGGGAGGGTTGTACCGTGGCCGGTAATGGCCATCAGAATTCAATTACACTTCCCGCCAGTGTTACTGTAGCTGTGGTCCGGTCATTCAGCCTTGCGAGGTTAATCCGTGCGCCTTAATGGCGGATCGGAGGTCAGTAATATGACTTATAATTAGAAGAAATAACTTTTAGTTAAATGATTTTTCAGGGTTTTTTTTACATTTATTTCTTTAGAAATTATTTTAAATACATAATTTTCGCTTTCATTAGTATATTAAAGTTATTTAAAATACTATTTTTTTCTATGGATTGCTTGACCTAAAATTTGTTTTACACGAAATGCTATAGCCACTGCAATCAAATCAAAAATAGATAGAAAAGTTAAATCTAAATCATTCTCATTCTGTGACAATTCTTCGCTAGAAACTCAAATTTTCTTTAAATCAGTCTTTTTTTCCCCTTGTAGTACGCTTTGTTAGTAACCATTAATGTAATTCATATGGACTTTAAGTCTTTATCTTTTAAAATAAATTTAATTATACCATTGTTAAATTTTGAAATAATGCAAAAATTAAAGTCTGTCTCACTCCATAATTCGGAATCGTCTTCGCACGATGACACTTAAGTTAGTGCAAAGAAGACGACACTTTAATTAGCATGGACTCACGACGACACTTTAGTTATCCTAGACGTTAGCCACAATACATTAGAATGGTAAAATTAATGCATATAGAGTGTGATTTAAAAACAGAATTACGTCTGTTTTTCTCATTGGTACATTGCTCATTAATGTAGGAATGGATGGGACAGAATGCTCATTCAACCACATTTAGATCAGTGTCTAGGATCACTGATTAAAGAGAAGAAACTTTAACAGAAATGAGTAAATGTATTTACAGCAAAGAATAAAGAAAAGACATTAACAATCAGGACAGAACAGGCTATTTACAATAGAGATACCTTTAGATGACGCCAAGGATGAAGCTTAATCACGTGTTTCATGGCAAAACTATGTTGCGTACTAAATAATCATGATTCGAAGCAAATGACTCTCTCTCTCTCTCTCCTTCTGTCGAGCGAATGCTCACAGTTCGCTTTTTGAAATTTGACGTCATGCGTCTTATACTATGGATTAAGGCAGAGGTGTCCAAACTTTTCGCGGCACGGGCCGGATCGAAATTAGATCCATGTTGTACGGGCCACATGTATATACAAATTGAAAAATATCATTATGAGTAAAGTAGCATTAAATACTATTAATTAATACTATTTTATTGTAACTTGAAAATACAAAATACTAAACAAACAAACTATAATTATATAATTATTTTATATAAATTGAAATATTTTCATGCAACTTCTAAGCCGAATGATGAAACTGTTTTTGTTTTTTTTGTTGTTGTTGAAGAATGTCTTTATAGTTGGGATCAAAATTTGTTACACCAATCATAAGCAATGACTGCAAATGATCATCAGATAAATTTGCTCTATATTTTGATTTGAGATACTTCATTCGAGAAAAAGTTTGATCGCACACATAAGTAGTCCCAAACATTGAAATGAATTTACGAGCAAATTTCTTATAGCAATTTTATTTATACTTAAGTGCTTCTTTAAGCGAACTACTCAAAATTGCTGATGCTTTATTTACAACAAAACAATAAGACTCTGCTTATCGTCAAAATTCACATGCGTATAAAATTTCTTTTATGTTTGAGTTACCGAAATATATTTTTTTATTTAGTCTTATAACTTAACAGCGCGATAGACATTTGTGTTTAGTCAAGTACAACAACTCCGTTTTGTTGGCCGCGTAGTTTTTCGATATACCTTTATGAAAATGAAAAAGTTTGGGCGGAATCATCATTATGTTTTAAAACCCTCCGCGGGCCGGATAAAATCACTTGGCGGGCCGGGTTTGGCCCGCGGGCAGTAGTTTGGGCACCTCTGGATTAAGGGTACTTTAGTAAAATCCCTGGTGCCATCTATTAAAATAAAATAAAACTAAATGCGGAATGGTAATGGCCGCTAATCAAATCTTTACACTAATTTAAATAAAAATTGGAAAATTTCCGATAAGAAATAAACTTTGTAAAATTAAAAAAAGAAACCAAAGACACTCGGGGACACAAAAAGGGAGAAAGGAAAAAGGAGAGGGAAATAGGACAATTATTTTTTAAAAAATAAAGAAAGATGATATTTAATTTTTAAAAAAGAAAATTTAAAAATTTAGATGGAAAAACTATAGAAAGAGGAAGGGAGAAGAGAAAAAAAAAAGTACGCATAAAAGAAAAGGAATGAAAATTATAGCATTAATAATAGAAATATAAATGAGAAAATAAATTAATAAAAGTAATAAAAAACAAAACAAATAGAATTGATTGTTAAAAATTTAAGGTGAGACAAATTAAAGCACTTAAGGTCAGATTTAACATACAGCAGCTACATGCAGGTAACTGTTTCGAATCTACAATCTACCGAGATTCCTTAAAAATAAAATATGCATTCATTTTTATATTCTCACTCCTACAATTCTTAAAAATTAAAACGGTTCTTTTTTTTTTCTCTCATTTCAGCATGCGGATATGTTCCTTTTCTCTCGAAATTTCAGAATTCTACTCACTGTTTAAATTATCAACCCTATGTTCGTCTCTTACATCGAAGATCGAAACAGGAGCAGTAAAAAATATTTTTATCAATAAACAGAGACAGATTACCTAATATTGACGAATCTTGAGAATAAAATTTAAGAAACTGGATTATTTCAGATTCTATAATTCGAGTGCAATGAGAAAGAAAAAACACGTGGCATTGGATTTGATAGAAATAAGCCCCGTCCCTTAAGGCGTATTTTTGCTATCAAATTCATTGATTAACAAAAAAAAAATAATAATAATTAGTATTTTGAAAGAGCCAATAATTTGCTTAAAAATTCCATGACCCTAATTAAATCTGAAGAAATGGAAATGCATTTCAATGAAACTAAAGCTGCTAAGAGCAGAAACATGAGCAATAAAAATTGGACGAGATGGCCTAGTAGTAAGGTCTCAGCTTCAGAAACGTAAGGTTTCATGCCCGAGACCCTACTTCTAGGGAAAAATCGTCGTGTAAACGGGTATTGTGGAAGCCAGACAATCGAGGAAGATCACCCTCCTGCTGCTGTGCTGTGGAAGTTTGAAGACGACGGTGTCAGCTCAGGTGTCTTCCTTTTCATCTTCATCAAAATTGCTAGGACTATCCCAAAATAATAGTAATCTATACTTATAATAAAGCTCAATGTGTGTGTGTGTGTGTGTGTGTGTTCGCACTCTACAGGTCAGACCGTTGGACCTACAGCTACCGAATTTGGTACATATATACCTTGAAGGTCGGGAATGTGCACCTCGGAGTCCTTTTTTCGAATTTTTAATTAGAATTTGAATTAATTAAGCGAAACTTAATTAATCAAAATTTCGACGTTTTTCCGCTATAACTTCCGAAAATATTGTCGCACAAACATGAATTTTACATCAATTTAAAGATTAAAAAATTAGCTTTCTAATGGTATCAGTATTTTAACGTATAACTTAAGTCTCTATTTTTAACGAATTTTTAAAGAAATATTTAAACCGTGTTTTTTTTTTGATCACGTGACTGGATAAAATAAAAGAAAACAATGACGAAAGTTCAAATAAAAAAAAACAACTATCATCGTATATCAAGTCTAACGAAACGCAACTTTTAGCACATGACTGGATAAAATAAAATAAACATAAAATGTGATATTTTCTAAAAAAATATATGCAAAGCAAAGGTTTCTATAATCGTTTACAATATCTAAATCATTTATTCAATAAATCTTTGTTTACGGTAAACCTGATTGAATTTAGACAGGATATGCATTGAAATCCCGACTAAATGGCATATTTCTATGATCGTATGCAATATCTGTATCATTAATTCAATAATTTTTTTCCATTATAAAATGTGATAGTTTCTAAAAAAATAAATGCAAAGCAAAGGTTTCTATAATAGTTTGCAATTTCTAAATCATTTATTCAATATTTTTTTTTTTTCCTTTTCGCTTTCTTTAAAAAATATTTAATATTTTGGCAAAATCACGGAAAAAGACATTTTTAATTTCAGGCCAATCAATGCCCGGAATTACTTCAAGGCTAATGAATATATGACTTAATTGAAAATTTTAGAATGCATTACTCATGGCGAACCAGCTGGTCGCCAAAGGCGGCTAGTGCTTAATAAACGTCACTTTAATACAGTGAAAGCTCTTTATTCGTGGGGTATATGTTTCATAAATATGCCTCAAATACAGAAACCGTGAATACGGAATGGTAATTTATCTGGGATTATAGGGGATACGTTCCTAGGTGACAAAATAAATATATAAAAAATCAATTTAATTAAAGTTTTTGAACATTTTGATTAATTATCTTAAGGCTTAGACAATGGTTTGAAGAATTTTGTCATTTTCTCTTGCTTGGCAATTTATAAAAGCTCCTTCCATTTAGACTGATACGTAGCAGTCGCATTAGGAATTTGCCTCTTAAAAATAAGACTTCGTTCCATAGACGTTCATAAAGAAATCGCAAAGCTTATTCGCCATTCTTAAACTTTCACTAAGATTTTTCAAATGAAATGTCACGTTTCCAGTGCTTGTTGAAGCCTCGTCTTTAATGGGCTGTGAATATCACTTTGCTATGTCAAATTTCATCCAGCATTCCATAACATTTCATTCCAGCATTCCACATCAGGATTACATTCCATATTATTCAATATGACCGATGTTTCGTCCAATGTAATAGAGATTAAAGGCCTGGATTATTCCTTGGTCCATAGGTTGAAGCAAAGCCGTCGTGTTGGGAAGTAAAAATGTCACTTTTATATTTGGATGCATAGTTTCAAGTTAGCTAGGATGACTTGGTGCATTGTCCAAAACTAGAAGTGCTTTAAAGTCTAAATTCTGTTTTTTTTTAAAATAAGTTTCAACTTCAGAAACAAAAAAATTCCTCAACCAGTCACAAAAAATAGCGCTTGTGACCCACGCTTTCTTATTAGCACGCCAAAATACTGGCAGGTTGAATAAAGAAACTGCGAATAAAGAAATTTTTAGTCGCGAATATAGGAATTGGGTCGCATTTTTTAAATCCGCGAATAGTGAAAACGCGAATGAAGGAAGTGCGAATAAGGAGCTTTTACTGTATAACTAAATCGTAACCGATGAAATATTTGCGACGGTAGGAGATATCATTGATAGAACAATGAACTATTAATCCAATATTATCACTTCTTCCTGAAGTCACTGTAAAAAGGTTTCGTCTTCCAGCCTCGAGACTCGATTCTACCAGCGAGCCACCGAATAAGTGAGGCTAGGATGAGCTAAATCTGTCAAGGCCAATGTCCTCCTCCCGGTGTGTTGTCACCGTTTTTGAATTTCAATTAGCTTATCTAGCTGTATATAAATGCGTAATTAATTATTTTTTAACAAATACTATGCAGTCAAAAAATATCATAATTGATCAGCTTATAAAACACAGCTGAATTCCCGGCAAAAAAAATCATTTTTAAACACAGTCTTAACATATTTGTTTTGTGAGCGATGGCCAAAAATTAACGTTTCTGCCTTCTTTAAATAGCAATTCAAAATTGCTGCGATGTTAATTCGATAAAGCATCAAGAAATAGTTAATATTTATTTAGTTTAATGATATTAACAACTAGGTCTAAAGTAAAATTATTGGGGACAGAGTTTGTAATTTTGAACTGAAAAGGGCCTCGAGCTGCACCCTTCTCTCCAAGCATCCACAGCACACCGGGAGGAGGATTTAGCTCATCCCGCTCAGATTTAGCTCATCCTAGCCTCACTTATACGATGGCTCGCTGGTGGATTTCTTTACTAAAAATACATGCCGGCAGTTTCTATGATATTTCATACTGTTTAAATGTTCAATTTAATATTAAAGTAAAAAGAATTCGAAAGCGCTAATCAGTTTTAATTTTATATTACCGACTAGTGCCTCTAATTTGATAAAACACATTTTTTTGTTAATTATACATTTTTAAAAATATCATGAAAAGAGATCTCTGCATCCTTCAACTTTATACATTTAACTACCCTTTAAATATTAAAATCGAAGAATTGTTACTAATATTTAACTTGTAAGATTTATGAAATTTTGGTCTATGATAAATACCTCTTTGTTTCAGTTTAAATTTCAGTTTCTGGTATTAAATTAATACCTTTCTTTTTGTGAAATTTGTAAAATATGTTATATTGAGATTCTTCTTTAAAGAAAAACCATAAATTTTTATGTGTAAGATTCTTCTTTAAAGAAAAACCATAAATTTTTATGTGTAAATAATACTTGAGGCATTGTTCGTTAATTACCTTTTCCAGCATAATGCTCCTTAAAAATTAAAGCAAAATTTGGCCAAATTGCAGAACAAAACATTACAAACATATGCTTTTATAATAAAACAAAATAAAACACTGATATTGTAGACTAATATATAAAAGTTATATCGTACATAATAATAAGTAATAATAAATATGAAAATTTAAAATTATAACTGGTTCTGACAAATTGATTGAACTAATTACATGCGACTTAATTTTAATTTAATTGTTGAATTGATTTAATTTTTCAGAGCTGGGAGTAGAAATTGAATTATAAATATTTGCGCATTTTTCCAAGTAAAGTCTCATAGCAAGAAGATGTTAGATAGCATTCGAAGTTAGGTTGGATATATGGTTTTACTTTCACTTTTATTATCTGTACTCAAAATTCATGCTAAAATAAGTATTTAAAATGTATGTAGTAAAATTATTTGATATGTCACTCATATTTTAATTAAATTAAAGTAAAATAGAATAATAAGTAGAATAGTAAAGTAGAATAATAAATATTAATCCAGTCTTTTCACAAACGACGTTCTTAGCAAATTTTCTAACTCAGATTTCAAACCAATAAATTATTAAATTAAAAAATTCAATAATTTTTCAATTTTTTTTTCATTATCCAAACATATTTTTGAGCGATAGTTACAGATTGCTTGTATGTTTATATGCATTATATTGTCATTTTAAGATTAAATTTAAAAACATAGAGAATAATACATTCGATAAGTAAATTTGAGTGGTAACGAAAAAAAA
>JAPMOQ010026141.1:303364-323334 GCA_026543055.1 Argiope trifasciata | reverse complement strand
CAGACCTCTGTGTTTTGAATCCGCGGGAAAATTAATAGCTTGTGCATCTCCGAAGTTAAAGTTGCAGTGAAGATGAAATTCGAACGATTAAGGAGTTATTTGAAAATGCTCCTGACTGTCAACATGATTCTGTGAAGACGTTAGTAATTATGTTTAAATAATTTTAATACTTGATTGCTCATTCGTCATGTAAAACAATTATTCCATATGCAAAAATACAAGAAATTAATTATAAATGTACAAATATTGAAATGGAATAGAATAAATAACATGAGGAACTAATTTTTTAAAATTGAAATATTTATAAAATCCCTGTGCACCACAAAGTATCACATGAAGCTTACAGAAGTAAGTATTTAACACATAGCAAAAAGAAAATAAGAAAATTTAGCAGTTATGAAGGATTAAAAAAAAAGAAGAGGATTTAAGTTAAAAATAAGAACATTTAATAGGTGTCGATAGTAAATTTACAAAAATTTTCTAAAGTACTTCTGGCGGAATCAAGTTGATGAAAATCTGGCTTTATATTGATGGCTTGGAGAGCCAGTCTTAGGCTCTGTCTTACTCCGGCAAACTTGTAACATGGAAAGAGCATATGTTCAACATTTTCCTCACCACCAATGTTACCGGAATTAATTCAACAACTAAAAAATTTCAATGAAATGTTATAATTTAAAATACTGATAATTGCGTGAATTATTAAATGAAATAGTTTGTAAGAGGGTGGGGCTATTTCGACTACTCATTGAAAACGAAATTTGGGCACATAATTTTATAGCATTTTATTATGTAAATCTTGTTTAAATAAATTTTTGAATTGAATTGGCGGAATTGTATCTGTAAACACCTGTAAATTCCAAATCCTTTCTTAGTGGACATTTTAAACGCAAATTCCTTCGAAATGATTTTTCAAACCCCTTTTGTACCAGCAGAAAGAAGTAAGGAATGTCCCTTTTTAACTGGCAATGCTTTTGTTATCCCTTCTTTAATCTTCCGGCGAGGGTTACAGCTCAAACGTCGCATATCATAGCAGTACCGAGATGCATTGCAATTGTACTTGCCACAGAGCTGACAATGGCGTAGGAATATTCTGGAAACTTCACTGCCCTTTTGTATTCTTTCTTAATAATTCGAACATACTGATCACAAACACCAACAGGAAAACGAAGCAAGGAAATCAAGAAATCTTAACACATTGATTACTACTAATGGGAAATGGCGGAGATCCAATAACATGTATTCCCATTTAGGTTAAATACCGATAAATTGAACGGTACTGAACGTCCATTAATTGAACGGTAATACTTTTGTGAAACACCGATTCACTTTTACCAAAACAATTCTATTATTTAAGAATTCCATAAAGGAAATTTCAATTAATGGAAATTCAAATTCGGTATTTTAACAAAATGTGTAAAATGATAGTGTACAAAAAGTTGAATTCATGGATGTTTGAATTGTAAGATAACCTTGACGACACCTACTGTCAAACATTTAATCACACATTGTCGATGCATAATGAATTCAAACAACGTATTTCAATAAAATTGTCAAAATATTCGAATCCATGATTTTCAATCCATGACTATAAGCTTCAAATCCATGACTATAAGCTTCAAATCCGAAGAACTCACTTTGGCACTTACGTTTGTCTGTCTATGAACTTAATAAATCTTTAATCAAAATTCAGTATATAAACTTTCCACCAATTCGATTGATCTAGTGCAGAGGTGTTCAAACTACTGCCCGCGGGCCAAACTCGGCCCGCCAAGTGATTTTATCCGGCCAGCGGAGGTTTTAAAACATAATGATGTTTTCACCCAAACCTTTTCATTTTCATAAAGGTATATCGAAAAACTACGTGGCCAACAAAACGGAGTTGTTGCACTTAACCAAACACAAATGTCTATTGCGCTGTTAAGTTATAAGACTTAAGACGTTGTAAGTTGAGTTATAAGACGTTGACTTGTCGTATTACACTGAAGTTCGATGGCTTAGTTATGGGAAAGTGCTATTGCAGTTTTTTAAGCTTAGAAGTAAAATTGATTTATTTCTTGTAGAGAAAAAACATCTTGAATCACTTTTATCGGATGCTGCATGGCTCTGGAAGTTGGCTTTTTTTTGCAGATGTTGTGACACACGTAAATACCTTAAACTTAAAGTTGCAAGGAAAAAAACAATTTAATTTGCGATTTATACTCTCAGATTAAAGCATTTCGAACCAAACTACAATTATTCGAAAGTCAAGTGACTGAATGTAATTTTACGCATTTTCCGTGCTGCGACGAATTTAATAAAAAAACCGAAGAACAATTTCCAACTGCATTTGCAGTAAAGATCATCGCCGATTTAAAAGAAAAATTTCAAAAGCGATTTTCTGATTTGGACATGAATTCAAAAGAAATTCGGCTGTTCCAAAATCCATTTGATTGCAACGTTGCTGAAATTTCAAGCCAGCTTCAAATAGAAATTAATGATCTTCAAGCAAACGAACAAATCAAGGACAAATACAAGGAAGGAAACTTAATAGATTTTTATAAATATTTGGATACAAAAGAGCTTACAAATTTGAAGAAATTTGCTCGTAAATTCATTTCAATGTTTGGGACTACTTACGTGTGCGAACAAACTTTTTCTCGAATGAAGTATCTCAAATCAAAATATAGAGCAAATTTATCTGATGATCAATTGCAGTCATTGCTTATGATTGGTGTAACAAATTTTGATCCCAACTATAAAGACATTCTTCAACAAAAAAAAAACAGTTTCATCATTTGCATTAGAAGTTGCATGAAAATATTTCAATTTATATAAAATAATTATATAATTATACTTTGTTTGTTTCGTATTTTGTATTTTCAAGTTACAATAAAATAGTATTAATTAATAGTATTTAATAATACTTTACTCATAATGATATTTTTCAATTTGTATATACATGTGGCCCGTATAACATGGATCTAATTTCGATCCGGCCCGTGCCGCGAAAAGTTTGGACACCTCTGATCTAGTGGATTATAATTCTCAAAATTACTTCTGTTTTGACCTTCGACAGCTACGATGACCTACACGAGTGAAAATTTGTTCTGAAATTTTTCCAAAAGTAAGTAGTCCAAAAAAATAACTAATTTATTCTCTGTAGAGTAAAGCACGTGCAAAGTAATTCCACTAAAGTTCTATTGTATACTTCAAGTTTTTGAGACCATACAGCAAAAAATAGGTTTAGTAAAAAAAATTATAACTAAACAAAAACAAATATATTAAAACAAAACGTATTAACAACACAAACAAAACATATTTAACAGATATTTAATTCATATATACTTTAATTGCCTGCTGCTATTCTTTACTACAAGTATGATAATGCGGCATTTAAATTTTTCTCCTGGAAATATTTTGCGAATTTTCTATAAAATAATGAACTGCTATAAATCATGCATTCTTGACAAAGGTCAGGCTGAAGTACATATTCTAGAAAGAGTTGCTTATGAAATATTTCTGCGTTTCAAAAACATTGTGTTTGTATGAATAAATAACTGATGATTCGTAATATTTCGTGTTGGGAAAAAAAACCAAAAATTTCATTTATTTTTCACAGATTTATACAAATAAAAAAAAAATCACCAGAGAATATATGCAGAAAGAATAGACGAAACCTCATTAGCATTAACAGCTGTATTTCGCTTTGCGAAAATTTGTTAAACATAAATCGAATTTCTGATGAAAAAAGAAATGGAAATACGGGATTTCAACAGACTAATCATGCCGTCAGCCATATGTTTATAAGGGTTCTTGCCCTTAGTGATATTTTTCTGCTTCATTAATATATTTTTTCACTTTTACTATTATTCTATCTATGATAATCATCTATTAATCATTTGTTATTCATCACATTAAAGAGACTCTATTTTGTAATAAAAGCATCGGGAAAAAAGAATTTGACAGTAGATTGTTTTAAAAATAAATCTGGCCATCTGTTTAAAAGAAAAACTATTTAGGAGAACTTACAAAATCAGATAATCTATGGCATTTTATTCAAATGAGAGCTCATTTTTTCAATTTAGGCCTATTTTTTAGAGGGAAACAAAGAATTGATAAGCCAAAACATCCAATCATTTTATATATTCAAAAAGCGTGGGGAAAGAATTCCTTTTTTATCTCTTTTGAAATAATAAATATCATTAACTTAAAAAAAATCAATATGTGCATGTGAACATTTAAAATTTTGGAAGCAGATGGCGGTTTCGAAGACACTTTGAAATTATAAAATTCACTTTATTCTCACACGGGAAGGCAAGAAATATAATATTGTCACGTAGATAGAATTCAAAAACACAAAGAAAGTCGAGTTAAATCACTTTATTAACTCAACTCAGAAATCTTCGGCTTTTATACCAGCAGTGAAAGTTCCAGAACATTTTTCTGGAGACAGTAAGAAAAACCCAGAGCACTTATCTGGTGAACTAAAGACAAGTCCAGAATCTTCGAGAACAGTAAATAAGGAAGAAAGAAATCAAGGGAATATATGCACACCAAACTTGAATCTACCAGGATTCGAACTCATGATTTCTTGACTAGGAGACCAGTTTTACAATCATTCAGCTATGGAGATTCTGGTGTTACTTTTCAATGCGTAAATATTAAGAAAGCGCGGACAAGGCATGTCCACTCACAGCAATAGATTTGGCGAGATTTGGCGTAAAAAAAGAGGGAGGAATTAATTATCGATGTCTTATATAAAACTAGCCGCCTTTGGCGACCAGCTGGTTCGCCATGAGTAATGCGTTCTAAAATTTTCAATTAAATCACATATTCATTAGCCTTGAAGTAATTCCGGGCATATTGGCCTGAAATAAATATTTTCTTTAAGATGATGGACGGAAAGTTCTAAAAGTACCCCTTTTCCTAATAATATTCTTTAATTTTATAAATCAGTCACTTTTAACCATCGGTTATGCTTCCAAAATATTTAAAAAAAAATTTCGATGATGTTGCCAAAATATTAAATACGTTTTTTTAAAGAAAGCGAGAAAGGGAAAAAAAGTATTAAATTTATGATACAGATATTGCAAACGATTACATAAATATGCCATTAAGTCGGAATTTCAATGCATATCCTGTCTAAATTCAATCAGGTTTACCATAAATAAAGAAGATTTATTGAGTTAATGATATAGATATTGTAAACGATTGTAGAAACCTTTGCTTTGCATTTATTTTTTAAAGAAAATATCACATTTTATATTTCTTTTATTTTATCCAGTCACGTGCTGAAAGTTGCATTTCTTTAGATTTGATTTGTGATGATAGTTTTTTTTATTCGAACTTCCGGCATTCTTTTATTTTATCCAGTCACGTGCTAAAAAAACATGGTTAAAATATTTCTTTAAAAATTCTTTAAAAATAGAAGCTTACGTTATAAATTAAAAACACTGATACCGTTAGAAAGCTAATTTTTTTTATCTTTAAATTGATATAAAAATCATACTTGTGCAATTATATTTTTGGAAGTTATAGCGGAAAAAAGTCGAAATTTCGCTTAAATTTTAATTAATTCAAATTCTAATTAAAAATTCGAAAAAAGGGCTCCGAGGTGCACATTCCCGACCTCCAAGGTATACATGTACCAAATTTGGTAGCTGTAGGTCCAACGGTCAGGCCTGTAGAGCGCCAACACACACGCACACGCACACACACACACACACACACATTGAGCTTTATTATAAGTATAGATATAGATGAGGTATTAATAGGGAAAAAACTTTTTTACTGTGCTAATATACTATTAAGATTCCGATTGGGATTTCTCCATGTGTCAATCAAGCAGGGGAAACACAGGGATCTTTTTTAACACGTTGACTGCCAACCACGCGATAACTCGTAGATTGCGTTCTTTTCTAGGGCGCCAACTACGAGTTATCTCGTTCTGTGTTTAGTTGCCCTTTTTGGCCAGCTACGAATAAACTCGTAGTTTATCAGTGCTCATATCAAAGATGGTTTCTGGGAAAAGAACAAAAAATCAATGCATGGCTTGCATGAACAGAAAATTTATTGAAAAACGAACAAAAAACATAATTATAAAAATTAATTCAAATTAGTTAATATCATTTTTGGCTAGATTTTTGAAAATTGTCGTGGCATACAACATGTTTAAAAGTATTTGTTTAGATCAGCAATTTCTATTCTTTCACTCAGAGCGTGGGATAAGCTCACTAAATAAAACTTCTCGGCTTCGGAACCTGAAGGTTTTAGGTTCGAGACTCGATTCCACCAAAGAACCATCATGTAATGGGGTCTGGCCAAACGTCCTCCCGCAGGTGTGGGGTGGGGTGGCGGGGAAAGGGGGTGCCATCTCAGGTTGTCATCCTCGTCATCTGACAGTATTTGAAAATTGCGAGGTCCGTCCCAAAATAGCCCAAATGTTTCTTTACAACTGGACGTTAATATAACTAAACAAAACTTTACAAAGCTTCTCTTGAATAACTAATTAAGTAGATAAAGTGAAATAGGATCCGGAAATATGATAACAAACAATTAAACCCAAATTCTGCAATGCCATTTCATTTATCACCAATATCTGAAGATAAAGTTCTTATATCAAAGCTTACTGCTATGAGACGTGTTTTCTTACTTCTTATTGAGTACTAAACCCTCCGTTTATCAAGAGCCACGAAGAATGGGGATGTAATCGCGGTCCGTTGTCAATAATGCTTCGAGTTAATTGAGTTAATTTATGTATGTTCAGTACTGATAGTTTATGTATGTTTGTATACTGCATTACATGTTTCAAGACTTTATTAAAGAAAAAGTAAGTTAAAAGATACAAACTGCTCACATTTAAACACAAATTCTGTTATGCTTAACTTAAATAATAAAAATAAACAAAACACTAACGCCAATCATAGGTCTAGTTCTTAAGAAAATTTATTGAAATAGATTTTATTTTTTTATTAAATAAAATCTGTTGCTTTTTTTTATTGAATAAAATTTGTTGCTTTTTTTTATTGAATAAAATTTGTTGCTTTTTTTATTGAATAAAATCTGTCTCTTCCACAGATATGAAAAAGTAGTTTTTTGTTTTTGCAAAACTAAGCCGGATAGTTACGAACCAGATACTCTGAAGTGTATTGTATGTCGATTATTTTGTTACTTCAACTCAATTACTCAAAAATAAAAATTTTTAAAGAAATATAACTAGAAAAAAAACATTTTCATTTTACCTCATCATGGGATCAAATTTGACTTCCCAATTACAGAAACTCTACAAAATCAACTTCAAAAACTTACCAACTAGAGAAATATAAATTTATATTATTATACCTTATTATCGAAACAGACGACTTGTTTTTCATTCATTAGCTCGCTTCTTGTTTCAGTATTAATGTTGAAATCATTATCTGCTTAGTTCGACACTAGAAATTCTAACTTTACCTTAATTGGTAACTTATTGACCATTATTAAGATGTTTTCGTTTTCATGGGAGAGTATTTTTCTCCGGAAAATGATTGCGAAGCTTTTGCAAAGGGGTCTAAAGTTACAGTGGGTTGGGTTATAAGGACCCTTCACTGTAACTTTAGACTTTTCGTTCAATAATTGCTTTGAGTTTTATTTCAATAATATCTCGAAACATCTCTTGCAAAACAAGAGATCAAGTTTATTATAATCAGTGATTTCCTAACATTTCTCATTAGGTTAAAAAGTATAAACATGTTTTTCGTTGAATAATAAAGATGATTTTGATATCTATATTCATATATATTAAATTGAATAAGCTTTTTAGAATCTTGGACAATTCTCCACCCAGTCAGAGAATCGAACAAATTTGGTACGCATGACGCTTGGAACTAAAAAAAGTAAATGTGCCATTAAAAATTTCAAAATTTCCTAAAAAGAACGAATTGTAGAAATAATGATTTTACTTTTATTTTTCATAACAAATTTGGAAATATCATTGAACAAAAATAATGTGAACACATTCTTTGCACATCTGTCACTTGAGAACTTTCGCCAACGCTAAATTAATTTTTCTTGTACAACATTTATTTCTAGGTACTATTTAATATAAGACTGCAGTAATTTATTATTAAATATTGTTATTTAAAATTGCTAGATTTTTTTTTTCTGTTTGCCTTAATTTTCCCCCATATTTTAGCATTTTCAAATTTATAAGCATTTGACATTTTATATCCTTTTTTATTTTCTGATATACAAAGTATATAAAAAAAGTAGCGTGATTGTCAAAAAAATTTGAATCCGAGATTTTGACGAATCTTCTCATTGTATTAAAACCTTGAGTTGGAAAAATGTATTTTTGGCATAATGTCTCTCTGACTATCTGTATTTCTATCTGTTCGTCTCTTACAAAATAAAACACTTTGAGCTAGAAGGAATGGAATTTAGTGTATGATCTTTACACTAAATTTATAGATTTCCACCAAATTGTGAGCAAAACCCATTTGGAGGTATCTGTCTGTCCAGCTATCCAAATATAAGTTAACGCGATAACTGCAAAATGTAGGGAGTAAGAAACATGAAATTATGTGCTCAAATCAATAGCGATAGTTTAGATATATGACAAATTTCTAATTACAACAAGCTATTGAGCGTTTAGATATTGAGAATCTTGTAAGCATGATAATTAAAAAAACATTATGACATAAGAATATCAAATTTGGTAAGTTATTTTGTGACTACAACTGTCAAATTTTTGCTTCAATAGGTCAAGAAAAACGTGTACAAATTCGATTTTGGGATATTATAACCGCTAAAAAATATCGAAAAAGCTCACAGATTCTGTAAAAATACTGAATTCACACCAAATGTTATTTTGTAATTATAGTAGCCAATGCCAAGCAAAGCGTTCTTTGAGATAAGACTTTTTTTAAGAGCTTAGTTCAGTTCAATCATATTAACGTCAGGTTTTAAAGCAACACTAAAGCAAATATAATTATAGGGATGGACCTCATGATTTCGTACAGCACTCAGATGACGAGGATGGCACCTCAGCTACCACACCTCCTTTCGAAACTCCCACACCGAATCGGCCGCGGTGGCCTGGTGGTAAAGTCTTGGCTTCGGAATTGGAGGGTTTCAGATTCGATACTCGATTCCACCGAAGAACCGCCGTGTGAGGGGGTCTCTTGCATGTTAAATCTGTCAGGCCAAACGTCCTCCCGCTGGTGTGCCGTGGTGTGGAGAGGGGGGTGCCAGTTCAGGTGTCGTCCTCGTCATCTGATTGTGGTTCAAAATGGCGAGGTCCGTCCCCAAATAGCCCTCATGTTGCTTTAAACGGGACGTTGATATAACTAAACTAAACCCACACCGCATCAGCAGGAGGACGTTTTGACCTCGACGGATTTATCGTGCACTAAACCGCTTTTACATCGACTGTTGAAAAATGGAATTGAAAAAAAATCCTTCTTTTCCAACAGACAATTTTTCTGCGACATTTATGTAAATAGGAACTTAACATGGGCCGCGGTGGCATTGTGGTAGGATTCCAACTTCGGGACATAAGGGTTTCAACTTCGTCACCTGATTTCCCCTAAGAATCGTCGTTTAAGCGGGTCTGGTGCATGTTAAATCCGTCTGGGCCAAACGTACTCAACGTTGGTGCGGAGTGGAAGTTTCGAAAGGAGGTGTGGCAGCTCAGGTATCGTCCTCGTCATCTGACCGCGAAACAAAATCACTATGTCAGTCCCAAAATAGTCCTAATGTTACTCTAAAAACGGAACGTTAAAATAACTAATCCAAGCTAAGATGCTTTAAGCGTTCGCTTATATATAATTTTAATATGAATGCAGTCCAATTAGAAATTTGGTATTCAAATTTCAAACACATTAATCAAAACTGTAACAATAGAAAATGTGGTGATTCACTCAAAATTTGAGAAAGCAAAGGAAGAATAAAAAATGCTATTCAAATATTCAAAGTTATTAAGTTATCCCGTTCACGTTTCTCTAATGCCGGCATTCTGGCATAGAGGTAGCGCGTCTTTCTCGTGATCCTAGGTTTGAGTCCCGGTTCCAGCGTGATTGTTCTTCCTTTGTTCTATGTGTGAAAGAGTCCCTGCGTAAAAAGGGATTGTGAAAACGAATAAGTGATGCGTGAGTGGCAAAGTTGCACTCTTGGCCCTAGTCGGCGCTACTGAAACAAGAGACACACCCTATCGTCTTAAATCGCTGTTTTCTTAACAGTGGGCTTGTTCAATGTTAAGTGCAATAAGAAACAGCAAAATAACATTTTTCTCTAATAAGCTAATATAATGTGTGTGTATAAATTTCGTTCAAAATTTGACGGATATCTTAGTAAACTGACAATTAACTAAATGTCACGTTAGTTTAAAGCATTTTGGTTTTATCTTTTTTAAAGACAGACAAACAAAAAAAATTTCAAAATATCTTTTGGATTCATGGGTTTCTGGAGAGAGAAAATTAGTCAAAATTTCGAGGTCTATTATAGTAATTTTTTTCTTTGCATTTTATGTAACGGAAAAGTCTCAAAGCAGTTGGAAACTGCCCTATGGATGAAGTGTGTGTATTATGAAAAAAATTCAGACTAGATGTATGAATTCTTACAGGTATTTCAGAAGTAGTGGCGAGAGTGATTTCTCTATATGCAGCAGTTCAAGAAACAATAGCCAAAGTCAACAGCATTGATAATGATGTGTTGGGCATTTTGAGGTTGTCCATACCTGATTGACATGGCCACCTTGAACTCCTAATCGATTGCTAGCGGCAGAAAATCGATTAGTTTTTTTTTTTTCGTTTTCTTTTTAAATTTATCATCAGGGAATCGGTCATAGATTCAAACAATGTGTGATGAACAAGTCAGATTAAAAAATAGATTTAATTCGTTAGCTTCTTTTCATAAAACTCGACCCTCTAGTTTTTCAGTTCGTGCTTTAATAAAAGATTGTCACTTTCAATATCAAATGCAGTTTTAGTTTTCTTAGTTTAGTTATATTAACACTCAGTTTTAAAACAACACTAGGGCTATTTTGGTAGTCACCTCGTCATTTTGAACGACGGTCAGATGACGAGCCGACATCTGAGCTGGCATCCCCCTCTCCACACCACACTAGCGGGTTTCAAATGCAGTAAAAAATCAAAAAGAGGGATTTTTATATATTTGGAAATCTGTTGACCCGGTTTATGTTATGGTAAATCTATTTGGTGATTAAACAAATCATTTGGGAAACGTGGAAAGCCCAACAGGAATCATAATTGAAAAAAGGGGGAGACTTTGTTTATAGGATATTCAAAATATTTTTTCATCATTTCTAATTGTTTGGTATATCTAATTTTATTATTACATACATTGCTTGTTTCCTTCTAAGGCTGAATAGATTAATAACATTTTTGATTTTTTTCTGTTGATGTTGGAAGAATGAAATTCAGTTCTGAAGTTTATTATCAGAATTGGACAATATTTCTTTATATGAACTTTTTTTCTAGGGAAAATAGCCTTATAGATCAGGATTATCCAATAAATCTTATGATTGAAACAAGAGTTATGGTTTTTAAATTGATATACTTTTATTCCGCTTTGTTATAAATATTTTAGCTGTCATGTAACTGTTATTAATTCTTAATTTGTTTGGTATTAAATAAAGCATTCGTTTCAGTCACAGTAGCTAAATAACGAGCACCTTTATGACTTGTAACAGTCTATTGCTGTAAAAAATAGTTCGATACTCAGATTCAGCATATAAAAGCTCTTTATTATTAAAAATATCATTGAAATGTGACTTCGCAATTTATGTAATGTTTATCTTATTGAATTAAATTTTTTGTGCATTTGTCATCTAAGTGCCTAATGAAAAAAACTGAGGTATAAACTTCTTTTTTTAATTACTGCACTTCTGTATTCTTGTGGTAATATCTTAATAAGCCAGTAACAGCCGCTAAGCATTAGTGATCCCTTTTGTCCAGCGGATATGTTACACAGCTGAAAATCGTAAGGTCGCGAGTTCGATCCTTGGCAGAATTCAGCCTCTATATTGGCGCGACACTACAATATAAACCGCCACATTGGTGAACGCGCCCTTTGCTTTCCATAAAGCTTGGCGCTATCGAAACAAGCTCCTCGCTCGCCATAACGCTTGGCGCTACCAAAAGTCGCCAGACTCACTTGACGGAATAGCTCACTCACGCTCGCCATAACGCTTGGCGCTAAATAATTCGTCTCTCCGGCGACACACTTATGGAAGAGTAGTGTGGTGATTTCTTAATAAGCCAGTAGGCCACTGTAGATGTTGAATCTGTACGCCGGACAGACAGAATTCCTGTAATCCTGTCGATACTGCTTCGTTCGGTGGTGGCGGGTTGGTCGGCTGTATGCGAGAAGAAGAAAACAGAATTCCTGTTGACGTATTTTGTTTAAACTGTAATAGAAATCGACAAACTTGGTGCGAAAATCAGTTACAAATTTCATCCGACGAGCTAAATTATTTTGTTGACACAGACGCACAGACATAATGATCAAACTCGGGAAGGCAGGACCTGGCTAAGACGAGGGCATACGGGGCATTTGTCCCGGGACCCACATCAGTAGGAGGCCCCAAAACGAATAGAAAGTTTATTTTACGTGTCTTTCTTTAAATGAGCTTTCTTAAAACAAAATATCAGTACAGTGTAAAATCCGTCAGTTTTAAGTTAGCACCTTAATTTATCTATCGCATGAATATAAAAAATCTATATTTCGTATGTCCATGGCTTTCTAGGGTGGGATTCAGCTAAATTTTCACAATTGCGATGGACAAATTTAGTCAATCTTCAGTCTATATTTTTACATATTGTAAAATTTGATATGTTTACAAAAATACGATAACAATTCAAAGACAAGAGGTAATGGACAGTAGACGGTAGATAATGGAAAAGCTATACAGTGAAAGCCGACTCCAAAAGAAATCTACATTAGCAGACTATAGATATTTCAAAAGCTATGCAGTGGAAGCCGATTAAAAAATAAAAAATGAGATGAATAGCTAATTTGTTGCCTATGCACTTTGAGGCTTCAACAATTTCTTTTCTTCAAATAGCTTCAAAATCCTCAAGCGAAAACAGTATCATGTTCTCACACGATAAAAATTATTGTTAGAAGTTAGAAAAAGACAGAGAAGTCCTGGAGGTATGAATTGTCTATGAAAGTTTTATGTCAATTTTCCCTTTTCAAATGCACCCTTCTTTGAAATCTAAATTTCTGAAAACCCTAAATGGTCGAAAACAGAAGAGAAGATTAGCATTCCCCTCCTTCACTTGCAAGCTAATGTTCACTTGGGACTGCATTAAATTCGCTCAGTCGTATATAATATATTTATTAGTTCCAGAGCTCTAAAGCTTTGGAAAGGTTACCACATTGTAATTTTCGGTTTTATCAATAAAAGATTTAGCGTTTTCAAAGCCATTAACTTTCGTCTAGTATTTTCTCATCTAAATGACTCGTTTAAAACGTTTAGGTTTATTTTTCCCTTTTAAAGTTATGAGATATTTAATTTATTTGAATACCATCGACCTTTAGCGGTTTGCTGGTTCGATAGGGATATTAGTTATATTTAATATCAGTTAAATGTTTTAGGTATGAGTTCATGCCTGTGATTCTATAAAATTTTATTATATAATTTGCTATTTTATTTTATTATTTTTGTTATTTATCAATATAGTTACATTATTTCTTTATCTGTATTACTCTTATGATTAGGGCCGCTTTATAAGAGGCATGTTAATAGAACTAATTTAACTAATGCATATTTTCTCATAAAGGGGATTTTTTTCCCTTGACCGTGTAAAAAGTGTGCACATCGGGCAAAGCCACAAATGCTTTTTCCCCCCTACAGGCTTGTATGTTTTGGACTTCGTTTTATAATAATGAAAACTGATGTGTATTTTGAAAGCTCTTTTTCCAACGAATGAAAGGAAATTTTGACGCCGAATTGCAATTTTACTAGTAAGAGCGCGTGCAAAATTTAATTAATAAAAGACTGAATTTTTTAATGTAGCGAATTGCACGCATGGAAACATATAGATGGACATTCAGTGAACTCTTTGGTTCTTCGGTTCACAATTGAATACGGAGCAGCAAATTAAATGCTAAAATTGTGTACAAAATTTGATCTATCCGTCTTTTTGCGTTTTTTAACTATCATGTTTACTTGTATTCGAACAGATTAACAATGTAGTATAAAATTTGTTAGAAATTTAGGAATTTTATGTGAAAACTGCATACCACATCCATCTAGCTCCCATTAAATTACATCTATCTAACTCTAAAAACATTTTTGAGTTATTGTGCGCACAAACAAACATCTCAAGGATATATCAATTGAGAATTACTGTACTTTATATATATATACGCTTTTTTATATATACGCTAGGTGGTTATAGTTAAAATTTAACTTTCAAAAGATAGTAAAAGAAATTACTGAACAGAACAATTTGTTATATTTCGTCTGAACAGCCTTGAAGTGGTGGTAATTTTATATGTCAAAAAAGAAAAATGGTTCATATGTTGATCGATAGATGGCGCTGTACTGATCCGGTAGTAATGAATTGAGAATTTGCCTTAAGCAATATATTCACAATATCGTCAATGATACACTGCGACGTCCTGTCGGACACATTGTTTTACGCACTCAGATCTTAGGAGAAATCATTGGATAACATATTGAACATTTCTATGGCAAGTCGGTTCAGACATCCTTTTCTTAATAATTTCGTCTTTTTTCCTCTCTTTTTTTTTAACGATTTTTGGTAAAAGAACAAGTAAAAACAGAATTCAAAACTAATTACTATCCCTTCAAGTATGCACATAATATACCAGAACATTCTAATCAATAATTCTTTACTTATCTTTTTCTCCTTTTTTACAGCCTTTTGAAGGTGCAACTTTAATTATAAACCGTTTATAAACTTTAATTATAATGTGTTTGTTAAAGATAACGTATAAGGGAAAGTAAAAAGTAGATAGAAAATTTATTATGTATAGAATACAATTATCAATTTTACTTAGGTCCCTTATATCTTAAGTAGAAGCAATTTTTCCCCCCTTTTTAAATTCTATAATTCATTCTCTAGAAATACTTTCAACAATTTAAAAATTACAATCATTCTAGTCAGTGACGGAAATGTGTCCACCGTTTCAATCTCTTGTGATCAAGGACAAAATACAGTCATTTTATAATCATAAGTGGTAAAGTAATCTATGGTAAATTCGATATATTTCTATCTATTGCAGAAAAATAACTCAAAAACAAAATTAATCAAAAGAAACAAACAAATGAAATTTGATACATGGTATTTACATTAGCCTTGTATCAAAATTGTTCCAAATGAAATCCATCATGAATCTGTGCTGCTGAGATAACTGAAACAGAAAAATTAGCTAGGTAAATGAAATTAGATATAATGTTTTATCTAGAATTATATATTTATAACAGATCTAGAATTGCATATTTATTGCAACAGATCTAAAATTGCATATTTATAACAGATCTAGAATTGCATATTTATAACAGATCTAGAATTGCATAGTTATTGCAACAGATCTAGAATTGCACATTTATACCAGATCTAGAATTACATAGTTATTGCAATAGATCTAGAATTGCATATTTATTGCAACAGATCTAGAATTGTATATTTATAATAGATCTAGAATTGCATATTTATTGCAACAGATCTAGAATAGTATATTTATAACAGATCTAGAATTGCATATTAATAGCAGATCTAAAATTGCATATTCATAACAGATCTAAAATTGCATATTTATAACAGATCTAGAACTGCATATTTATAACAGATCTAGAACTGCATATTTATTGCAACAGATCTAGAATTGCATATTGATTTTAGGGTCGGTGGGGGAAGGTATAATGATTAAGAATTAAAATAGTGTTCTGAACAATAATAATGTTACACTTACTAAAAGTCCACAAGCTTGTTTCCACTCTGCAAGCGCCTTAGTTAGGCAAAGATCGCAGTGACATTTATAAAAAGGTTGAAAAGTTTATTTATGAATAAGGAAATCCCCTTCAGATATGTTCAGAAAGAGCTGTGTGCCCGGCGTTCAGATGCACCCTCCCTCCCCCGACAGATTATCGGGAGATGTACCAGAAGTCGAGGCTGAGGCTGGGTTCAAATGGACTTGAAAATCATCAGCTATCTATTTTTATCTATATTTGAGTAACATTTTTTTATGTGTGCATCAGTGTATGTTTGTTTATATTAACCTGTTCAAACAAAAAATAAGAAGACGATAAATTTAGCAATCAACTCCTACTGCATTACTTCATCGCTCATGACCCGAACGAAACGAACTAAGAAAGAAGTTTTAATGGAGCAATGGATGGATTTGGAAATATGCCAATCTTACAGTATATATTATAGACTATACTTATTCAGCAATCGACCACAACAAATCCTGTGGATACTGCTACGTTCAGTGGTGGTGAGTTGGTCGGCTGTATATAAAAAGTCTAAAGCAAGTGTGAAAAATATTATTAATATAAGGTAAGTAGATTTCCAGTCAATTACCTCAACAGCTAGGTAATAGGGTGTTGTAACGACATTTAGTAATTCGGTAATTTATTCTAAAAATCGCTTAATACTGTTAAGGTGTGTTCATACAAGACTAACTATTGCGCACAATCGTTGTCTCTCTACTATTGTTCCTGTGTTGTCCTTTTATGAACAGTTGAGACAACGGCCTTGGGGAAATGGACAACATTTGTCCCGAAGGGACTATTATTAGCCATTGTCCCGTTGTGGTTACGTGATTTTCCGAGAGTAGCTTGATCTTCTATTGCGTGCAATAGTTAGCTTCGTGTGAACCCACCTTTAGAAGTAACAATATCCATGCCAACGAAATATCCCTCTGGATGTCAAAAAAGGAAGATTATCACAAAAGGAAAAAATAGAAAAGCTAAACTTCAAGGAGTCACAAGTAGATCTGTTTCATTTGCTACGAAGTAACATTAGAAATGAAGTTGCTTCGACATTAGAACGCAAGAAAGTTCTAGTACAACTAAGCAAGAAAGCTCCTCGCAAAGTACACATCTTGCAATGAAAATGTTGAAACGGGGAAATTTGTTGAAGAATCGTGTGTTTGTACAAATATGATCGAATCAGAAAATAATGACGAAAATGACAATAACAAATATGATCGAAAGAATATAAATGATCCTATCTTATGACCAGGGCCAGATATCTGGGGTTAGAGGGGGAGGATGATAAGCATCCGGGCCCCACGACAAAGGGGGGAGGGGCTCCCATTGTGATTAAGAGTTTAAAACAGTGTTCTGAACAATAATACACATACTAAAAGTTTACAAGCTTGTTTCCATGTGGCTGACAGAGCATCGACTGATCCTTTTATTAAGCAAAAATCGAAGTGTTATATACAGGGTGATCAGCGAATAAGCCCTGATTTCAAAATTAAATATCTCTACAACAAAGATCGGAAGAATTATGCGGTAAACTGTACGTTTATTAGCAAAACTGTAAAAATGCTGTACAAAAATTTAGAAAATTTAGTTACGAAAATCGTTAACAGATGGCGCTCTAGTCACAATGTCCATAGACGCTTTCAGTGTGACGTCAAAAAGGAAAAATGACATCCGATCTGACTCCTTGTGACTTCTTTCTGTGGGGAACATTGAAAGACACTGTCTATAGAAACAATCTTGCCACTCTAGATGAGCTTGAATCGTTGATTGGTACTGCATGCAATTCCGTTTCTGTTGAGACATTGCAAGACGTGATGTCAAATTTCATTGTTCGATTACGTCACCTCATTGTTTCCAATGGTGAACATTTTGTATTTTGATTGCAAAGACTGCATCACGTTATTGTATTTTTAAGACTCCTTTCAGACAAAGAGTTTTCAGCGCATAGCGCCATCTGTTAATGATTTTTGTAACTAAATTTTCCAACTTTTGTACAGTATTTTTACAGTTTTGCTAATAAACGTACAGTTTACCGCATAATTCTATCGATCTTTTTTTGTAGAGATATTTGAAATCAGGGTTTATTCGCTGATCACTCTGTATAAAAAGGCGGGACAAAAGGAAATACCCTGCAGACATGTTAAGAAAGAGCGGTGTACCCGGCGCTCATAAATCGAGGCTGGGTTCAAATGGACTTGTAAATCATCAGTATCTACTTTTATCTATATCTAATGTGACATTTTTTTTATGTGTGCATCTGTGCATGTTTGTTTATATAAAGTTGTTCAAACAAAAAGCAAAGCGACGATAAATTAAGCAATCAACTCCTTGCAATGTGCACTTTGGAAAGAACTACTATAACGATAAAATTTATGTTCAATTGTTGATAAAATAAATCTAAATTAATATGTCAGGAAACTACATGACTTTAATTACTATTTCAAAGAATTGTAGACGTAATTCTATTTTTAGTGTGTGATAATCTCTCACTTCATGAAAACCACGAAATAATAGGTAAATACGTCTAATAATGGAAATTTTTTAAGTGTAATCGAATTACTAAGTAAATACAACTCTGTGCTTATGGATCATATATACAGAATAAAAAATTCCACAAACTAAATAGTCAAGATCAAATTATTCCTGCCTTAGGAAACGAGGTTCATAACAAAATAATGCAAATGCAGCTATGTATTACAAAATCTAAATGGATTCTATTTCTAATATTTCCCATAAAAAACAAATGTCAGTCTTTATTAAGTGTATAAATTTTGAAGAAAAAAGATTAATAATAAATGCGTCACTTATAAGGTTTATCGAAGTAACTGGTTTGACTGGAGAAGGACAAGCAAAAGATATATTCTCAAATATTAAATGAGTTTTATTTAGATATTATGGATTGTAGTGGGCATACGACAACGACAGAAACACTAAAGAGAAATATATGGGTAAAATCTAGAAAAATTTCTCGATTGCCCTCATGCAATCTATATGTGTGCTTGACTTATACTCTTTTAATTTGTTGATTTGTAATGTCGCTTCCAGCAGTATATATTACTTTTTTGTTATTTTGGTTATTACAATGTTTGTATTGCTTATTTTTTGCATCTACAAAAAGATGAGGGAAATCTACAAAAGCATTAGACATTACTCTCAAACCATTATGCAACACTTGTTGGGAAGCCAAAATAGATGCAGTTAAAGCTGTGTACATACAGTTTGAATACACTTATAATGCTCCCGAAGAATTTATTGATGCAAATAACAATACTACAGGCGGTTCCGAAGCTAAAAGTCTGTTGGATTCAATAAAGAAATGACTTCTATTTTATGTTTAATAGAATGGTTTACAATATTGTTGGAAATTAGCTATTAATAAACTATTTCAAATAAGAATAATATTTTTTGATTGATCTTCTAATTTAGTTAATAAAATTAAAGCTGAAACTCAAAATTTAAGAACGAAAGTTAACTCGTATTTAGAAGAAGCCAAATCGATAACATATCATTTGAATCTTTCAGAACGTTTTCTTCTTGAAAAACGAATTCAAAAGAGAAAAATTAAATTAAATTTCGAAACAGCAGAAGATAAAATGGTAAAAAATCTGGTTATGAAATTTAGATGTTATTTTTTTAATTCTGTAACTGATACTGGAATTGAACAGATAGAAGACAGATTTAAAAGCATTTCAAATTAATAACCGACACAAAAACTTTAGAAAAAAAATGAATTGGAAAATTGTTCCAAAACACTTGTATCATTTTATAACGCAGGCGTAATTGAAAACCTAATATAAATTATTACTTTGCAACAGGATCTGATTTCGAATTAAAGAAACGTAAATAACTCTCAACGCATATTGAAATATATACTAATGGTTTTAATGATTTATTTCTAAATGTCTTAACTCTGTTAAAACTTTTCTTTACATTGCCAGTTATTAAATATAATAAACGCTGAACCCTCTTTCAGCAAATTTAATCTAATAAAGGTTTATAAGTCGAGAATATGGGTTTAACGTTT
>JAPMOQ010026141.1:266645-300390 GCA_026543055.1 Argiope trifasciata | reverse complement strand
TTACTTTTTTTAAACTTTCAATTTCAATGCTCGATCAATTTTGAGAATAATAATAATAATAATAATAAAAAAAACTCCGGTTTTAAAAATATCGACGCATGCGTAATCTGATAATCTCGTGCTTGTTTCAAACCGGTTTAAAATGGTTATTGACTTAAATTAATGAAGACAATTCGTAAGAATTCAGAGAATGTATAATTTGGAAATCAAGTTGAATTTCAGCTGGCGATAAATCGAAAAATGTGACAATATTTTGCATTATTTTCTAATAACCCTATTTTAATTAGTTGAAATGATCCCTGAACCAACGATCTGTATCGATTAAAAAATTATTTACGCATTATTTATATATATATATAAAGTTTTTTATATATATAAAATATTTTAATTTGTTTGGTTTATTTTTAAAAAAATGTTGCTCGTGTTGGGCAATAACACTGTGATTTTAAAGTAAATAATTATAACAGCAGAATATAGATAATTCAAAATTCAGTGAAAGCAACTCCAAAACAAAACTACATTAGCAGAGGATAGATATTTCAAAAGCTATATTGCGAAAGTTGACTTCAAATTTTTTTTTAAAAAAAGGGATAAATAGCCAATTTTTTGGCCTACGCATTTTGAGGCTTTAGCAATTTGTTGCCTTCATATTTTGAGGCCGCAAAAACGTCAACGGTAAATAATATCATTTTCTCACATGACAAAAAACGAGAAAGCACGGAAGCTCAAGAAATGTTACTTATTTGAAGAACTTTTAGGTCTTCATCGTCGTTACTTGTTATATACGAAATCTTCTTCAGTCGATTAGGAAATTGAAGGGTTGAATGAAGCGTCAGCATTTGTGTTCTCAGGATTTTCTTGATTATTCGGCGTTCGATTAGGGGGTTTAGCCTTGATCGATTGATCTATTGGAATAAGTGCTAGTCTAATGGAACAAGTGCTTATTTCATTAAATACTAACCGCCTTTAGCGACCAGCTGGTTCGCCATGAGTAATGCGTTCTAAAATTTTCAATTAAATCACATATTTGTTAGCCTTGAAGTAATTCCGGGCATTGATTGGCCTGAAATTAATATTTCCTTTAAGATGATGGACGGAAAGTTCTAAAAGAACACGTTTTCCTAATAATATTCTTTAATTTTATAAATCAGTCAGTTTTAATTATTGATTTAGAAGACTGATTGATGTAGCAACTTTTATTTAAAATATTAATCAAAATATTTTGTAAAATATGGCAAATCTAAAACTCATCTATACTTATAATAAAGCTCAATGTGTGTGGGTGTGTGTGTTGGCGCTCTACAGACCAGACCGTTGGACCTACAGCTACCAAATTTGGTACATGTATACCTTGGAGGTCGGGAATGTGCACCTCGGAGCCCTTTTTTCCAATTTTTAATTAGAATTTGAATTAATTAAAATTTAAGCGAAATTTCGAGGATTTTCCGCTATAACTTCCGAAAATATTATCGCACAAAGATGAATTTTACATCAATTTAAAGATTAAAAAATTAGCTTTCTAATGGTATCAGTGTTTTAATGTATAACTTAAGCTTCTATTGTTAACGAATTTTTAAAGAAATATTTTAACCATGTTTTACAACAATATATTTCGGACAAAACAATAAAATTTAATCTGCACGAGCACGTCAAGGGGAAAAATTAGGTTTTATCAGCATGTTGCCATCCTATTGACGGAAGTTAAACTAAAAACAACAACTATCATTACAAATTAAATCTAAAGAAATGCAACTTTTAGCACGTGACTGGATAAAATAAAAGAAACATATTATGTGACATTTTCTAAATAAATAATGAACGAGCAAAGGGGAAAAAATAGCTTTTATTAAACTGTTGAAATCATACTGACAGAAGTTCAAATTAAAAAATAAATTAACTATGACTGCAAATTAAATTTTTAAAAATGTAACATTCACCAGGTGATTGGATGAAATTAAATAAATATTAAATGTTATGTTTTCTAAAAAAGAAATACAAGACAAAGGTTTCTATGATTGTTTGCAACTTCTATATCATTAATTTAGTGAATCAGTGTTACGTGACTTTCAAAGTTTAAGTATATCTGGCAGAGAAATTATAAAGATAGCAAGGCACATAAGTATTTAATTGAAAATCTTAGACCCCATTACTCTTGGCGAGCCAGCTGGTCGTCAAAGACGTCTAGTTATTCATAAATGCATTGTTTGACTCAAGCTACATAAAATGTAATTATTTACTTCATTTAAATCAAATTAATAGTTTCAAACAATATATATGCCTATTAATAATATTTTACAAACTATCCATTGGACCGGAATTTCAATGCATATCCTGTATAAAGATAATTTATTGAATTAAGGATTTAAATATAGTAAACGATCATACAAACCTTTGCCTTGCATTTTTTAAAGAAAATATCTCATTTTATATTTAGTTTATTTTATCCAGTCACGTGCTGAAAGTTACATTTCTTTAGATTTAATTTGTGCAATAATAGTTGATTTTTTTTAAAATTTGAACTTCCGTCAAAATGATGGCAACACGGTGATAAAACCTAATTTTTTCCGTTTGACGTGCTCTTGCAGATTAAATTCTATTTTTTTATCCGAAATATATTGTTGAAAATATGGTTAAAAAATTTCTTTAACAATTCATTTAAAATAGAAGTTTAAGTTATATGTTAAAACACTGATACCATTAGAAAGCTAATTTTTTTTATCTTTAAATTGATGTAAAAATCATGTTTGTGCGATCCTATTTTCGGAAGTTATAGCGGAAAAACGTGGAAATTTAGCTTAAATTTTATTTAATTCAAATTCTAATTAAAAATTCGAAAATAGGGCTCAGAAATGCACATTCCCGACCTCCAAGGTATACATGTACCAAATATGGTAGCTGTAGGTCCAACGGTCTGGCCTGTAGAGCGCCAACACACACACATTGAGCTTTATTATAAGTATAGATATAGATATAGATTTAATCTACGCTCAGGTTTCCTGTTACAAACATTTATTCAATCTTAATAAACAATTGTATTTGTGTACTTTATCTTCAGTAGAACTGCTCTTAACAAAAATTGGAGAAATATCAGTTTTATTTCGCTTTCATTCTTATAAAAATGTCGGTGAATTGTTTATCTTTCTTGAATCATCAATGCACACAGGCTAAGTCAATAAATAGAAGTCACGTTTCTCTTTACAGATCTTACAAACTAGTTAAAGACAAACTTTATTGATAACATAAACCCTATTTTTATGCCTCCAACTGGTATTAGAGCTAATTTCCCACCTTTCATTGAAGAAATAATGTACGTCACATTAGGCTGTCTAAAATGCTGAATTAAAAAAAATGATACATTTAGAAATTCAGACTGAATTCTACAAAATGTTTACTTATTACACCAGTTCAAAGGTTTACGAAATTACAACATAGCATCTTCGACACCTGAATAAAAATGCATTGTTCTAAACAAAA
The DNA here is from genome assembly GCA_026543055.1 of Argiope trifasciata. Taxonomy (NCBI): domain Eukaryota; kingdom Metazoa; phylum Arthropoda; class Arachnida; order Araneae; family Araneidae; genus Argiope; species Argiope trifasciata. Next base: position 296,916 of record JAPMOQ010026141.1, on the reverse strand, counting down.
CCTGACTACATGCGTAACTGTAATATGATTACATAGAGATTAAATAATCGGCATTTCAAAACGTTTCTTGTAATGGAAGCTCGTCATATTTTACAAAAGTACAGATCTATATTTCGTGTGACAAAACCACGTACCGATTCTTATTTACCCTACTTCCTCGTTTTTAAATCCATCACATTTGCATATTCACCACTAGACAGTCAGTTGAATCGTCGACAACCCTGTATATTGCCCGGGTGCAAGAAACCATGTAGGGCCCTAAATTTTTTAGCAAAGTGAGAGAAAAACATGATTATTTGCATTTTTTTGCTATTACTCCAATAAAATTATTACACCAGTTCAAAGGCTTACAAAATTACAAAGTAAACATCTTCAACACCTTCATAAAAATGCATTGTTCTAACAAAAGTTGTCTACAGGCGTAACTCCATTATGATAACATAAATAATAAACATTTTAAAGCGTTTCTTGTTTCTGAAACTGGCCCATGTTTTATGAAAGCTAAGCAAGTCAGCACTTAATGCAAACGAAGAATTTTATTTTCTTATTCAGAATTTCACTCTTTTTCAGAGCTATCTGAAAAGTTTAAATGTTGAATTTCTCAAATTCTCGTTCTTTATAAAGCCGAGGTTGCAATTGTCGACCAATCAAAGTGTACAATAAAGTGAACAATAATCAAATTGTACAACAAAGTGAACATTAATCAAAGTGTACTGTGGAAGTAAATATACAGTTTCATTAAATATTCTTCAAATCACGATGGTTAAATGATATATTATTAGACAAGTGCTTGCATGTGGCAATTTCTCTGAATTGAATAAATTTAAATTTTCAAAACAAATGTTTTTGTATAGAACTGTGATAAATCCCTCTAAATGTAAAAGTAAACATATTTATGTAAACTTACTGTATATGTATAGATGAATTGAAAGAAACATTTTATTGATTTTTATTTTTACACTGTGTGAACAAATTATAAATTTAATACTTTGACATTTTATTATTATTAGCTTCCACAGAAACTCTCCCAATAAACCAATTAGGAATTTTATTTTTTATTATATCGAGGGCCCACATATTTTGAGCATTTAATAAGAGTTTTTTTTATTATTATTATTTTAAGTCTATATTTAGAAGAAATTAATTTGTAAAATACTAATAATAGTGGTTTAAATACTAAAAAAATAAATAAATAAGATAAATTCAGAAAATAAGCGCAAAAATATTCACATACCTGAAAACACTTTTTATTGAAAATAATCCAATATTTTTGTTTGTTTATTCATTTTTTTAACTGTTAAGTTCACCAATACTGTATGCATTGAGTCTAGTGCACGAAAATGTCTTCATTTGTCGACGGAAGGCTTGAAAAAAATGTCCGTAGAGAATTCACAAATTGAAGAGCTTCCTGGGATGACAATAAGGGCTGCGATGGATCTGTATTATCATCATCATCAATATCATCTTCATCATTGTTTCCTATCTCATCAGTAATTTCAGAGAGAATATCTTCATCAGTAACTCCTGCGAAAACCATAAGATCATCATCTGCTGTTAAATAGTCTTCTATACTAATTCCAAACTTTTTACCGCTTGTTTCTTCAAGTTGTGATACGGATTTTTTGATGTGCAAAACACATTCTTGATCATCTGAGAGATCATTGTCTATGGAATTTTCATCATTATCAGATTTCTTATCTTCCATAACACAAAGACCAGCCTTTTTCCAGCAATTCCGAATGGTTTTTTCTGTTACTTCCCACCAACTTCCACAATATCCAAAATGAGTCTTAATAGACGGAAAAAATAACAAAAGAAAACGAAAAAAAAGCGTTTGAAAATCAAAATATTACTATAAAGGGAGAAAATAATACTGAAATTTAGATTGAAAAAATCGTTTTACAGAGGTTTATTGTTCTAGAGAATATCGCAATATTGAGGTGAGATTAACATTAGTTTATATGCAAAATCACCGGGACCACAAAACATTATTGTAGTAGAGGGAGTTATTGTTGTATCGGGTATCGTTGTAGCGAGAGTTTACTGTATATATATATATATATATTGATATGATAACTTGAAATTTGCGATCGTGTATTTCATTTTATTTATTTATTTTGAAACAGTTAATTTATATTTCTCACATCCTGATATTTTTTTGTTTATTTTTATTAGCATTTATTTATGTGACGTTTTCAATGTTTTTTTCATTTACTAATAATTAACGTGCAACACTATCTTTTCCTTCCAAAATAAACTTTTATGCGTTTCAGCTCCCCCGTTCTAATTGCGCCTTGTGCAGTGGCCTTGCCCTTGGTGGTGCCTGCATGCCCACCTGCTGCGCAATCTCAGGGTGGTAAACAGATGGGACGATTTAAACTCTTATCACCTGCTTTTTATGGATGCCGAGCGCGTTTATTAGTGTTGCGAAAAGTGAAGGTGTCGGCTCCGATCGGGTCAAGGTGGAGAGCGAGTGCGTCGCGGGAAGAATGTGTCGTCTGCAAGGGTGAGGGAACCGTGATGCCACCAAGGACGGTCGTTTGGAGGGATGAAAAAGCATGCGTTCGTCGCTTCACATGGAATAGCAGCCAACAGGTGCCAGAGAATCTGAAAAATGAGCGACTTTTTTTTTGTGTTTATAAAACCAAGTGGAAACTTTTTTTTCCCCTTTTAAATATTTGCTGAGGTAGAGATAAGACGTTCTGGATGAATTAGGACAATGCCAGTTTTTATGCCTTTCTTCAGAAATCGAATCAAAGGTCTCAAGTTGTCGTGATTTTTATTTTAAAGTAAAACAATTCCCTCTCAAATATTTTGTGAAAAACATTAACAAAATATAATGTTTTTATAGTTACCTCCCGTAGATTTATCTTTCTATAAATTAGCAGTTTCTTGGCCAAAGAATGAGAAGTCACTTGGAATATTTAAACTTTTTGGGATTTTTAAGCTTTTTATTTCATTCTAGGAATTCATAATTTCTGTACAAGCAAGAAATGACGAAATACGCCAATCTACAGCGCGCACAAAGAAAGAGAAATATTTACCCCCCCCCCCTCCAGTGGTTTTATATTATGAGATTCTGATAGGGATTCTTTAACAAGTGTCGTTTTAGGTGAAGAGAAAATAAGTACATTTGAAAAGAATAAACTTAACTTGTTAGATTTTTATCCCTTTACTCGGAGTGTGAGAACTACTGGTTTAAGCAATTTTGCGGATCTCGTGTAATGTTAATTAAATAATTTTTTTTAAAAAGCAGGAAATGGGTCAGGAAATAAGGGAATACTTTAGAATGAAGTTATTATGAGGTATATAAAGATACGTTAGTTATATAAAATTGGGAAATTAATTAAGATTTAATTTAAGTTTATATATATATATTAAAATTCTTATTCCTAATTTTTTTAAATACATGCAGAATAGAGATATAGTGCGTGCAGCTTAATGTGATCGTCTCGGGACTCGGAAATTTTTCTTTATCAATTGAAGACAATAACTGAATTCGATAAAAGCAATTATACTTTTATCATCAATTTTTAAAAAAATCATTTACTTTTCGGCTTTTTGTAATTTATTTTTAAAAACTCCATCAAAAGAATTCGTAACTGTTGCTTGTTAACAACATAGTCATTCCTTAACAGATCGCTTACAATACATTATGTCTGCATGCAATACATTAAATTTTTTTTAAAGGATGCAACATGCTTCATTTCAAACTATCAAGTGCTTGAATAATTTAGGCATTTGTTGGAGGATCTTCTTCATTACTTTGATTCCCACCGGAATCATTAATGTTTTGTTTACCAGAAGTTCAAGAATTTTTCAAAATTTCACATGGTAGAAATTTTTAAATATGCAATTACAATATGTAGATTCCTTCTGTAGGTAATTTTTTTCACTTATTAGGAATCTCATTTTAGTCTTTAACTTTTAATTTCATTGCTATTATTTTATCTCTTTTGCTTTCATAATTTAATCGTAAATAACACTATTTTATGGCAGTTCCACAAATTTCAAGCCAGATCTGGTAACGTAGTTGTCTCTTTGAGCCAATCAGGACCGTGATAAATAGGTTCTGAAGATTAATATTGAGTAAAAAATAATAATAATAGTTTTGGCAGATGCAATATATTTGTAAATGCTGTTGTATAAAATTTCATACGACTGTAATGAATAGAATTAATTCTATGTGTACCCAAACTTTGGGCAGAGGACAATTTTGAGGAAAAAGTACAAAAAAAAAAAAAAAAAAAAAAAAAAAAACACCTTTTTATATTTTGTATTTATATTTTTAGGATTTCTGTTAGATTTATTTGATGAAAGATCATTCATATACTTCCGACTGTTCTAATTTATCAAAATTATTTATTTCTCCAGTTGTTGAAAAATGTCTCCTTTTCTTTTAAACTAAAATGGGGGTGGGAAGGGCGAAATGAAGGTGTAAATGTTCTTGGTTCCCTTAAAAAAGGTTTACCACCTTTGTAAAACAACCAAGAAATAGCGTGAGCATGCGAAGAGTATCAACAATAAAGTTTAGTATTAACAATTTGCGAAGAGCATTAAACAGTTTGTTACTTTTGATTTTTTTTCCAGAAATATTGATTTCATTATGATCGCAGTGAACGCTGTTTGACATAATGTCGGTTAATATTATCATTTGTTTTATATTATAAAAATCTTTTGGTCCAGAACCGAAGTGTATTCAAATGTCCACCAAAATATTCATTCAACAGATCGCTGAAAATGGTCTGCTTCAAAAACTGTTGTTGAATTTCTAGCTGGAAGTAATTGAGAGTGATATATTTTTCATACATACCCCCCCCCCTCTTTTTATATTTTGGAGTTAAACGACATATATTTTTTTAAAAAAATTATGATTAGCTTATTAAAATGGAAATAAGCTCATTGTAATTATTAAATCTATGCTCTTATATTATGTTAACTTTGGAAAGAGTTTACTCAGAGCTATTTTTGCTGAACTTTCCAGTTTGTGATTAATAACATGAGAGTCATCGTATCGCAATACATATTCTATTTACCATTAAAAAAATACTTTAAGAAACAAATATTGATTTACTGTTTGATAATTTACTAGCTGATACTCGGCGCGTTGCAATCGCAGAAGAAATAATTTTGGAAATCTGCCTTGAAATTTAAAATAACTGTCTTGTTTAATTAGGAAGGACAGAAAGAATAATATTTATTTTCTTATTGAAAATGAAATACATTCCTTGAAATTGAGTTATATATAAAGGGGAAGAGTACATAATATTAATTCTATTTTTTTTTAAATTTATTATTCAAGATTTTAGGGTTGGCAATATAATTTTTTATTTTGTTTTTCCACCTTCAGCACAAACAAATAAGTGCAGGTAATGAGTATTCAAAATTTCATCGCAATCGGACGGCAGCGCATAATAGACATACATGCAAACGTTATTTTTATAGATATAACTAATTTGTTGTGCGTACTCTAAATTCTCTATCAACCCTTAAGTGTGCCGCGGTCGCCTGGTAGTAAGTTCTCTGCTTCGGAACCGGAGGCCTTCAGATTCGGGATTCCATTTAACTGTATTATGATCATGTAAGTGGGTTTATTTCGCTCTAAATTCATTGGAGCCAAACGCCCTTCCGCTGGTGTGGTGTGGGAGCTTGCAGAGGGGGTGGTTGCCAGCTCAGGTATCATCCTCGATATCTGACAGCCTTTCCAAACTAGCTCTGTTTGCTTTAACAGAGGTCAATATAACTAACTTAACCTATCCTATGAGATAAAATTTTACCAACGAGAAAAACCGCTTTATTTACAACTAAAATTTCGACACTATTCATTGTGAAGAACGGAATCCACCTACGCAAACGCTCGCCCTAGGTACGGTCGCTCCTTCCTCACCACGAGAGGCAGCTGCGATCACTTTCCCTTTCGTCTTCCTGACCTTGACCCTTTCACAACGCGAACGAAGAACGGAAGAACAAAGAACCGCAACCGCATTAAGTAATCGGATTTTTTTTTTCTCTTTTTTTCTTTCCTTATTTCATTTTGGGGAGATTAAATAGGAAATTCATTCTCATCGGAATGCGAGTTACAAATGCACACTAAATTTTTAATAAATAAATAATTTTTCAATTTCGTTTCATGTTTTCCCCGTTAGGAAGATATTCAGCATTCAGATTATGAATTTTAATATAATCTGTACTAATATTACAAATGTGAAAGATTGAATGTTTGTTACTCAATCACGAAAGAACGGCTGAATGAAATTGGATGAAATTTAGCACAAAGATAGATCATTGTCAGGAATAGAGCATGGGCTTCTTTTTATTCCGGTTCATTGAGTGGCTCATTTTTTATTCATTAAAAACTAACTTTCGTGCCAAAAAGACGATGCCAAATCCCGCCAAAGAAGACTAAAGCTCCAGGTTTTTTCCCCCCCAACAGAAATGAGGTTAGGCTTAGCATCATTTCGACCGATTACGTATATCAAATGATTCTATTTATTTTCTTTGTGATTACTGTATTTACAACCAAATGTTGTTAATGAATCGTTTTTTAAATTCATTCTGAAGTGCTTTTAAATTAAAACAAAACAGAATAAAGGAAATAAAAAAAATTTCTAATCTGCACTGCGTTACCATAATTAGCGTAGGAAAGTCAGACATGTGCGTTAAGCCAAGTGGCGTTGAAAGTTCGCGCATGATTGTTGATTACTGTGTTTTCATTCAAATTAAAATTTTAAAAAGTATGTGTATAATATTGTTGTAGCTATCTCAATCTCGACCAATAAATAAAATGGAATTGACAGGACTTGATTAGCTGTTTTGTTTTATGCTGGGTATACAATGTAAATAAATTGTTTTTACTTTAGTTGTGTGTTTTTGCTATTAAATTGTATTTAAGTTATATATTTTTCGTATATGCTTATACTTTTAAATGTATCGTTTTTAGGTTAGGTTCTATATTTTTTATTTGTCATTTATTTGATAGTTTTTCGTACATAAACATCAAAATTTCCACACGAACAGAGTAACGAGTATAATAGCTAGTATACTCTATATGGCAAATCACGGCATGACAAATGTATGTCTTATGTAATGTTATCTTTAAGGTATCCGAACACGTTCGGAGCACTTTTGGATAAAATCATAACCCTATTTCTGAGTTTAAGACACTTCAAAAGTTAGTAAAAGGATGTCGATGTTTCAAATACACTTTTAAACTTTTTGAAAATTAGCATTGAATAGCATTAATTTAAGAAAATTCTTATAAAAACTTCAAATTGGCTACATCAAAAACTATTATTCTCATCCCAACAAAACTTATACCAAAATAAACTACATAGTTTTCTTTAGGGCATGGACTATAATTGTATGGTTCTAATAATAAATAAAAATTTTATAGCCAGTCAAAGATTTATCATAAAAACTTGAGTTAAATATTGACATTATTATTCTAACAATAGACTGTAAATTGAAAACTATTCACTCGATCTAAATACTTTTAGTTCATTCCCTAGAAAATTGTACAAAGACAAAGTCTATTAAATTTCATAGTAATACGATAATTTTATTTTGTGATATTTGATTTAAAGTGAGCAACAAATGAGTAAAAATCAGTTATGAGAAAAAGGCATTTAAAGCATACAGTAACTTGTTTTAATAATAAATTATAGGCGTACAAACTTAAAATTTACCGTATTTATAGGTTATACCTTCTTCTTCCTCATCTTTTAATGATTTTTCTTTTTTAATCATTAAAATTTTTTTCTAGCAATTTTTGCATTTAGAAGTGAATACTGATTAGATTCGTTTTTTTTTCTATTTCTATCGAACTCGATAAATGCTTTAACTGAAATTACACTCGAACAACCTTAAGGTATCCGACTACGTTTGAATGAACATTTTTGAAAAATTGGGTTTTTTATAAACAATTTAAAATTATGGTTTTTAGATGTATTGCAAATTAGAATACAAAATACTATAAATACAACACAATTATTTGAAAATCTATACTTATAATAAAGCTCAATGTGTGTGTGTGTGTGTGTGTGTGTGCGCGCGCGTGTGTGTGTGCGTGTGTGTCTGTGTGTGTTGGCGCTCTACAGGCCAGACCGTTGGACTCACAGCTACCAAATTTGGTACATGTATACCTTGGAGGTCGAGAATTTGCACCTCGGAGCCCTTTTTTCGAATTTTTCATCAGAATTTGAATTAATTAAAATTTAAGCGAAATTTCGAGGTTTTTCCGCTATAACTTCCAAAAATATTATTGCACAAACATGATTTTTTTTATCAATTTAAAGATTAAAAAAAATTAGCTTTCTAACGATATCAGTTATTTTAATTTATAATGTAAGCTTCAATTTTTAACGAATTTTTAAAGAATTATTTTAACCATGTTTTTATCACCTGACTGGATAAAATAAAAGAATGTCGGAAGATCGAATAGAAAAAAACTATCATCGCAAAATAAATCTAGAGAAATGCAATTTTTAACATGTGACTGGATAAAATAAAAGAAATATAAAATGTGATATTTTCTAAAAAAATAAATGCAAAGCAAAGGATTCTATGATCGTTTGCAATATCTAAACAATAAATCTTCTTTACGGTGAACCTGATCGAATTTCGACAGGATATGCATTGGAATCCCGACTTAATGGCATATTTCTATTATCGATTGCTACATCTGTATCATTAATTCAATTTTTTTTTCATTATATAATGTGACAGTTTCTAAAAATATAAATGCAAAGCTAAGGTTTCTATAAAATCTGAAAGAGCACGTCAAACGGAAAAAATTAGGTTTTATCACCGTGTTGCCATCATTTTGACGGAAGTTCAAATTAAAAAAAAAAAAAAAAAAACTATCATCGCAAATTAAATCTGAAGAAATGCAACTTTTAGCACGTGACTGGATAAAGTAAAAGAAATATAAAATGTGATATTTTCTTTAAAAAATGCAAGGCAAAGGATTCTATGATCGTTTGCAATATTTAAATCATGAATTCAATAAATTATCTTTATTTATACAGGATTGAATTTATACGGGATATGCATTCAAAGTCCTTTCCAATGGCCAATTTGCAAAATATTTTTAATAGACATATATATTGTTTAATACTATTAATTTGATCTAAATGAAGTAAATAATTACATTTTATGTAGTCTGAGTCAAACAATGCATTTATGAATAATGAGTTTTAGATTTCGTCATACTTTGCTCTGTGAGCCATATTTTACAAAATACTTTTACTAATATTTTAAATAAAATTTGCCACATCAAAAGGTCTTCTAAATCAATCATTAAAACTGACTGATTTATAAAATTAAAGAATGTTATTAGGAAAACGCGTTCTTTTAGAACTTTCAGTCCATCATCTTAAAGAGAATATTAATTTCAGGCCAATCAATGCCCGGAGTTACTTCAAGGCTAATGAATATGTGATTTAATTGAAAATTTTAGAACCCATCACTCATGGCGAACCAGCTGGTCGCCAAAGGCGGCTAGTATAAAATATTTTGTGAATAAAGAAAATTTGTAGTACAATTAAATGTTATGTAATGAAAACGGTTAGCACTCTACACAAAATGGTAATACAGCAGTCCTGTTTTTGTTTGTACACAAGTTATAAAATATGAAGATGAATGAAATGAACTAAGATCTAAGAATAATCTTGTGATACAAAGAAGTGATGGGTAAAAATATGCGTATATATGCATTTTGAACAAAAATTTACTCTTTAATTTTTCTAAAAACACCCGAAAATGAAAAAATATTTCACCAACAATAAGACTTTTAGTTCATTTCATTATCCATATTATTTAAAACACACGCTGGCATTTTTACGTGTATACTTTTGCTAATTTTTGAGATATCATGTTAATGGAGGAGAATTTTTATAAAAATTAAAGTTTTGAGAAAATTGCAGTTTTAAGACAAATTTTAGCTGAAAAATATGTGACCCTGGATTATTTATCGGTTTCCTAAAAAATATGAAATGTTTTGGAAAGAGTGAAGTCAGAAGTAGAAGAAATAATAATAAAAATATATTCTCCAGTGTGGTAGTGTTTTTAACTTAGTCGGATATCTTAAGGATATTCCGTTTTTCTGTATAACCTTCGGTAAAATGTATTACATAAATACTCCTAATCTGAGGATTCAGAGCTAAACAAAAAGCATATTTAGGTACAAATTTCAACAAAACATCGTTAAAACTCTTATTAGCATTTTGTGCTAAACCTTTTCCGTGTATAAAACTAAATTTGTTTTCATCCAAAATTTTTAGCATGTTTTTGACCCTTTAAATCGATATTTCCAGTTATTTAAATGTTTCGGTTTACTGATCACCAGCGGCTGACCGAGCTCCGCTCGGAGAAAACAGGTATCGAAGCTAACTCGAAGATTTAAATTTTCAATTGTGATTTATCAAAACAATACATGCCATAAGAAAATTTGTGAAACCATTGGTGAAAAGATAACCGGTTAAAGTGCACCACTGTAAACTATTCTAAACAAAGTTAGAGTTTGGAAAGGGAACTATTCTATAGAAAGGTAAAGTAAAGGTAAAGATTGAAGTGTGTTGAAGTTCAATATTTTTGACAAATTTATTTAGAAAAACCAAACATATATACATACATAAGAAACGTATTATAAACCTATAACAGCATAAACATAAAATTTTATTAGTTCGCCATATTGGCTATAGATGGCAGCACGTTACCGCTTGAAAATTTAAGTAGCCGTTAAGAAGAAATAATAAAGTTTGAAAATATCCTATCTGTAACTCCGAACTGCTCGACCGTAGCGCTTCAAAACCGGCGCCAATCGATTCCTCGTGGCCAAAAACCCCAGACCCCCAAGTTTACCGGAGTTTATTAATTCTGGGGCGATTTTCGACTTGGCAACCATTCCTCGTATTAGATTAACGACAATATTTATATCTTGATTTCTAAATAACGTAGAGACAAAAGTTTTGTTTTGGACAGCTTCTTCTTGCATACTGCGTAAAAATAATTTTGCAATATGCTCAATAAGTTATTTGGAGGAAAACATTAATACTTCTTTTACTATTTTTATTAAATTAAAATTTAGTTCAGAATCTATTCTGGAGTTATGGGTCCAGTAATTTGCTCTTCACGTATTTTGATCGAACTTTCATCGAGTAATTTATAGCTGTTTTGCTAGCCAATGAATATTTTGCTAAATTATAAACTGAATGTATAAAACGAGTTTTATTCTTCGCGATGACTAACGTTTTTTTTTGTTTCATGTTCAAAGGCAAATATTTTAACCTGATATGAAGGACAGATGGCTGCAATAAACAATGGCAACATTCAAGTCATTTTGTGTAAAGATGGGTCACTTAACCAAACCATCTACGAAAAAGAAACTGAGAATCATCGCTTCAAACTGGATGCAAGACGGCCATGGAAGATAAGTCAGTTTCACATTTATCGACGAAACTATAGGACTACTTGCCTGAACTCTATTTGATTATTCTAAGCTGACCACCCCGCCACCACTGAACGTAGCAATATCAGCAGGATTTGTTGTAGTTGACTGCTGAATAAGTATTCAAAGAATAACTTTGCTTAAAATAATTGTGTAATAAAAGAATTTTTGGAAAATGTCTTTTTTTTTTTTTTTGTTGCAAAAATCGACTTTTTTAAAATGTTCGGATACCTTAAGCCCCCCCCCCCAAAAAAAACCCGAAGTATTTTAATTTTTTTAGGACATTTTTGTGTACTATAATGTACACAAAATTTTGAATACAAACACTACATCGATATATTGGAGAGGTGCCGAATGGATCAACAAATTATACAGTGGATTTAAATCTCAAAACGGTTCTGTAGTGAATTTTATTAATGGGATTATTGAAGCCAAATAATATTGACCGTAACCTTAATAAAATTTTGGAAGTATGCACCAGTGACTAAGATGTCGCTGTCCGGAAGATCCCAACATTAGATGCGGATTTAATTCCAGACTTTTTTCTCACACAAGCAGTATATATGTGTGTAGCTCTATGTGCTTTTGTGTACAGAATAGTTTAACAGTTGCGATGTCGAGAAGAAGACAGTTTTGAAATTTTAAAACTTTGATTTACTTCAGCATTGGACTCCTAATTTACATACAAATGATAACAGGTAAGTAATAAGTCGCGATACAAGAGCAAAAGAGACCGAAATTTTCCCTTCAGTGATTTTTACAATGAGATTCTGATAATGATGTCTTCGACACGTGACGATTTATTGAAAAAGAGCTCTATCTGTTAAAAGAGCTCTATCTAAGGTATCTGTTTTTTGAACATATTTTAAAAGATTATTGAAACGCAAAGGATTTTTTTCCCCTTTACTTAGAGCGTGAGACAAGCAGTTTTCTAGAACGCGTGTGAAATTAATTAAATAAATAAAAATGGAACTGTACCACGAAATATGTGCAGATTTAAAAATTAATTAAATAAAAAATGGGTTCATCTCAAAAGAAAATTGGAAATTTAATGAAGATTTAAATTGGATTACTTATATACAGTCACTACAAGCCAAATTCGGACACCATAAAGAAAAAAACTTGCTCTGCCAAAATATTTTAACTACACAGATTTGTAACGAACAGGAGTTTTTTTAATAGTGGATTTATTGTACAGCTAAAAAACAAAACCCAATAGCGCCAATTCATAAATTATACTTAAAACTTTAGGTATAAAGTAAAATGCGATTAACAACAAAAATAATATTTAAAAAACGAAATCTATTCTCGCAAATTTCAAGTTATCACGCGAGCAACATTATTATTTTTTAAGTTTTTATTTGTCTTAATTGACTTTAAGTCATTAACCAGTTTAAACCGATTAAAAAGAATCGCAAGATTTCTCAATATATATATATTTATGTACATATACTAGCCGCCTTTGGCTACCAGCTGGTTCGCTATGAATAAAGCGTTCTAAAATTTTCAATTAAACTCCATATTCATTAGCCTTGAAGTAATTCCGGACACTGATTGGCCTGAAATTAATATTTTCTTTAAGATGATGGACGGGAAGCTCTAAAAGAACACGTTTTCCTAATAATATTCTTTAATATTATAAAGCAGTCAGTTTTAATTATTGGTTATGCTTCAAAATATTAATTTTTTTTTCGTTTATGTTGCCATAATATTAAATATGCTTTTTTAAAGAAAACGAAAAAGGGAAAAAAATTATTGATTTAAAGATACAGATATTGCAAACGAATATAGAAACATGCCATTAAGTCGGGATTTCAATGCATATCCTGTTTGAATTCGATCAGGTTTACCATAAATAAAGAAAATTTGTTGAATTCATTATTTAGATATTGCAAACGATTATAGAAACCTTTGCTTTGCATTTGTTTTTTTAGAAAATATCACATTTAATATTTATTTTATCCAGTCAGGTGCTAAAAAAGTTGCATTTCTTTAAATTTATTTTGCGATGATGTTTTTTTTTTTTTTTGAACTTCCGTCATTGTTTTCTTTTATTTTATTCAGTCACGTGGTTAAAATATTTCTTTAAAAATTCATTAAAAATAGAAGCTTAAGTTATGCATTAAAACACTGATACCATTAGAAAACTAATTTTTTAATCTTTAATTTGATGTAAAAATCATGTTAGTCCGATTATATTTTCGGAAGTTACAGCAGAAAAACGTCGAAATTTCGCTTAAATTTTAATTAATTCTAATTCTAGTTAAAAATTAGAAAAAAGGGCTCCGAGGTGCACATTCCTGACCTCCAAGGTATACATGTACCAAATTTGGTTGCTGTAGGTCCAACGGTCTGGCCTATGGAGCGCCAACACACATTGAGCTTTATTATAAGTATAGATAGATATAAATGATGATAATTTTTTTAACTTCCTTTTTGAATTTTTCTATCTGGAAAACAAAGTTTTGGAGCTCGACTGATTTTGAGAAGAAAATAGCCCACAGTTCTTTTTGCGTTTACTGATAGTTTCGTGCTTGTTTCAAACCGGTTGTAATTTCAGTTGGGGATAAATCTCCAAATGTGACAACCTTCTGCATTATTTTCTAATAACTTTATTTTAATTAGTTGAAATGATCCCTGAACCAACAATTTTTATCGATTAAAAAAATATTATTTTAACTTGTTTGGTGTATTTTTTAAAAATGTTGCGAGATTCAGGCAGTAACAATGATTTCCAAGGGGAAAATTACAACAGGATACGATAGATTATTCAAAAGCTACTGTGAAAGCGGACTCCAAAATCAAAAGGATAAATCGTCAATTTGCTGCATAGGCATTTCGAGGCTTCAACAATTTTTTGCCAATCCGTAAGTATTCAAAGATTGTATGGTTTGGAAATCAGTTTGTTGGCGATAAATCGCCAAATATGACAACCTTTTGCATTATTTTTCTAATACCCAATTTTAATTAGTTAAAATTATCCCTGAACTAACAAATAAACACTATATTAATTTGTTTGGTTTATTTTTTAAATACGTTGCGTGAGTTAGACAATAATACTGTGATTTCATGGGGAAGAAACGACAACAGGAGACGATAGATAATTCAAAAGCTATACAGTGAAAACCAACTCCAAAACAAAACTACATTGACAGACAATAGATATTTCAAAAGCTATATTGCGAAAGCCGATTAAAAAAAAATCAATTTGTTGAATATACATTATGAGGCTTCAATAATTTGTTGTCTTCGCATTTTGAGGCACCAAAAATTTCAACGAAAACAATATCATGTTCTCACATGATTATATATACAGTGTCTCACAAAAGTGAAGGGACACTAGTGCTTTACAAAAGGAAAATGTAATAAAATAAATAAATAAACATGTACAATTTTTTTGAGGGTGTATTTCATACTTAAATTTTGTATCAATTATTACATAACATACATTTTGTCAAAATATTAAAATATTAATTTAATAAAAATATAATTGTTTAGAACGGAGCAAAAATTAACTCACATAAGTGATGGGACACCATTAGATATGCAACAAAAATCGTCTGGAATAAGCAATAAAAATATTTTTTGGGGGTTTTATTTTTACTCAAAAGCAATTGGCAATAATTTATAAAATCGTCTGCAGTATTTCTCTCCAGATTGCTTCGGAATTTTTGTGTTTTTTAGCTCTGTGCAGTCATGAATGCTAAACGAAAAGAAACTTCGCCTGAAATTCGAAAAATAATTATTAATTTGCATATTGAACGTGTAAAATCTATTAGAGAAACTGCTGAAACAGTTAATTTGAGTCATTCAACAGTTTTCAACATCATTAAACGATATAAAAAGAATCATATGATTCAGGATAAAAGAAAACCTAGCCGACCATCAAAGCTATCTAATGGATTAAAGCGAATTATCTTTCGAATTATTAAAAAAAATCCAAGAATGAGTGCTCCTAAAGTTGCTGCTGATTTACAAGCATTATATGGAGTAATTGTTAATCCTGAGACTATTAGAAGAGTAATTCGATCTGTTGGATATCACGGTAGAGTAGCAAGGGAAAAATTCTTCGTAAGTGAAAAGAATAGAAAACTCAGACTGGCATTCGCAAAATCATACATAAATAAGAATTCTGATTTCTGGAATAAAGTTATATTTGCTGATGAGAGTAAATTCAATATATTTGGTTCTGACGGTAGAATCTTGGTGTGGAGAAAACCCAGGGAAGAATTTCGCAAAGAGAACTTGGTGCCAACAGTAAAACATGGTGGAGGAGGAGTTATGGTATGGGGGTGTATGTCGTCCGCTGGAGTCGATAATCTTGTTTTTATTGACAGTATAATGGATCAGTACAAGTATATCGACATTTTACAGCAAAATATGAAATCTTCAGCACGAAAATTGAACCTTCATAACGATTTTAAATTCTACCAGGATAATGATCCCAAGCACACTGCTTTGAACGTTAGACTCTGGCTGCTGTATAATTGTCCTGAAATAATAAAAACACCACCACAATCTCCTGACTTAAATCTCATAGAGAATATTTGGCAAGAATTGGAATCAAGAATTCGCAAACACACCATTTCTTCAAAACAACAATTAAAATCGGTGCTTCAAGAAGAATGGGGTAAAATCATTCCAGAAATCACAGAAAAATTAGTCAAATCCATCCCAAGAAGATTAATTCATGTTTTAAAAGTAAAAGGAAATCCAACAAAATATTAAAACCTTTTAAAAAGTAAAATTTTTGGATAAATATTTGATGGAAAAGTAAGTGTCCCATCACTTATGTGAGCCATTTTTTTGCTCCTTTCTAAATAACTGTATAATTCATTAAATTTATTTTAATATTTTGACAAAATGTATGTTATGTATTAATTGTTACAAAATTTAGGTATGAAATACACCCACAAAAAATGTGTACATGATTATTTATTTATTTTATTACATTTTCCTTTTGTAAAGCACAAGTGTCCCATCACTTTTGTGAGACACTGTATATATATATATTAATATTTTTAGTATTATAATACTAGCTTAATACTTTTATTACATGTATATCTCCTCGGCATCTGGTAAATATTTTATCCCTTTATATAAATGACTCCTAGATTGTTGCAACTTGCCGGAATGGTCTCTCCAAAATTTTCTCGCATACTCTCTAATAAAGGTGTTAGTTATCACAGAGCAGGTCTAGCACTGCATTGACCGAAATAGTCTTTTTCGTTTGTTTTATTTCGTAAGAATTATTGTTTTTTATTTGCCAAAAGTTAATTAAAATGCAAATTTCATTGTCGATTGATATTTGTACAATAATAGAAAAATACAATCAAAAAATTTTTGAGAAAAATTCCAATGAACCATTTTAAAAACTAAGGTTAGTTTTCTTTTATATTTTCATAAATTTTAAAAAGATAATTTTATATATTATTTACAAGAATTTTTTCCCACTATTGCAATGCAACTAAAATCAATTTCATTGTTTGATTTTCTTTAATTGTTTCTCTGAAAATTTTTCTTGCGAATATTTATATTCCAATACATACTGTTCGTAAATGGCAGATAATTTTTACATTTTTATTTCATTTGATAACATTCATTACCTTTTTCAAAGTATTTTCGCAACTTATATTTGAATGAATTAAATGCATCAAAATCTGGAGTTTCAAATTTCTTACTCAATTAAATTAAAAAAGCAAGGATCATACAAGAGATTTAATATGAAAGATTAGTAATAATTCGAAGATACATTTGATTACTAAAGAACAGGTGCCTTCTTTAACACACTTCAGAGAAAAATGATTAAAACATTTTCCAGTGTTATTTTCTAATAAATGTTTACTTTAATATTTATCATTATTCAAAAGAAAAAACTTTTTTTATGAATTAATTTTCGGAAATATTGCATTTTTTTAGCAAATAAATTGTCTAATATTAAAGTATAATATCCATAGTAAAGTATAGTATATCTAATATTGAGCAAGAAAATAAAACAATTAGTAATCTTTTTCCACATTTTTGTTGGTAAGCTAAAAAAGAAAAAAAATCTTTACTATATATATATATTAGTTTTAATAATTAAATAAATTTGCTTAATCAAATAATACTACTGGTATTATGCTAAAATAAGCCACTTAACTGATTGAATTAATTGTTTTGGGGGAAAAATGAATTATCTTTTTCAATAATTTTGTCAGTTAACTAAAAACGAGTAATATAATATATATTTTTAAATTCAATTCTAACATAGGTCAACAAAGAATATTTTTATTAAATAAATGCTTATCAAAAAATTATTGATTTTCGCAAGAATTGAACTCGCATTCTTCATCTTCACGTGGAAAATACATAAATCCTTGCATTTCACCGATTGAGATTTTCCTTACAAATTTCTAAAAATCTATTAAAAATTATTCAAATTAAATTTAATTAATGAATTAATATCTGAAAGAAAACTGCATTGACATTAAGTGTCATCCACTACAAGTATTAAAAAATGTATTGAAAATGGAGAGGATGAATGAGAAGCATTTTATTAAAAGATTGAAAATTTGAACAAGATATATATATATATAAATATATATTTATATATAAAGCAATAAAAATAGATGTATAGGCAGAGTGTGAACTAATAGTAGGAATAGGCAGAATAACACACACCCTGCAGTTTCAGCAACTATTATTGCTTGAAATAATAACATAAACTAAGTGGTTTCATATAAAATAGATTTAATGAATAAAGTTCAAAAACATTATACTTTATCAGTGAATATTATTGAATAAATTATTTTGAAAAAAAATCATTAAAAATGAAAAATTTTACTTAATCAAATTCAATATTATTATTAGTGTTTTGATGCTAAAATCAACCAATTAATTGATATTTAAATTCTGAAAAGTTGGAAATGGTAATATAAGCTTTATGATTTCATTTTATTATACATTCTTTTAGAGAAGGAACTTAGCAGACTGAATTAAAGGTCACAGGAAATAATGAATATATTTAGCCTAAAATTTCTGTCAATAAATGCTTTAAAATATTATTAAATTCCTGCAATTGTTTGATTGAAACAATAATATAAAATTGGTTTCATTTAATGAAGATACTATGGATATAATTCAGGAAATATTATACCTTTTAATGAAAAATTTTGTAAATTGAATAAATTACTAACACTATTTACTTAATAAAATGTATATATATTTTCTAACAAAAAAAAAATGATTTTCATAAATTCATTCTAAAAATAAATTAATTCAATAAAAAACAATACTAAATACTATTACTGATATGGCACTAAAATTAACAAATTAGCTTATAATTAAATTTGGAAAATATAAAAATTGTATCTTGTTGTAGAGAATATTGATAAACAAAAAATTAGAAGCTAAACTATGATCCCAAAAGCAAAAATTTAATCAAAAAACCATTAAGCTAAATAAAAGTATATAAAAAATTTCTTCTGTTTGCCATTTGTATTTTAAAACTGGCATTACTAAATTTTAAATATAAAGTTACTGAGGGTTTTTTTCCCCCCGATTTGTAGATTATGGTGTTGAAGCAAATATAAAAAAAAGAGTTGACACTCCACTAATTAAAAAAAAATTCATACCACAAAAATAATAATTCACCGAAGAAAATGTTTAAACACCTATTTCAATTAATTAAAAAAAATTGTTTCTTAAAAAGAAAATACAATTAAACATTGAAAAAGTTAAATTTTTCTTCTCATTTAAATGATGAACTAGTAAAGGGGAATAATAAAAATAATACGTAATTTTTTAATTAACAAATCCAAATAAGAAAAAAAAAATTAAATGGCAACAAAAAATAGGACCGAAAATAATTTTAAAACATAAAAATCAATTTATTACAAAAAGGAAAATGTAGAGTATATACAATGTAAATGATGAACATCCGATGAAGTAATGGTTATACACAAAGTAGAATGACTTAGCATGACACAGCAAATCAAATTCCTCTTTTGCCTTAGAGGTACAATGGCATGTTATAAGTCACATTGGAATCGTAATAGAATGGTTTCGGCCATGCATTCGTTGATGGCACCATAGGGTCATAACAGTTATAATCTGCACTGGTATAGCCATTCCAAGATTCTTGTTGCTCGAACTGCTGGATTGGCTCAGGGTTTGCGCAAGTGCACACATTCTGAATCTCCGCTAGTGGTTGTTGCTGCTCCTGTCGTCTACTGGCATTCGTCGGTGGTCGCCTCTCCTTCGCGGGTGACAGATTTTCATTCACCCCTTGGATCTTTTGAAAGTATTCTTCCATGTTTGATGACTTGGATCCGATGAACTGACAGAACTGGGGTGGGATTTTCAGAAGTGCCAACTGCAGGCTCGCTCGGGCATCCTCGATGCAGTCGTGGCCAGACTTTTCATCCTGTATCGATATACCAAGGTGCTGGGATGCCAGATACTTGAGAGACTTTTTCCTCGTAGGGTTAGTGGGATCTTTGTACATCACTGACGTATCAACGACACCGTAGTGGATCAAACCTAGAGCAGCCAGGTCGTTGTTGAGGGCGTGGCCTATCAGAATGGTATCCTCATGAATGAATTTACCAAGAATTTTTTTAACATCATCTATGGTAATTTGTACATTTTCAAGATGGCGTTTCTCCACTCCGCTGAACAAGGTGTTGTAGTCGAGGATCTTATTTTTCGGCTTCACATACGAATCGTACACGGTGGTGCCGTCGAGGTCGACCAGTCCAATCCGCGTGACTTCCAAGCCGTCAGTGGTGTAACTCATCTCGCAATCCAAGCTGAAGATTCTGTACATCTCATCATTTTTTATGTGTCTCCTGGAAGTTGTTCTCGTCATACTCCTGGGTCCGTGCTGGAGCGTCACATGGTAGTTGGAAACGGTGCAGGGGTCTGATCCAAATGGGCGGTTGCAGCATAAGTATATCTTTTCTCCAGATTCCTTGCAGAAAGTAGCCTTTCGAGGGTGGTGACTACAGGTAGTAGCAGCCAGGTAAACACCTTTGTAAATGTCGAATTTTTCACTGCACCGGACACACAGTCTGGAATGGTCGTCGGCATCCACTAGCGTCGGGGGACGATAATTCTCGGAGGGGAAATTGTTCATGGCCATCTGCGCAGGAGTCAATGTGAACTTCAACAGTTCGTCGTATATTGACCGGGAGCTCCGATTCAGCTTTTTGCAAGTTTCTAAACTTTGATACATTTTAGTCCTTTCTTTCACAATTGTCGATTCTAGAAAGAGGAAGAAGAAAACGAAATCAGACAAACCAACAGCAGATATAGAAAAATTGCAACACATAAGTAAATTGAAAATTTTAGAGCGATAATTATGACTCTCTTAGAAACATGCTAAAAACATAAATTTATTAATAGTCAATGAACAAAAATAAAATGCGGTTCTAGCAAAATTATAATCAATATTATTGAAGGACAGATTTAGATTGTGGAAATACAAGCTGTTTAAGCTAAAAACTCTACTGCTGGCCTCATTTAATGCTTCTCTTTTAAAATATGATGGTTAAAAAAAAAAAATTGAAAATAATCAGTTCTTTTAATTCTTTAAAAATATATTGCTTCGTTAATTTTATTACAATAAATAATTAAAAGCGGTATCTTAAAAACTGATAGGAAAATCAAACCGGATAATATTTAAAACTTCTATTTCATTTTTTTTTCTTTTTCTTTTTCTTTTTTCTTTTTTTTTTTTTACTTCCCCAAACCAAAATCGCTGATGATGAATTCAAAATGTATACTATTCAATTTTTCATGACAATGGTGATAAATGTTATAGTTTTGTTCTTATAAGTCTTTTAGTAATCCTGTTTACAATAACTGTCCTTAATTGAGATTTTTTTTAAAAAATTTAACACTGGAAAACTTTAAAAATATATATGGAAATTTTAATATAAGCAACATTAAACTGAGAACAAATTTAAAATTAAAAACTTTTATTTATTCATTTATTTTTACAATCCAAAATCTATGGCATATATAATACTAACGTTTGTGGGATAGAAACCAACCTTATTACCCTCTTGTAGAATGGCAACAGTCAAATGTGAACAACATATCGTTATCCATCGTTTTACAATGCTTCATTGAATATTTTGTTAAGTATTCGCCACGTCAGCAAAATAATAAACAAATAAATTTAATTAAAGGAAAGAAACAAGTTTTAAACACAAAATTGAGTCGAGCACAAAAACAGACTTAATAATTTACAGATGGGCTCAATATGAATAGGATAGTTTAGTAATCCAATGGAACTACGTTTGTAATTTTTTTATATTTTTATTATGAATATAAAAACGAATTTATCTGGAGTGAACATTTATGGAAAGACTGAAGACCCTCATAAAAGTTTAAATTACTTCTAAGCTTTATTTATGAGAAGTTTTTAATAATCATTTAACATAACAGTCCAAATCAAAACTATTTTTAGCTGTCATCATATTTACTTATTTATTTTAAGTTCAGAGATAACGAAATTTGAGTCTCTGTACAATACAAAAACTCGGTGATCATTAATAATGGGATTTCATTAAAAATACAAAACTGTTATGAAAAATAAACAAGTTACATATAAACAATTCTAACAGTGAATTATTAACATACCTTTATTTTCCTTAGACACTATCTTCCTTTGAGATCTCTTATTTTTCCTATTCTTCTTTTTCTTATCATCTACTAAAACAGGAGGCGGGGTTTCTGAAAAGAGTAAATGATGGAAAAATTAGACATAAATAAAACAAATAAAATTAAGCTTGGGTCACATTCTCTAATTGATTTAAGAATATTCTTCCAATATAATATAAAGAAAATGCAGAACTAGAAAAAGTGAGAATAATACTATTAATAACAACATATGAAGCCTCTTCAACACTGCATGAAAACTGTGAGACAAGTATATATTTTAAACTTAAAGTAAGACTGAAACATCAGTAAAATAAATAATCAGTACAGAATTAAAAGAAACTAGGGCAAAAGAGAAATGAATTAAAATATTGTCTTAAAATACCATCAGTGTACCCATGTAACCAGTGTAAATTACTTTTTATCAGTACAGAAATGACATTTACATTTTTAAAGTTAAATGGAACAATTCAAAAACAGTCATGAAATCTGATTTTGTGAGGGACATTAAATTTTTAAATTCAAATTCATCACAACACCAGAAGCAGTAGCAAAATTAGTCAAAATAATGTTCCATTTTTCACAGTGATTGTTTTTGTACTGTCATTCTATTCCACTCTAATAAGGTTAAGTTCAAAATTTGGAAGAGTCCATTATTTATCACATAGTGGGGATAAACGGAAGTAGACAAATTAAATGTTGGGAGGGGGGGAAATCTAGTGCCATTTTACAAAAAGATTGAACTAAACAAGAGATAAAATATTTTTATTGATTTCATTTAACTATTTTTATAACACACTATTCGAAGCGCATATATAATTAACATAATCTGATATTGAAAACAATAATTGTCATTAGTAACAAGCTGCTATGAAGCAAAAATATATGCATATAAAATACATTAAACGGAATCACAACTACGAGAAATTAAAAAACACACACACACATAATACATAGACGTGGCATTTAGTTAATAATAAAAAACTGCTCTTTATAACTCATATTTAAGTTTAATAAATAATTTTTAATAGTGATTGCTCCCGCTATAACTTTAAAATTTAACAATTTTTTAAAAAATAAAAAGGAAATCCAAACAAAAATCTTAAAAATAGTCATGGCAAGTGCTAAAAATCGAACAAAAAAAAAAAAAAAAAAAAAAGGACAGCAAAATGATCAATTCATAATTAAAAAAAAATATTATAGATATTGAATAGACAAGAACCGAAACTGAACACTACTCTTTGATACATCCTTTTTTTTAAAAAAATGAACGTCAAATTGATTGTAACTTTCAAGCAAATTTTACATTAATGACAATCAAATATTCCATAAAACTAAATTAATATATATCACATATTAAAATACATACTAATATACCAAAATTCAAAACTAAAATATAAACATACTGATATGCTAAAATCAAAATTAATATATAAACATAATGATAAGTTAAAATCAAAATATAAACATACTAATATACTAAAATCAAAACTAAAATATAAACATACTAATTTACTAAAATCAAAAAATAAACATACTAATATACTAAAATCAAAACTAATAGGCATTAAGAGGTTTGGAAAAGTTACTTTGAAATCTGTATACAGATCATTTCACGAAATTAATGATTTTCAAATATTTCAGGTAGTCAAACTAATATAAATGCAAACTAATACACATACACATTAATACCCAAAGTAATATACATTAGGAGACTTGATCATTATTTGGAAATCGTGCATATAAATCGTTTCAATCACACACAAAACAGAATAAATACAACTTGTAAACAAATGTTAAATGATCTTACTAGATTTCATATTTTTTCTCTTCAATAAAATGCTCATTAAATAAGTCGAAATACGAAATAAGATAGTGATCTCAGCTATACAGTATTTAGCCAATTATTCATTAAAATAATTCGACGTCCCCATAATGTAATTTTAAATATAATATAATTGCATACAGAGCATAATTAGCACATAAAACAAAGGATATGCTAAATATTTTTTCATACATCATCTGAAAGGGCTTACTCACTTTTTAAGCGCCGCATTCCTTTTGATGACAGTATCAAAGTTAACTTTAAAGTTAAGAATGTTATAATAATGTATATAATTTTCAATGCACAACTCTTAAGACACGTGTACCATCCCTCAGAAGCGTTCCAAAACTAAGAACTGCAAGAGGAAGTTGAAACAAAAAGCAGGGAAATGCGCACTTTCCCGCCAGTGTTGCGCGGATAGGAGCGCCACTACTCGATTACATCATCAGCGATGAAGAAATTTCCTCCAACGTTTCTTCGAGGAAACACCGCAGTTGCCATGGCAACAGATGACGTGGGGTTCCGGTCTTTCGCCAATGAGTCAGGGGGAAAGCATATGACGACAATTTCGCGGGAAAACGAAAGTAAACAGTGCAGCATGCGGGTATTGATACCAGAAGTAGTAACGCGTTGCAACTCAACACTTGATGTGCATTCAAATTAGTATATACAGAACTAGAAACAGTGGAATATATTTGATGAAACAGCTAAGTATTTTTGGTTAGCCACATCATTAAAACTGAATCATCCACACTTATAATAGATATGAATTATATCTAGTATATGGTGTAGAATTTAAAAAATTTAGTTCGAACTTATTTCAGAGGATAGGAGTGAAAACCTAGAATTTTTTTTTTAAAATTTTAATTTAATTTTAAAAAAGTAAAGCAAATTTTGACGTTTTAAGAAAATATCATACAAATATGAATTTTACATGATTTAGAAAGTACAATTTTTTTTTTCCTATAATACAAATTTAATTGCTGTAAAAGTTTTTAGCCTACATTTAAATAATTTAAAAAAATATTTTAAGTACATTTCGCAAAAGTATTTTTATTGTTACAATTAACCGACATCGTTTTTATTATTTCATCAAATATTTGATAGCGCGATTTGCTTCCATTATTGAAATTTTTAAAATTATATAGTTTAATATCCAAGTAAAGCACAAAAAGAATAAAGTGAATTTATGATTCCGTAATATTTCAAAAATAGATGAACTAGACAAAATATCGTTGTAATGTAATAAGACTTGAACTCCATAAAAAATAAATTTTTTTAAAAAAGCTCATATGTACAATAAACAACAGAACACTTGCAAAGTTATTAAAATAACACGGCTTTAGCCACTAAATTTGACAAAATCAAGAATAAACAGTTTTATTAAAAATTTAACAGTTTTACTAAAATTAAATCTAACCAAATTCCGCAGCAAACCAACTGGTCTTCAAAAGCGACAAGTAAAAAAAAAAATATCGAAATTTATAGTTCTACAGTGAAGTTAATCTCAAAACACAATTGCTTCAGAAGCGAGCACAAATTTAAAAATGTAATTTTTGATAAAGAAATCTTTTTCGTCATTTAAATTTAATTAAAAAAAAATAACCTATTACAGCTGATCGGCAGATTTTAGAATGGACAGACTCAAACAAGATCGAAATGTTTCAGATGACAAAGTAATATCGAATTCCACTGGGGAATTCTATATTTTAATTTAAAATATCTATAAAATGGAATTTTATATTATTTATTTGGCGAATACTTAATCGACTTGCCTGAGACTGTAAACAACTGATTCTTCTGAAATCCGTCCCTCTATATGTATTTAACCATGATTTATATGATAAAAGCAAATTATTCAGAAATGATTTTAAATCAAGTGCTATGAATTTTCAAGCGATCATTAATCTACAAATGGGAGCATTTTTAAGAGGTGACCTACATAAGCAGGCACATTAAAAAAAATTAACACGAGGTTTCAAAACCCAACTTCTTATCACAAAATGCTCTTTTGGGACACGCCATTTGAGACGACTTCATCCTAACTCCTATCGCATTACATTTCAAAAGCTATTTTATCTGTTAATCTTATCTCTGCAACAGGTTGGCGACTCGGCACTGCTCTGATAAAATGCCTGCGGCAAACAACTTATATTAAACTAGAATATTTATTAATACCGATTTAGTAACAAACGATTTTTATTTCCTTTCAAGCAATTTTTCAATCAGGCATACCCAACAGTTACCTTTAATTACAAGGTAGCTACTATCCATCTAAATGTAAATAAAATCATGATTTAATATTTTAACAAAGTTTTAAAGAATTCTAAAATATAGCCACTTTTTTTTTTGATGCAATCCTTTAAAATTAATATAATCATTTTTTTGACTTCCCATTGTGAATTATAAAAGTAACATCTTTGATAAAAATTTTAAACATAAAATTTTAAAAGCGTATTATACATCGAAATCTGGGAACAATCAGGAATAATTATATCTAAAAGTAGCATCCTGGTAAAGTATCCATACTTAAGGTTTTATATTACGCTTAGCAGCTCAGGCATTTTGTGTATCAATCACTGTCCCACGCTTATAAAAAATAGAACAATCAGACGATAAAATTAAATAAAATAATATTAAAACATCCTAGATTAAGAGAAGAAAAGTTAGAACGCATTGGATATATCATTACTATACAATTATAATAATAATTTTTATACTGTTTCTTCTTCTTTTTCCATTTTTAATGTTACTCTATTCTAACTGATTCTTTATATACTTAAAATATTATTAATAAGAAAATATCAAACTAAAATAATCCCTATAACAGATTGATTTAACTTCAAAAACTGTGTTATAAAAAGAATTTCTTTAAAACCTAATTTAATAAAATTATTAAGAGCTGGTATCATTTATTCAAAAAAAAAAAAATCATCACTGCAACAGTAATGAATTCTCAGCTAAACGATGTTTTGATCACTTTTAACTCCCTTCCTACCATGCCACCAAAAATCACCGATAAAACAAGCAATATGCGAATTAAATTAATAAAAACAAAGCAAAAAAATATTTTGATAATAGATAATTATAAATCAATGTAATCATTTTGATGGAAGTTTCGCAATTTTTAAAAATTATAATTTTGTTTATGTTTACAGACTATTTAATAAAGCTTTTTTTCCTCACAAATTGGAATTGCAATTAGTCGACGTAATTTAATCGATATTTGCACATTATTATATAAAATAAAAAATAAATGAATCATATGTAAAATACAGATCCTAGTAACCTATTTAACACATTATAAATTAAGAAAAAAAAATATATATTCCTCATTTTTTCAATAAAATAATAATTTCTAAATAGTTAACAAATTAACATTTAGCGATTCACTAAAATTAAGTTTGGAAAAATTATATCGGCATAGTGCCAAATTTAAGAAATTAACTATCGATATAACGTCATTTATGATTAAATTTTTAAAAAATTAATTTTTCTTTTTCTTGAATTAATTCCACTATTCTAGAGCAACCTCTTGACATTGAATTTTCCCACGAAAATGACAAACGCAATACGAGCACAGCGAACCGCAATCTGGCGCACTCGAGTTTTGGCAATGATGCCAATCTTGTTTTTCAGAATTCCACTCGCCTAAAGTCAAGGCCGGTCAGTCAGCTCACGTAAATCTCTACGGTGCGAAACATCTGCGAGGAAATTTACAAATAGTCCGCTTTGTTTACGGACCAATACTAAGAAAAATTATTTGACTTTGAAAGATAAGCTTCCAAAAATAAAGGAATCCTAGTTAGCAGAATATTCAAAGAACTTCATAGTGTTCACTCTTTGATCAAAAAACAAAAGCGTATTTAAAATTATGGCAAACGAAACGATTCTACGCAAGTCTTTCAGAACATACAATCAATCCATTTTGAACAAATAAAGTATGCAAATCTGCTCAGTAAATGTTAAAAAAAATTTATGCATAAAAGCAAAAATACAGTTAATACCATACAATTTATAATCAATTTAATTTACATATAATTAATTTAATTTACATATTAATAAAAAATTATGTATAAGTGTAAAATTCAAAACTTATTAATTCTACCAAACAAATAAATATAAGGTAAAACTTATATCACAATCTTACATCAAATTAATTAACATTTAACATCATATCTGCAATTGTATTAATCAAGTAATATAGTAAATATATTATATAATTTAAATATTTAGGCTATTTAACCATTCTTAATTAATTATAAACTTATGCAAATCAATTCAGTAAATGTTTAAAAAAATGAGAAAAAAAATTGTGAATAAGAGTAAAATTCAAAATTACAAGTAATACCATATAATCAATATGCAATACCATACAATTAATATTAAAATAAATTTTCTTATAATTAATTCTACCATACAAATAAATATAACGGAAAACTTGCATCAAAATCTCATATCAAATTAATTTATATTTAACATCATATCTGCAATTGAATTAATCAAGTAATATAGCAAATATATAATTTAAATATTTAGTCTAAGCACTCTTAATTAACTAATTACTCTTAATTAATTATAAACTTATGCAAATCCATTCGGTAAATGTTAAAAAAATGAGAAAAAAAATTATGGATAAGTGTAAAATTCGAAAGTACACTTAATACCATACAATCAATATTAAACTTAATTTACATATTGTTAATTTTACCATATAAATAAATATGACGTAAAACTTAGAATCTTATGTCTAATTAATTTACATGTAACACCATATCTGCAATTGAATTAATCAAGTAATATAGTATATATATTATATAATTTAAATATTTAGGCTATTTAACCATTCTTAATTAATTATAAACTTATAATAACTTATGCAAATCAATTCAGTAAATGTTTAAAAAAATTATGGACAAGTGTAAAATTCAAATATACAGTTAATACCATACAATCAATATTAAACTTAATTTACATATTATTAATTTTACCATAAAAATAAATATGACTTGGAATCTTATATCAAATTTATTTACATCTAACACCATATCTGCAATTAAATTAATCAAGTAATAAAGTAAATATATTATATAATTTAAACATTTAAACTAATCACTCTTAATTAATTATAAACTTATAACAACCAAAATTAAATACTAAAATGAAATGCATTTTATTATTAGTTACTATTATTATTTTGCAAATAATATTAGTTTCATGATACGAAGATTTATATTTACTGGGCTAAAGCCGAAAACCTCCTATGAAAGGAGTGTGTCAAAATTACATTATTAAATAATACAAGTATTTCAGGAATGATTAAAATATATTTAATCCTTTGGTAAAGTCATCATTAAGTAATTTGGATAAAATAATTAAGTATATACT
The DNA here is from genome assembly GCA_026543055.1 of Argiope trifasciata. NCBI lineage: Eukaryota > Metazoa > Arthropoda > Arachnida > Araneae > Araneidae > Argiope > Argiope trifasciata. The sequence continues at coordinate 267,610 of JAPMOQ010026141.1, read as the reverse complement.
AACTGAAATGAATAAATGATGATTACTGATTATTTTGTTATCCTTTTACATGGGAGAAAAACCCACTCAAAATTAAAAACTTAATTTAAAAAAAAACCCTAACTAAAATCTATGAACAGAGCATGACATTATTACATTATTTAATAATAAAAATATTTCAATTAATATAGTAGCTTGAGAAAATTTCCTGATTTCCGGAATAAGTAAAATATATTTAATCATGTGCAATAATTTGTATTATTATGCATAACAGTAATTAAAAAGAATAAGTGACAAATATTAGTTATTTTGCAATCATTTTAAATATCCAAAGAGAGAGTGGGAGACATAAGGATGAGACTTAATTACAAACAAAAAAAATCCTAAAATCTTCTACAAACAGAGCATTTTAAAAAATTCTCAGTATTATCGAAACATAACAAGCCGATTTCCTGAACTTAAAATATATTTAATCACATATTGTAATTGGTAGATCAATAATTATGCATAATACTAATAAAAATGCATAAATGACAAATATTAATTATTTTGCAAACATTTTTAATGCAGAAAAAGAGAGACTGAGAGAGAGAGAGATCAGGATGAGAATTAATTACAAATAAACAAACAAAAATCCTAAAACCCCACAACCTTCTACGAACAGAGCATGTCAAAAAGCTCTCAGTATTATCTAAGATATTATAGAAACTTGACAAGCCGATTTCCTGAATACTTAAAATATATTTAATCATACATAGTAATTGAGGGATAAATAATTATGCTTAATACTAATTATAATGAATAAATGATAAATATTAATTATTTTGTAAACATTTTAAATGCACAAAAAGAGAGACTGAGAGAAAGAGGGACATCAGGATACTTAATAACAAACAAACAAGAAAAAATCCTAAAACCGATAACCTTCTACGAACAGAGCATGTCAAAAAGCTCTCAGTATTATCTAAGGTATTATAGAAACTTGA